>JABFTP020000021.1:51415982-51932524 GCA_013387265.2 Cryptolaemus montrouzieri | reverse complement strand
GTAAACAGACTGATTAAATTCTTTACCTATGTATAGCATTCACGTTAAGGGCGCGTGCTTGGAATAGTTTCCATGATATAAAGTGACACTTTCTGTAAATAATGTTCAGAAAATTCTAGATCATGTTTCATTATGGCTGGAAGGAATTATGGTCAAAAAGTTTTTTTGGGGAAGAAGGAAAGAGAACACGAACCAGTAATCTCTTTGCGTCTACTATCAGAATATCAGAGGTATGAGAACTAAACTAGATCATTTGAGGAAATCGATATCAATATTGAACACACTTTTGTCTGCGTCTCATCATTTCCTAGTAACTCGCTTTCCGGTACTGTTTATTTATCAGAAGCATCACTGAAGTCGCATCAAAATCATTGTGATGTAGTGGAGGATGTCATTATGCATTATCCGGAGTCGAAGGTGTTTCTTTTTGGTGATTACAATTTGAGTAAATACGAATGGTCCAAAGATGGTCTTGGTGTGTCTTTAGTACCATACACGGGAGCTGGACGAATTGTTAGTGAAGCCTTTGGATATTTAAATCTTTTTCAGATGAATCAGATTAAAAATAGAGAAAAATCCATTGTTAGAGTTACTTTTTAAAAGTGAACGTAATACAATCGTTAGTCTCGCAGATATTGTGTTGCTTTCTATAGATTTACTTGGTGGTCATTTAGATTTACTGTATCCCATCATACGAATGATGGTGTACTTAGCTTCGAAGAGACTTATCTCGATTTCAAAAATTGTAATTTCTCTGCTATTAATAATTATTTGAATAACATAAATTGGGAAGTCATTTCTCAAGCAGATACTCTTGTTAAAGGCTTGTATATTTTCTTTAAAATTTTAAGACAAAGCATTGACCCATTCGTTCCAAAACGAGTCTTTTGGACATCTCAGTATCCTGCATGGTTTTCATCCGAATTGAAGGATCTCAAAGAGAAAAAAATTGCTCAAATTTCAAATTATATGGTACACCTGAAAACTACGGTACATTTTCTAGATTGAGATCAAAGGCTAAGTTATTAACTGACAAATGCTACAAGTGTTGAATCGTCGATCATCTCGGATCCCAAAAAAATCTGGAGTCTTGTAAATTGTAGAAATAATTATAATTATTTTCCCAATGTTATGTATTTGAATGATAAACAGGGGCTTCGTCAATTTATTTGCTGATCATTTCTCTTCATCTTTCACTCCTAGCTGTTCTAAATATATTCCTCGAGAAACTGGCAGTAGTGTTTGCTTAAATGTTTTCGATTGTTTGGTGGAAAGTTATGAAGTGCTACAAAAGGCTCATGATCTGGAACCCAAATTAAGTGCTGGCCCCGACGGCGTACCTGGTATTCTAGTTAAGTCTTGTACTGAATCATTAGCTCCACCTCTCACATCATTATTTAATGGATTGTTGCAGGAAGGTTATTTTCTTTTATGATGGAAAACAAGTTTTGTAACACCTGTTCACAAGTCTGATAGTAAGCATGAAAAAAAATTACAGACCAATCAGTATCTTGAGCGCTATACCAAAACTGTTTTAGAGCCTTGTTCATTCCAAAATTTCTTTTGCTTTTAGTCAGGCTATCATTAGGGAACAGCATGGTTTCCTCAGGAGCAGAACAACTGTAGCTTAGTTCTTTTCACTCAGTTCTTACTCGAGACCATTCAAGAGGGATGTCAAGTGGATACTACCTATACTGATTTGGTTAAAGCATTTGATCGAGTGAACCATTCAATTTTGAATGCAAAGTTAGAATCAATGAATCAATGAGTTTTGTTGGTAAACTTTTGAAGTGGTTTGAAAGCTATAGGTCTCGTTCACAAATCCTTAAAATAAAAAGCTTCAAACCTTTTCTAATATCTGTATCTTCTGGTATCCCACAGGGAAGTCATTTGGGACCTTTGCTTTTTATTATATTCATAAATGATTTGGGTTCAGTAATTAGACATTCCCGTTTTCTATTCTTTGTTGACGTTTTGAAGATCTTCAAAATAATTCATTGCGATGATGATGCGATTGCACTACAATCAGATTAAGATAGAGTTGTTGACTGGTTTTCGAAAATGGCTTGGAAATAAACATCGATAAATGCCAATGTATATCTTTACTAAAATTGAGGATACCATTAAATTCGACTATAACGTGCATAATACTATGTTAAATAGAGTTTGTGTTGTGAAGGATCTCGGAGTGGTCGGTAATGCCTTTAAAGTATTGGGTTATACAAGACGCAACACAAGTGCTTCACGGGTGTCAAAGATTTATTCGAATTATACAATAGTTATTGCAGGTCTATCTTGAAATATGCTTCAACGGTATGGTCACCTCATTACGCAGAACAATCTCAGGAAATTGAAGGAGTTCAAAATAAACTCCTTCTTTATGCCTCATATAAAATGTCTATCCCTCTGTCTCAGCTATGAGATGTGGAGCAAATTTCAGAACTTTGGCGGACTGAAGAGTAATAGCTGATCTTTTTTTGTATGAATTGAATGATGAAATTGTCTGTCCTGATATTTTATATCAAATAGGTTTTCATGTACGTGATAGAATCACAAGAGCTGAAAATCTGTTTGATGAACCTTCATACCAAACTAATTATTACGGCAATGCTGCAGTATGTCGAATATTGAGTTTCGGCAACAAATATATGAACGTAGACTGGTGCTTTAAAATTTCCCGTGGGGAATTGAAGGGAAGACTTAATTCGCTTAGTTTTTCTAGCTGAATGTAGTATGTAACTTTATTATTCTGATTTCTTGTCCAGTAATAGCATACCATTTACACTGTTATGATTTCATATTTTCAAGTGGTTGTAAAATGTTGTTTTTTTAAGTTTTGTACCGTAAATAAATCGAATCAAAAGCGCCAAAGTGACTCCGCCATCGCACAGAATTGCCTAGAAAACAACCACAGTTTTCCTAGTATAAATAATCTTAACTCTCAATAAACTCGATTACTTGGAAATTTTCAGATTTAAGCCCAATAGAGACAACCTTTTAATTCTTAACGACACAACACAACGACCTATGTACCCTTGAATACTTATCTATATTCCAATAGTAGAAAAGTTGCTGTCTTTCACTTTCTTTATAATACATACCTGTTTTTCTATATTCAAGACAAATTGTACAACTGTACCTTGGTTTCAATTCACAATTTGTGAACGTCTGATGATAAAAATATCGAAATAGCTATTACGTTTGTTAATTAAATATTTTCCACCTAATTTTGTGATATCCTTTGCAAAGTCTATCATCACATTATAATAATCTGTATCATTTTGAGTATTTGTTTGACCAGGTGTTTCGTGTAAACTCTTCCAAAAATCCATCGAGAGTGATTGAGATCGATCTATTCGTATACGTTTGAAACATGAAAGTTCGTACTTAATTTTGTACCTTTAGAGATACTATTTTCTAAAATTCTAATTGTACCACTCATTAATTTTTTCACAGACATTGATAGTAAAATTATTATTTTAATGAAAATTAAATATGCTCTTAACATTACTATCTCGTATGTTCACTAGCTTTGTAACAAGATTTAACGAGTCAAATGTCTCGAAAATTTAAAAGTTATTGCTATGATAGTTAATTTCAATTGCATGTGAACCCATCTTATGACAATTTCAATGATTTCTAATAAACGATTTCCTCTTGTACCGAAAATACTGTTAACAATCTTTCTCAACATAAACGTCGAAAAATTACCGAGAAGATAAAAAGGAGAGATTCGTTAAAACTTAACATACTAAAAAAAATTCCTTATCAAAAAATCATAGAAAAAATTGGCGATGACAAACTTCATCCTCACATGTTCGAATTGTGAATTTTTTGCTGTATCATATCGAGCAAAATGTCCGTATACTGTTCCATCATGGTCACTAGGGAATTTTGACTGGTCGAAATCTTCGTAACGAGATCGTTCAATTTCTTGACCGTATCGGTTTGATTGACATCTATGTTTCCGTTGTTTTGTTTAAGCTTCTTGAAGATGCAATCGTGTAGTTCTTTGTTGGTACGCACTATCGACAGCTCGAGCTTGCGCACCATGTCTTCTTTTTCGCTGTGCTCGTGGGTGAATCGCCTTCGGCATCGTTGAGTCTGTTGTAGAGTTCTACTACGTTGTTTGCAGCTACTGTCAGTTGGGAAGTTACTTCTTCGCATTTATCCATAGACTCTGAAAATGTGATAAATGTTAAATAGCTATATTCTAATGAGTATCTGCCTAGTTATATGTAAGATATCAGTATTTATACAAGGACATCCACCGGGACGTCCGTTAAAAACTTTTCAAGTTCCAATTACAATATCAAACTGAAATTTTATACGCGGCCATAACTAGCGATTTTCAATTGAAGTGAAATATTTTCGAAGTGCTACCATTTCCGGTTATACCGGAAGTGGGTCACCACTTTGTTATTTCAAATGGCAATCTACCTTTTTTATTTTACATCTAGAACCGAAATTTGAACAAGGCATAAAATACCCAAGTTGTTGGCACTTATCTGTCAAAACTTTGGACAGATTTAATTATTTTCGTTATAAACTCGACATTTAAAAAAATTGTAGCTCGTAGATCTTTTGCAATACAGACACAATTTTTGCTTGTGTGGATAGAAGAAGGATCAAGGAATTCTTTAGCATTCTACACTTGTCAAATGTTCATTGCGCTGTTTTGTATGATTTTTTAAATTTGACCTTTTTCAAACAGCAATAACTCATTCTTTTCAAATGGCACGTGCCAATTTTTATATTGCCATCAGATGAAGCGTCAAATTTCAGATGGAATTTTATCAGCATGTACTATACCCATCTTTCATAGTTTCGAAATAATTAAGGAATATATTGAATTTCGATGATTCTGCAAGAGAATGCATCGAAATATTTGAATCAAGTAGCTGAACTGGCTACACACACCTGACTAAAATCAATGTACTTGTCACTTCGTTCATTCGAATTTGACATTTCAACAAGAATTGTTGGTAATTTGAGGTGAAAATTTCTTAAAAACACCAGATTGATAATAAAATGGCTGACTATTCAAAGAGGATATGTTTAATCTCTTTTTAATTCATAACGAATGTCAAAAAGTGGTGGATAGAAATTGCAGGCAATTCAATAACCAATTTCCAAATTTGGCGCCTATGAGTAAAACAAAATTTCGAAGGATTCGAAGCAATTTTCTGCAATTTGGAGAAACAAAATACATAGAAACTAGAAGAAAACCAATTCTCGAGGACGACGAGAATCAAATGAATACGCTAGCGTATTTTCGTGCCAATCCACATGCGTCCATTAAGTCAGCATCAATCGATATTGACTGAGATATACTTCAATTCGAAGGATCTTTAAGAAACATAACATGCACCCGTATTCTTTCATCAAACTACAAAAACTGAAACCAACCGACCTTCCCAAGCGGCTAAATTTCTGTGAAAATTTATTAATTCGGCTTAAAGAAGATAAGACAATTCTGCAAAAAATTATATGGTCTGATGAAGCCAAGTTCAATGAAAGTGGAATAACCAACAGAAGAAATCGACATTTTTGGGCCACAGAAAATCCACATTTCATTGAGGTTATTGATTTTCAAAATAATTTCAGCGTGAACGTTTTTGCAATTTTAATGAATGATTTGTTGGCTTATCACATTTATGAGGAAAATCTTAATGGACAAAGATACCTGGAAATTTTGAGAGGAACATTAGCAAATTTTTTAGATGGATTACCTCTTAACATTCTGAGGGATTGCTATTACCAAATGGAAGGTGCACCAGCACATAAAACACGAGCTGTAGATCGGCAGCTAACAGAAATGTTCGAGGATAGATGGTGGGGTAATCAAGGACCAAATTCATGGCCTCCGCATTCTCCGGACCTGACACCCCTTGATTTTTATTTATAGGGCAAAATCAAGAGTGAAGTGTATCTTATTCCTGTGAGAAGTAAAGAAGAGTTACTAGAGCGCATTTATAATGCTTTTCGTAATATTGATCCTGAGGAAACTACGGGGGCGACTCATCATGTTCGTATACGAGCTGTCAAGTGTATCGAGCAAAATGGGGCCCATATTGAACATTTATTCAGATCGTAAATTAGTTTTCTCCTATGATTTTTGCTATCATTTATTCGTATTTATGTAAATATCTTCGATGATTGGTTTTCGCCTAGTACCTTCAATTTTTATTCATCCGAATTATAGAAAATTTCTTCTATTTGCTTCGAAATTTTATTTTACTCATAGACGGTAAATTTGGAAATTGGTTATTGAATTGCCTGCAATTTCTATCCACTACTTTTTGACATTCTAAAATTAATTAAAAAAAAAATTAAATATATTTTCGTTTGAATAACCAGTTGTTTTATTCCAAATGTGTTGTATTTTTTGGATATTTTCAATCTGAAATACCGACAATTCTTGTTGAAATATCAAATTCGAATGAACGAAGTGACAAGTACATTAAGTTTAGGCACCTGTCAGGTGAGCGTAGCCAGTTCAGAACTACTTGATTCAAATATTTCAAAGTATTTTCTGTTAGTTCTAGCAAAATCATCAAAATTCAATATATTCCCAAATTATTTCGGAACTATAAGAGATGGGTATAGTACATGCTCATACAATTCCATCTGAAATTTGACGCTTCATCTGATGGCGATATAAAAATTGGAATGTGCAATTTGAAAAAATTGAGTTATTTCTGTTCGAAAAAGGCCTAATTGAAAAAATCATACAAAACAACGGAATAAACATTTGACATGTGTAGACTTCTTAAAAAATTCCTTGATCCTTCTTCTATCCACCTAAGCAAAAATTGTGTCTGTAGTGCAAAAGATCAACGAGCTGCAATTTTTTCATATGTTCCTCAAAAATACCATTTCCGGTATAACCGGAAATGGTAGCACTTCGAAAATATTTCACTTCAATTGGAAATCGCTAGTTATGGCCGCGTATAAAATTTCAGCTTGATATTGTAATTGGAACTCAAAAAGTTTTTAACGGACGGCCCCGGTGGTTATCCCTGTATACAAAAAGAGTGACATTTGAATTTATACTGAGCGCGCAAATGGATATGTGACAGTCCTCTTATTTCAACCTAATGTTGGTAGGAGTGTCTTTCATATCTGTGCCATAATTCACATCAAAATATTCATTAGTGTTTGAGATACGCTTCGTTTTGCAAGCTCCAAGAAGTGAATTGTTTCGATTTTTATAATGTAGTATGCAATCCTTATTGTCAGCCATAGGAAGAACTTATCATGTTGTCGTTTGAGGGTTGATAGGATATCCCCTTTTAAACAAAGGTTTCAGAAAAATTAAATGGAGCTATAAAAGAATACTTTGGAAAGCAGGAGATTCACATTTGCAACCCAAGCAAGTTGAGTAAGCCAATTTAAGTAATACTAGTAAGCAAACAGTAAATGACCTTACTCAAGCTTAACATACACAGCTCATTCCAGAATGTTTCACATAACTGAAATCAAAATCGATAGACTAAATACACATCCATTTCAGCGTTAACACTTTCAAATTGTCGTTTTATTGTCATCAATGTTGCAAACTACATTAATAATATATATGATGAGTTCTTAGAGAGATAAATGAAATTAATCACCACCACAAACTGATTTTACACAACCCGGAGCGCGCTCCCATGTTTAATCACACATACTGTCAAAAAAAGTACCGGACTTCACAAATCCTATTTGGTCTCCTAATCTTGTGCGGGACATCGACATGATAGAAAACGTACAGAGACGCTTCGCACGCTACCATTCTATTTTCCCCAACGACCACCTCACGGAGAACGTTTACGAATGATTAACCTCATTTCCTTGGAGCGGAGAAGAAAACGTGGTGATCCCATCCAAGCATTCAAGGCTTTGTGTTTGGGGGATTCCTCAGTAGCTCTCCATTACACTTGAATGATGACGAAAGACTTCGAGGACATTGCTGCAAACTTCTCAGAGAAAATTTCAGAAATACCAGCCGTCAGCAGTTCCTTCCTAACAAGAGTGTTTCATGACTGGAAAGTTTTTGCCAAAATGGTTGTAGAGGCGAGAGATCTTACGTATTTCAAAATTTTGCTGGACAATAATTTTTTGCATTATTGACTTTTTTATTAATTTTCATATGAAGTTAATATAGGAATTTCATTCCCCTCAGGGGCTTAGGAACATTGTTTCTGAGTACGGGCTTAGCAAACCCGAGGTACCCAACTTATCCAATGATGTACAATCTAAGGAATAAACGGGTGAATCGACATTGTACCACCATAACCTCTTGTCGCGTTCAAGATTTAGGAAGAGGGTCTTGTTCGGAAAGTGAGTCACAGTCTCCCTCGTTTAGCGACGGAAGCAGCGTGATATCGAGTAGGATACTGCAACACAAAACCAAATGGGAAACAACATCAATACCTCCCATCCGACTCTTGATGTTTCAACGGTGGCGCAAGCCATTATGCCTACGACCACGGGAGCCGGACTCCCTAGGAAACGCTTGAAGTTGACCCCACAAATAAATTCCTTCATTATGCGTTCCTATACATGACATTCGTCATAGTTTCGAACGAATTTTTTCGCAAATTTTTCTTTATATTTAACAAGTTCCACGAAGAAATAATATATGGGCGATGTCAACCCAGACTATTGGGTCCATAATGATTCTAAAACATCTACAGATCATAATCGGCATCACTTGGAAGACTGAACCTGGCCATCGGGGCTCTCTCGGTCAAAAACAGAAGGAATTTGAGGAAATATCGCAAGTTATGTATTTTTTTATTATCCTTTGTCCCTTCATTTATATATATATATATATATATATATATATATATATATATATATATATATATATATATATATATATATATATATATATATATATATATATATATATAAATAAAAAATTTTTTGAAATCAGTTTGATTGCATGAACAGATATATTGCAACAACTCGTCGGGGTAAAACCTATATATATATATATATATATATATATATATATATATATATATATATATATATATATATATATATATATATATATATATATAAATATATATATATATATATATATATATATATATATATATATATATATATATATATATATATATATATATATATATCTTGAGTTCTGTATAAAAATATCCGGAATTACAGCACACATCCGAGCAGAGAATTTCGGATCAACGAAAAACAATCGTTAAATACAGGCTACTTTCTTCAGAAATGCTGCAAAGCATACGAGCAGAGGTCATAATGGAACTCAGTAGTGAAGATGATACTTATAACGGCATACCTAAAGTCAATGAAAGTGTTACAGATAACATCGAAGCCTTGGAAACGAATATCCACATACAGTGTCCACCTGAGACGAACCAGCAGAACCAATTTATGTATTTAGCACGATCAGAACTCAACAGAGCAATAACTGAACTCAGTGGTAGTAACCCAACTAAACGACCTAAACTGCCCAAACTCAAGACGAACAAGAACACCAATATCATCCTAGCAAGCATAAACTCAGTGTTTGAAGAATCACTAACCAGAACACATTGGAGAAAATTCACAATTTAATTTACTGTGTTTACTGTGGAGCGGTAGCGGTTCTTCGACCACACAAACAACAAGTCTCCACAACTCTGATTGCATCTGAGCCAAAAAGCGTCAGAGACCTCCATGGCAAAAAAAAACGACTGGAGAAGGATATTGACAATATTAGAGCTGAGATCGGTCGCCTCACGGAATTCCTGAGAAACAAAAAGCCCTCAAGGCGCTTGAAATCCCATATACGCAAAATTCGTAGAGAAAAACACCCTGATTACAAACAACATCTAGACGTGTATATGGACACTTTGAAGCAGAAACTTCAAGCAAAAGCGAAGAGGCTCTCAAGATACATCAAGTGTACTGAAAGGAAACAGTATCAAAACCTCCAAAGCGCGGTCAATTTTCATAAGGGAAATAACAAAACTGCGAACAACAATAACAGAGAAGTACCTGACGCACAGTGCTTGACCGATTATTGGTCATCGTTATGGTTGAACCCCAAAGAACACACTAAAGATGCTGAATGGATCACGAATGAAAAACAACGCCTTGATATCAATCCTATGGGCTTCGAAGAAATAACGGAGGAAGAAATCGCAACAGTGGTTAGAACGACCAACAATTGGAAGGCCACAGGTATAGATAATATCCACAACTTCAGGTACAAGAAGTTTAATAAGCTTATGGAGCCCTAGCGAAACAGCTCACCTATGTTCTTCAACATCCCAGGAAAACATCCTGTTTCCTAACACAAGGCTTAACATATATTCTACCTATGAGCGATAGAACTCAAGGCCCGTCTCAGTATAGGCCGATCACTTGTCTGTCGACGCTCTATAAAACACTCACTTCATGCATATCCAATCGAATATACCAACACCTTGATGACAACAACATATCAGCAGAGGAGCAGAAGGGATGCAGAAAGAAACACCACCGGTGTAAGGAACAACTCAACATCGATTCTGTGATAATGGAACAGGCACACGGAGTGGAACGAAATGTTTATTAAGCTTTTTCGATTATCCGAAGGCATTCGATAGTTCTGCCCATTCTTGGCTTGACAAAGTATTACAGATATACAAAACTTATCCAGTCCTGGTAGAATTCTTGAAGACAACAATGACTCTTTGAATCGACTATGGTTTTGTTTGGCTATAAACCCATTGTCTTCGATGCTCAATAGAACAGGATACGGATTTAGAGTAAAAGCAGATAGAAACTATCACACAATCTCACACCTGCTATATATGGATGATATTTAATTATATGCTTCGAACAAAAAGCAATTGGGTGATCTGCTTATAGTTGTTAGTAAGTTTTCGGCAGATGTTCTTATGAAATTCGGGATTCAAAAATGTAAAACCCTGAACATTCAAAGAGGGAAAGTTAAACATGGTGAAACACAACTCCCAAATGGTGATATTATACAGTGTATGAAATATGGCGAAACGTACCAATATGTAGGATACTAACAAGCCAGAATGCTAGCCCAAAAACAGTCAAGGGAGAAGATTCGTTCAGAATTCAGTCAGCGTCTGAATACTGTGGTGAAGTCAATGTTGAACTCGGGGAATCTAGTCAAAGCAATTAACACCTACGCCATTCCAGTGTTGTTTATTGATTTGGAATAAACAGATGGAGTAAGGCAGAACTTGATGATATTCAAAGGCAAACCCGAACGATGCTGACAAAGTACAACAATCATAATCCAAAATTGTCTGTGATAAGAACAACTTTGAACAGATAAAAAATCTCAGAGAATTCTTCTCTGCAAAAGCTCTCACTTCTGACCTCCATAGAGTGGTATCGTTGGCTGATAGGGAATATACACCACTAAATCTTGCTACCAGAGATGACCGGCTGAATCTACCGTGCCTATCAGATACTGAAAAACAATAGCAATTGTCAAGAAAAGAATTGCATGGACGACATCACCATGAGATTAATCAACCACACATCGACAAAGAAACCTCCAACAAATTGTAGATGAAAGGAGAATTATTCGCGGAGACAGAAGAATTCCATAGGGCCATTCAAGACCAAGTGATCGCTACAAACAACTACAAAAAATTTATTATCAAGGACGGAACATTACAAACAAATAAGTGCAGAAAATGCCATATATGATCGGAGACTTCACGTCTCCGATCATACGCATATTACGTCCGGCTGCGAATATTGGCCAATACATACTATCTTCACAGGCTTAATCAAGTGTGCAACATTATTCATCAGAAACTTGCACACAAGTACGTACGTCTGAATAGCTTTCAGCTATATTACAAGTATCAACCGGCGCCCGTATTGGAAAATGACTCTATTAGATTCTACTACAATAGGTCTGTTATCATTGACAGAATGATGACGAAAAATAGGCCGGACATAGTGGTGTATAATAAGAGAGCCAGAACAGCAATGCTGGTGGATGTCGCCATACCGAATAATAACAACGTGCTAAACCAGTTCCAGGAAAAAAGGTCCAAATACAAAGACCTTGCTGTTGAGATCAAGCAGATGAGGCTCCTCGATAAAATAGATATGGTTCTTGTCATCATTAATTCTACTGGGTTAATACCCAACAGTTTGCATGATAGCCTTAAAAAATTAGAGCTGCATAAGAATACTTATATAGAAATGCAAAATGATGTAATTCTCAACACATGTAGGATAGTAAGAAAATTTATGTCAAGTATATTGTAATCAAGCCTATTCCCTTTGATTGCTGAATCTGGGAAAGGTAAACTATATCCAGCTAAAAGCTGAGATAGTGCACAAGTCCATGATAATAATAATAAATTGGTCAGTTAAATAAAAAAATATTTATTTCTAATCCAAAATTTTTGGATTATTTAAAATAAGCTCCAGGATCTGGAATATCATCCACAATCTAAGCAAAATTTTTAACTGCAACGTTACAGTCAATTTTAAGAGACTTTGCGTTTAGAATCGATCAAATGCCACATTGCTGTACCTTGATGACTGCAGACTGATCCGATCATTATCAACAATCTTAGCTGTATTGATTTCAACTATTATTCAACCATGTTTTATTTTTCAAACATTCGTGATCCTCAGTCTCGTACCTATCACACAACTCTGATACCAACTCAAGCAGACTATTCATTGTGTGACTGCTCATCCATTGGACTCCGTTATCAACTCGTTTTTTTCTTATTTTTTTTCACGGAAGAAAGGAATGACAAAGCCTTGAAAAATTTCAAAAGCGTCATTGACTACGGAATTTTCATCCTCCAAATAGTCCTTGTTTAAACTGTAACGTGCTAATATCACGTCGCAACAATTTGAATTGAAACACCTGATTCCAGTCAACCTACCATCTGTGTTACGCCACTGGCTATAAGTCTGAAGCGCATAATCCGGCCATCAGATAATATGTCTTACCGGCTTCCGATCTTAAATATTGTGTGTGACCTATATCAAAAATATAGGTCCTAGATGGAGAGTCGTAGATGGATATTCCTAGGTGGAGAGTCGTAGATAGAGAGTCCTAGGTGGAGAGTCGTAGATAGAGATTCCTAGGTGAAGAGTCGTGGATAGAAAGTTGTAGGTGGAGCTCAGAGGTTGATATATAACTGAAATAAATAAATAAAATACAAGAACTTTTTGGAATTTGAACTCCTAAACATATAAACATAAACGAAATCTACCTCATCTATTTCACCAAGACTGTATATATATATATATATATATATATATATATATATATATATATATATATATATATATATATATATATATATATATATATATATATATATATATATATATGTTACTATTAATAGTTTCTTTTTGTGTGAAGTGGTGAACGATCGAATAGAATACTGCTCTGAATATAAATATGACAAAATTGTCAGTTAATTATATTACATTTATATAAACAAATAAATAAAATATGAAATGAGATTCTGAGCAGTATAAACTAAAGAGAAAACCTATGACTCTACCTCATTATTATTTTCGGAAAGAAACCTACGAAGAATATTACAAGATTTGATGACTGTTATCTTTTGTAACTGTTCAAACAAATTTTTCTTCAGACCCAAAATCTCAATACTTTTGTGAAGATTTCTAGGAATAACGCCTGTTGTAGAAATAATAATCGGTAAAATAAATATTTTCTTCATTTTCCACATTTTTAATCTCGTCGCCAAGCATCATATATTTAGAAATTTTGTCATTGTATTTATTTTGTATATTATGTGTGTCGGGTATAGCAATATCAATTATATATGTTATTTGATTCTGTTTATCAATAAGAACGATATCTGGTCTATTGTGTTTTATAGCTCTGTTGCACAGAATTGTTTTATCAAAATAAAGTTTATATTTGTCATTTTCACAAATAATCTCAGGTTCATATTTTTGAAATTTTTTTCTTTTGGGAATTAGGTCATGTTTAATTCCTAGATTGAAGTGAATAATATTAGCGACGGCATTATGTCTTTCTAAATAATCTGTTGAAGCAAGGACTGAGCAAGATGATAATATATGAAAAACTGTTTCTGAAGAACAGAAACATCTACGGCAAGAATCATCTATATTTTGTTTGATGATATGTTTTCTATAATTCCTTGTGAAAACAACCTGGTCCTGGATCGCAATTGCCAAGCCTTCTGTTTCAGCAAACAATTCTCCAGATACTAACCATTTATTCGATGCAATTTCATCAATATAATCATTTTTCAATTCTTTAGGTGCTTTCCGTGTAATTCCTTCTGCATCCAACTTTCTTTTAGAATTATCATCAAATATATCAAAATCTACCTTTGCATTGTCAAGTTCAGAGGTGTAAGATTATAATCTGAAGCAACAACAATATCATGTAATTCAGACGTTCTCTGTTTATCATGAAAATGGGAACGTAGATGAAAAATCTGTTTACTGTGAAGATTATTCAAATCAATTAATCCACGACCTCCAAGATGTCTAGGTAGTGTAACTCTCTGAACAGCTGACTTTGGGTGGTGCTTATGATATTTACAGAGCATTTCCTCGTTTGACATTGTAATTCATTTAGATCAGTTTTAGACCATTTAATAATTCCAAAAGAAGATGTAAGAATAGGAACAGCATAGGAGTTGATAGCTCTGAAAAGGTTTTTACTAGTTAAATAACTCTTGATGATAATTCTTAGTCTTTGTAATATGAACTAATAATTTCTTTAGTGCTGCTATGGTTAATTGTCTTCTCTTGACAAAATCCAAGATATTTATATGTATCTCCTTGATGCATTGGCTCGATTTCGATATTGGAAATCTTTATATAATCAGAGGTGATCTTTCCTTTTTCAATAGAAAGATTTTTACATTTTGGAAGCCCAAATTTCATATGAATATCATTGGAATAGTTGAAAGTAATCTCAAGTAGACTTTTTAAATGAGATCTGGTTCCGGCATATAATTTAATATCATCTAAATAAATTAAGTGACTTAATTTGAATTCAGTTAATAAACTCTTTATTTTGAAGCCGAAACTAGTAGCATTTAATTCATGAGATAATGGATTGAGGCAAAGACAAAACCAAAGAGCACTTAAAGAATCACCTTGAAAAATGCCTCTTTGATTGGAATTACTTCGGATTTTAACGATTGTTTTGAAATATTTAAATGAAGATTGGTTCTCCAATTTTTCATTACGAATTCAAGAAAATGACGAAGTGTCTTATCAATTTTATAAATTTCAAAATTTCTTGAAGCCATGAATGGGGAGAACTGTCAAAAGCCTTTTGGTAATCAATGAAGGCTGTATGAATATTTTCTTCTTAGTTTGAGCTTGATTCAAAGCAACAGAATCAATTACAAGTTGCTCTTTAGTACCAAGGTGTTTTTTCTACATCCTTTTGATGTTCGGAAAGAATATTATAATTCTCCAAATGTGCATAAATTTTTGGGTAATACATGCAGTAAGAATTTTATATATTGTTGGAAGGCAAGTAATTGGTCTATATTGAGACGGATCAATAGTATTATCACTTTTCGGTTTTAAATAAGTAATTCCTTGTGTGAAAAATAAAGGAGTAGCTGAGGGTTCTTTATTATAAATGAAAATATTCAGCCAATTTTTCATGAACGCAAGAGAATTTCTTGAACCAAAAGTCATGAATACCATCAACATCTGGAGATTTCCAATTTTTTGTGTGTTTAATAACTGATGTTATATCTTCGTTTGAAAATTTTTCAAATTGCATGCATTCTATTTGAGAAAATCGAGACCTTTCATTAAAAATCCAACTTGCATTGAATTATGTTGCCTTGGCACTGCCAAATTGAAGACCAATAATCAGTTAAAATATCAATTTTAGGAACTCCATTTCCAGAAATATTTTCATTTGAACCTGAAATAAATTTGTAAAAATGTTTTTATTATTTTTGAATAGTTTGTTTTCGAATTTTCTATCTGAATTTATTTTATATTCACGTAGTCTAATAGAGTATACTGAAAGTTTTTGTTTTAAAGTATCGATGTATTCTATCAATAGTCCATTACTTATCTCATTATTTTTATTTGTTTTATTTTTGAGGAATATTTTTCCAATATGTGCCATAAGTTTTTTGATCGATTACCTCTGGAATATTGAGTCAATCTTCCTAAATCACATCTGATAGAAGAAATTTTACCTTCTAACCTTTTTTGCCATGAAGGTTTTTTCTTGATATTATAATTAGATCCAAAATTTTCTAATTTGTATCCAGAATGTTTAACTACTGTAATAGCGGCACAATATATAATCAGATGAAGTGTATAGATATTCATTACTTTAACAAGTTGCTTTGGAAGAATATTCTCATTAAGCACGTTTATACAATCGAAAATTTTTCTTTGAATAATGAATTTTAGGAAGTTTAGGTCTTAAAGTTGGGTCAATATTTTCAAATAAATTCATTTGATTGAGAAATAAATTTTCTATATCTTTGTTATCATTATTTTTAGATGAATTTTCTGATTTATTTTCGATGCTTTTCATGAATGGGACTAGGTTTTCATCTGAAACTTCAAAATTTAAATGTTCTTCTTGTTGAACGTTGTTTTAATTGATTTTAATTCTGATTCAGATATAAAGTTTCTATTTTCAATATACTGTCTTTGATTCGCAATGCTTTGTTCTGAAATACAGCAATTGGGGAATTTTTCTTTGAACATATTATATAGTTTAGACATATAACCTTTTTATTTGTTCCATTATTTGTTATTTTGTAATAACAAAACATAATAAATTTATTCATTTCATACGTCCATTTCATGCGTTTTATTTTTTATTAATTTTGTGTAGATCTGAATTAGGTGATGAAGTTATGATGAGATTAGAGGAACAAGGTGATTCTACATGATTTTGAAAACAGTCATCAAAACTTTTGTTGTTTGAAGAATAGACAGAACAAGTAGAAATGTCAGAACCCTTAGATTTACTTCGTGTATGATATAAATGTATAGTTTTTAATATATTATTCCTACCTTCATTTAAGTTGTTTACCTTATCATCATATTCATGATTAACGGCCCAGAAATAATTTTCTTTGCAACGTTACCTGAATCAGATGATATGAAAGTTTGAGAATCTGATGGTCCTGCATCTAAACGATCTTGAGTGCAGATTTTGAAGTTCTTCTCAATCTATTATATGAATCGCAAGGATATTTTGGTGGATTATATTCATCATCAGATTCATATTCATATGAAGTATTCATTTTTTGAATTCGAAAATTTGACAGTTGTCAATAATATATTTCATAAAACGTTTTCTGAAAAATGAATCAATAAAGGTAGTAAATTTTATGTGTACTTACTTTCAATAACTTAAAAAATACTTATCTGAAAAATATAACTAATTTAAATATCTTAAACTTTTCAAAATTCAAAATTTTAGCAGTGATAAATTATTTATGGAATAATTGTCACCTTGGTGACAATTATTCCATAAATATATATATATATATATATATATATATATATATATATATATATATATATATATATATATATATATATATATATATATATATATATATATATATATAGAAAGAAGCATTTGTTGACATTGTTTACCATAATGTATATGAATTACATAATAATAATATGTAATTAAATATCTGAGCAAAACTTCCTTGACTTTTCTTTCAAGACCTCAGTGACAATTATTGAATTAGAGTCTCATTGATCATTTTTCTCTGGGCTTAACCAGTAAAAGTAATTTTTGTTACACTTCTTCTTGAATTTTTTTTTATCTTCCTTAAATTCAATTTTGTTACAAAGCCTTCAAGCATCTGATTCAAACAATTGAAACCTTTATCTGTCAGAGGTCTACATTCAAATGTTCAACTTTGATGTCATTTAAAGCTGTATAATCATTATCCCTACATAATATACTCCACTGTGCTGCAATTTAGAATGACCGAAATTTATAGCAGTAACCAATTCTCTAGAATAAAATTACACGCAAAGAATATCTGGTTCACTTTGGACAAAAAGAAATTCCTCAAGGAGTTTGGATGTATTTCTCATACCCTACACATTCAGATAAATATTGGAAAATTTACACATCTTTCTCATCAAATTAAGAAATGGTTAGTTTTCAAACTGCAACTCTGTAACACTTTCAAGCTGAAAAAAAGTTAATAATCCACAATGTCTGCGAGAAAATTCAAATGAAAAACATTATTCATTATCAATAAATATAAATATATTCAAGCATTAAGGTATCAGAGTATGAATTTGAAAAAAAGCCAAATTGATGGTGTCCTAAAAATAAAACAAAGTTTGCATTCAACAAAAAACGTAAGCCAACTGAAAGCAGCCACTGCGTATAACTGACGATCACATACTGACTTACGCTCAACTAAAGTTATATCTGCATTATCCGGTGAGAAGATTAAATCTTCGTTTGTGAGACTTGCATCTACAGTTGGCAGTCTTTCGAAATGAATGGTATGTCTATGAGCTATAAGAGAGATAAGCAGATTAATCAGAGAAATATTTTTCGAGTTATATAACAGATATTATACAAAAAACAGAGCTATCCATTCTTGTCGTTATTTTTTTCTCGACCTATAGAATATCGGTGAAGTACAGGGTGGGGCATAATGGAAGGGCGTTTTTGGAACGGGTAGTACACGTAACGGTGAGTGAGTAGAAGGAAACGGCTGAAGTCATTCCGAACAGGAGGAGTTACCATTTAGTTTACAATGGTTATCTGGACAAGAGAGCACCGTGCACCGTATTTAAAATCGGTAAAGTTTGGCATTGTCGTGCAGCGGCGCTTTCGCCAGCGCCTCAACATTGGTCGTAACGCTTCAGTTCCGAGACGTGACACAATCATCCGATGAATACGGAATTTCAGAACGACTGCATCAGCAATGAATCCGAAACCTCAAGGTCATTCCCGATGTGTAACGACACCAGCTTCCGTGGAAAGAGTAAGACAAGCTATAATTCAAAGCCCAGGGCGCTCCGTCCGAAAAGGAGCTGCAACACTCCAAACGTGTAGTCGAACTGTTCGCAGAACTTTACACCAAGACATCAGCTTTCCCCTATAAGCTGATGGTTGTCTAGCAACTGAATGAAGGAGGTTTTGCCCAATGCCAGCAGTGAGGCCATCTCGATTAGCCATAATGACAACATCATTGAGTCAGTGAGTGACATACGCTTTTTGAGTGTAACCATTGACTCCAGACTTGACTGGACCAGCCTCCTAGAGCGCCTCGCAAGATCAATTGCAGGATATTCTTATGCACTCCCCTTGATCAGCTCATTGGTGAATCTTCAAACGGCTCTTATATCGAATCATGCTAATGTAGAATCCCGCATTAGATATGTGATTATTTTGTGGGGGGATTCCGGGGAGGTACTTCGAATATTCAGATTAAAGAAGAAGTGTTTAAGATCTATTCCTAACCTGGGATTTAGAGACAGCTGTGAAGATCACTTCATCAATCACAAACTCCTAACTCTGCCATGTATATTCATATATGAAGCTTTAATGTTTGTTAAGAACAGTATCGAACATTTTGAAAGGGCAGAACATGGTTATGTGACAAGGCATAGAATGAATTTAAGAACTATCAGATATAACAGAGCATATCTCTAGAAAAATGTAAACTATACCATCATAAAAGTTTTCAATAAATTACCTTTACATATTAGGAACGAACACACAAAAGTATTTAAAAGATGTATTCATGCACTTTTGATTAGAAAAGCTTTCTATAGCCTCCAGGAGTTTTTTGTCACAAAACTAGAAAGAAATTTAATTTCATATAACTGAAACCACAAATACGTGTACTTTTTCTGTTTTTTAAGATCTTTATCCTAGCCTTAAACTGTTTGTATTGTGGTGTCCTTTGTCCTTGTTTGACACGTTCTACGCCCAAACGGCACATTTTCGTTGTAGCGAAATTTTGAACTAATAAACTATCTATCTATCTTAACAAAACTGCTGATATTTGGCAGCAGAAAACCACAGCGAATTGCATCAATTCCCACTCCACAGTGAGAAAAACACCATTTGCCGTCTTGGGGTGGTTGGGCCGAATTTTTTCGAGGATGAAAAAAGGGCAGCCGTAACTGTAAACTCTGTGCGATATGTTGTCATGCTGGAGAACTCTTTTATTCCAGAATTGTTTGGTTCCAACAGGATGGTGCCACGGCACATACAGTTGGAGCCTTAATGGAGCATTTTTCCTGGTCATGTGATCTTACTGATCTTACTGCTTGTGATTATTTTTTGTGGGGAAACTAAAGGCTAAGGTCTACGTCAATAAACTTCGAAATCTTCAAGAATTCAAAGAAACCATCTGTAAAAACCGATCTGTTGGAGCGGGTGATGCAGAACTTTGAGTATCGACTACAGCAATGCATTGCGGAACACGAACGTCGTATGCCTGATGTCATTTTCAGAACATGATTCCTTTCACTTTTTCTACACTGAATGGTAACATTTAAGCTTTCATTTTACGTAATTAAAAATATTCTACCTTGAAGAACAGCTGAGATGTTCTCATTTCAAAAACGCCCTTCCATTACGCCCCACCCTGTATGAAATTGAAGTAGAGGTTTAGAGAATAATTGATCAGAAGAATCTTATTTCAACAAAATTTACCGAGATGCACTCACAAATACAATAATGTAACATATCACTTAATAAGTCATTATGAGAAAAACTTTTAGACACATTTCAACCTTATTAACGTAGTCTCCGCAAAGGGATTCGATATTTCAAATGTTGTTGGTAGCCAAGTAATTACACTTTTGAATGGAATTATTCTACTATAATATACTAATCGATTTTATGTTATTAGGTCCACAACAAAGTTCTCCCTGTTTTTTTCATGAAAGTACAACTTTATTGTGAAAAATGATGACAAATGTAATCCATTAATATTACCCATCGCTAGCTACAACTTTTTCCCATAATTCTGGCAGAGCTCGCATACCGTGACGGTAGAAGTGTTCGTCTTTTGAGGCTATCCACGAATCAAGCAATTTTTCGAGCTTTTCATATGAGCGGAACTGCCGATCAGCCAGACCATGTGTCATCGAACGGAACAAGTAATAGTCGGATGGTGCAATATCTGGGGAATATGGCGGGTGGGGTCGGAATTCCCATTTGAGCGTTTCCAAGTAGATTTTAACGGGTTTGGCAACGTGAGGCCGAGCGTTGTCATGCTGTAGAACTACTCTTTCGTGTCTTTGCTCGTATTGTGGCCGTTTATCGCGCAGTGCTTTACTCAATCGCATCAATTGAGTTCGATACCATTCTCCAGTGATGATTTCGTTCGGTTTCAACAGCTCATAATAAATAACACCGACATGGTCCCACCAAATACACAGCATAACTTTCTCAGCGTGAATATTAGGCCGAGGCGATGACTTAGAAGCATGACAGGACTGTCCCTAAGTTTTTTTCCCTCTGGATTGCTGTAATGTATCCATTTTTTATCACCCGTTACGATGCGATGAAGAAAACCCTTTCTTTTTTGCCGTTGGAGAAGTTGTTCACAGGCGAAAAAACGACGCTCAATGTCTCTTGGCTTCAATCATTCAAATCAGAAGGAAGTTCCTTGCTTTTGAATCATTCCAACGCATGCAATCCCTTGGAAATAGCCGGGCGGGTAACTTCTAAGGCTGAAGCAAACTCTTTTTTCTTCACTTAAATCAGCATCTGTGTAAACTGTTTGGAACTCTCTACGAGCTTCAGCCGCTGTTTTCTTCTAATGAAAGAAGAAAATGAACACTTCCCGCAAATGACGATCATTTGACACCAAATCAGACATTTTCTCACAACTAAAAGTATATGACGCAAAAACAAAGTCACTAATGTGTCACAGTCGTTTATTTACCATATGTCTAAGCTTAGTTCAAGACGTTCTTGATATATAAAAATCGACCAGCACTTACTGCTGGAGCCATCTATTGATAGACAGCGAGAACTTATTTGCACACCTAATACATCCACAATTTTTTTTGTCGGCCAGTGTGATTAGTTGCCTAGCACATAAGAATTTTAAATATTGAAATTGTAAGTTTTTTTTGGAATAAGGAAGGAGGGACGCGGGTGATTCGTCCTGCGTCTGGACTTGTCAATTTTCGACATTATCCATCAATTAATCATAATAACCTCTAAACAGATGGACATTCACATTACCCATACCATCGCCAGACTCGAACCGGCAGTCGCATGTGTGCAAAGTGGAAGAAAGTGTTATTTCCACCAGGACACATGCGGTGGTGAAATTGGGAGTGAATTGCTTGGCGCTCAGAAATAAAACCCTAGAGCAGGTATGAATCAATGTATTATACTGTCATAAGCCACTCGGAAAATATTTTTTTATTGTGCTGAAACATTTTCATACAGTGTTTGTTTTTCTGATCAACGTGAACAAACTTGGTATCTGTTATGAATAAGTCATTCGACAAAACAGTAAACACATTGGTCTCTCATAAGTTTCAAGCACTTTTTCCATGTTTTCTGGAATTTGGAATATTAAATCATCAAACTTTGTTTGGATATTTTTTCCCATTAAGAAACAATGTTGATATGATTGAGGAGGTCGTCACTTGATGAAAATCGATATACATATTTTCAATTAAATAAAACTATGGTATTTAGATTTTCACTGTATTAACAAAACTATGACCGGTTTCACTACACTGTGGCTACATCAGATAGATAAAAACAAATGAACAGAGTTATTCCTTATATAATACTCTTATTTCCTACTTATTATTACATTAGGTACACGTACAAAGGGTATGGTAGAAAACGGATCGGAGTTGCTTACTTAATGAATTGAAAAGATTGAGTACTGAAGAAGGATTTAGATCAAATTGACTATCAAGTAACCTACCTGAATTCTTTTCCTTGTTAATCTCTAAAATTTCCTATAGATTGAGTTTTTGTTTATTATTTTCATTGTGTAAAATTTTGAAATTATTATTAAAGTTATGGTTTTCTTCGAGTAGGTGATTAGAATGATGGGAATCTGATTTATGATAATTAAAACTACGTTTGTGCTCGGATAATCTAACTTTGAAATTTCGGAAAGTTCTACCAATGTAAATTATACTAGGTCACAAAAATCGTCCGAAATTTGAAAAGTAAGTCGTAAGACGGTGCCTCTTCCTTTCTCCCGCTAACCCTATATAAGTAGGATGAACGAAAGAAAACCCCTTATTCTGACAGCTCGACGTTCCTCAATTTCGTCAATTTCTGGCTGTCGAAGATTCTCGGAATGAGAAAAATAGAGCGAAATTTTGCCGATAACTCTTTAATGGATCAAAGATTCTACCGTTTTTCCGTGGTTTCTCGGAGACCAAAATATCACGGCGGGATATGTGAAACTCGAGGTTTCGTCCTCGTCCCGGTTTCGAAACGATCGAACGTAATAGAAAAATGTGTATAGACATACAAGTCCAGTGAAATTATATTATATATATTCGAAGAAATTTCACCGTTTCGACTTTCCGTTCGCTTTCGGTAAAATTTTTCGAAAACTCCTCAGGGCTCCGTCGATCTGACTAGGGGCTCTAAATTTGAACCTTTCTTCGACCCTTCCCTACTGCAAAAAAAAATAAAAAAGCAAAAAAGCCTTACGACTTTATTGTAATACATTACAATCCCGCAAGACACTTTATAAACACCGGATCTATTACCTTTATCAATTTTATATTTGCAGTTTTGATATGTCGGCCTAAAGAATTATTAGTTCGGAATGCTAAATTGAAATTATAATGCGTGAGGAATGATTTTAATTTCAGACTAGGATTAACAATATAAGTTAAGCTGTTGTATTTTGTGTTAGAACTTTTTATACTTGGAAAAACTTCATGGACTGTTTTTTGAAATTTTTTTCGTGAAATCATGTTCTCAATCATACTAGGACTGTAACCGTTATTGACTGCTATTTGTTTAATTATATTTTGCTCTTTTATAAAATTATTTTGTGGCATTGGGATATTAATGAGTCTATGTACCATTTTATTGTAAGCAGCTAATTTATGTGGATAAGGATGTGTAGATGAGCTGTGAATAGTACAATCTGTATGCGATGACTTATGAAAATAGAAAATCATGTATGCTGTTAATTTTAGTAATAGTTAAATCGAGAAAGTTAATGGAGTTTTCTGTTTCTATCTCTAACATAAATTTAATATTATCGTGAATTTTGTTAATGAATGTTTTGAATGACTCTAATTGTCTGTTTGTGCCAGTGAAACAACAAATTATATTGTCGACAGATCTAAACCAATAAATGAAATATTTGAATAACGGATGTTCTTGGATAGTTTTTCAATATCATCCATGAAAATTTCCTCTAGGCCCTCTACTAGCTGAAATTTTCATGGATAATATTGAGAAAACTATCCAAGGACATCCGTTATTCAAATAGTTCATTAAATGGTTTGAATGAAATCACAAAGATAAAAAATGATGAAAATATAATAGTGAAAGATAAAAAGCATATTGCGGATGAATTCAATAACTATTTCGTTGAACTCGGGGAAGAATTAGCGGGTAAGATTCCATGCAAAGACGCAACAGGTGTAAATTCCCGCAGAAACCCCAACTCAATTGTATTTTTAGAAACCGATTAAGATGAAGTTATCCATGAGCTCAAGGGCGGAAAAGCTCCAGGTCCTGACGGCCTAAGGTCGGAAGTTATAAAAGAAAATTTCTACTCATATTATTTCACCTCTAATATACCTCATTATAATAATAAATAAATAAAAATATAATATAATAAATAAATGAAAATGAAAGCATCATCAGTGCTGGTTGTACCGCTTCACAAGTCATCGGATAGAACAGTAGTACAGAATTATCGACCGGATCTTCGACATCCAATTTTGCAAAAATATTCGAAAAAATTATAAAGAAGCGAGTTTGTAGCTCTATCGATAGATTTCAGTTTTATCAAAAGGGGCTGTTTGATTTTCAAAAAGGTAGGTCAACTGCGGATGCCATTGCGAGTTTGGTGGGGTTGGTGACGAGAGCAATTGATGGAAGTGTGCCGGCGTTATGCATTTTTGTTGACCTGGTGAAAACCGTTGACACCGTCAACCACTCAGAACTCCTAAGGACACTTTAATGCATGGGTTGGAGGAGTGTGGCTTATGAATTGATGGGGAGTTACTTGAAGCGAAGACGTCAGGTCGTTAAAATAGGGGATCAAATCAGCGAGGAGAAAGAGGTGACATGCGAAGTGCAGCAAGATACGGTGTTGGGCCCTACTTTTTTTAATATAAGTACAGGAATTGTTTTCGGCTAAAGTGTTGGATGAGATAACGAGTTTCGCAGATGATACTGCCATTTTCTTCCAGGGAAATTCCTGACGCGAGTTAAAAATTAAGGCTGAGTATGAGTTTGTTATTTCATTAATAAAATTAACCATGAATATGAATAAAACGAAATTAATGCCTTTTTCCAGCTATAGGTGCGGTTTACCTGCGTATAATACATTCGAAATCAAGTCTGAAGGAATTACCACATTAATAAACTCTGCAGAGAGTATCCAATGTTTGGGGGTTAAAATCGACAGCCACCTGAGGTATCCCACCGTCCCGGACATACAAAATCGCTTGTCGAAAAAGTAAGAGTATTAATACCTAATATTTGAGAGAAATTCGTGAGATATCGGAACTTGAAAAATTTATTATGGGTTGGTGGAATCTCTTCTTTCATACGAGGTGATAGCATGGGGTGCATTGTCGGATTGTTATTATAAGCGTATTGAGGTCCTACAGAAATGGATTTTGAAAATTATATTCAGAAAACAATATACATATCCGACCGAAGAACTGTATGAACGCGCAGATGTATTCACTGTACGAAAAAAAAATAATAATAATGTTGATAATCTATGAGTGTTTCTTATTTTTTTGTATTTTCGAAAAAAATAATAATAATGTTGATAATCTATGAGTGTTTCTTATTTTTTCGATACGGTAATTTAAGTCTATTGTAGATTTTGTTTGGGTTCAGTTTTCGGGTGATGTTTGAACTCAGAATTTTGAGATTCTTTTCCCTCCAACACAAGTGTTGCTACTTTTGTGAGTTACCTATATTTGTTCATAAATGTAAGAATGTAATCTATACTATTGAAGCCGTAAGGCCTCTTTCGGGAATAATCCGAGGGGATAACGGTAGTTTGAACCAGACGGAGAAGAAGCGATACGGCGAGAAATCGGGGCTGAAGGCCCCGCGATAATTTTTTTTTCCGAAGAAACAGGATCTGAGGAAAGTCCGTGCTAAATTTGGAGACACATGTTTAGTATATTGGCTATTTAGATATAAAACGCGATCTTAATGGGCTCACTAGTGTAATGTAATGTAAGATTACTTATTTCATGGATTATGAATAAATATTATCATTATTATTTTAGATATGTCGACGATATCATTTGTTATTTCACTGGCACAAACAGACAATTAGAGTCATTCGATAATATTGAATTCACGTGAGAGATAGAAACAGAAAACTCCACTAACTTTGTGAATTTAACTATTACTAAAAGTAACGGCAAACATGATTTTTCTATTTTTCATACAGATGGCATACAGATATTACTATTCACAGCTCATCTACACATCCTTATCCACATAAATTAGTTGCTTACAATAGTATGGTACATGGACTCATTAATATCCCAACTTAGTTTTAATTATCATAAATCAGATTCCCATTATTCTAATCACTTACTCGAAGAAAACCATAACTTTAATGATAATTTCAAAATTTTACACAATGAAAATAATAGACAAAACCTCAATCTATGGGAAATTTTGAGGATTAACAAGGAAAATAATTCAGGTAGGTTACTTAATAGTCAATTAGATCTAAATCCTTCTCCTTTACTCAATCTTTTCAAATCATAAAGTAAGAAACTCCGATCGGTTTTCCAACATACCCCTTGTACTTGTACCTAGTGTAATATTAAGTAGGAAATAAGAATATTATATAAGGAATAACTCTGTTCATTAGTATGTATCTGTTGAAGCCACAGTGTAATGAAACCGGTCATAGTTTTGTTAATATAGTGAAAATCTAAAGACCATAGTTTTATTTCATTGGAAATAGTTGAATTAATCATCATATGAAATCCAGCATTGCTTTCAAAATTATTAACAGCGATACTAAAAACAATATAACTTAAGAAATAAAAGTTTTGAAGGTGGAATTCATATGGATTTTTTTCTATATGCATACTAGAAGTCTTTCAGCGAACTCACTGAATGATGCGTTAGATGACGATGAAAACTTCAAGAATATGAAATCACTTGGGAAAACTCCAAGTCCACCCATAAACCCGAGGCCATTTAACCAGCACCAGATGATTATATAACTCTTCGAACCATCACCAATATACTTACAAAAAATATGAGATAACGTTATAATAGTAGTGTATTTTACCTTTTGTTTTATCCTTATTGTTTAAATGTTACCTAGGATCCACAGTAGGGTGGCCATTTTCAAATAAACTTTGCCTATTCCTTGGAGGAACTACAGGCTTCACTACAGTTTCTAATTCTTCATTTGAAGTTGATATGTTGTCCACTCCAACAGTATTTAAATTATCTGAAATTATTGAAAGAGATTTGAATTTTTATATTTACCTTATGTTTAAAGTATCATCATAAAAATTAAAAATGTAAGGATAAAAGTTTTAATAAACTTTGTGAAAAGAAGCCTCGTTGCATATTTGAGTAACTTTTCGAAGAGTAGCGAAAGTGCTTAAAATAAATAATATCTTGGGATTTGGCGACCTCTAGCGGCCAAACGAAGAAACTTTTCACTAGGTAAGTTGGCCTAAATCGACTTATTACTAGCTGAAGAATCTGCGGTATAACGTTGTAGACGCAATTCACGGACACCTGTATACCTGATGGAGCCACAGTTCCGTGAAACTCGTCATAAGCTTGATAATATTGTGAAAATTTAAACATCAATTTGTTTAAAAATAAATTTTTATTATTGAAATTTGAATGTTACTTTCAATATGTTATAGATATCTTTGTTCCACTTATAGGCTACAGTATTTCATGTTCATAATTGGTAAAACTGCATATTCTGCGGTTATTTTTGCCTGTCAGCACTTTTTAAATCACAAGTGACACCTTATACTGGGATTCACCAGTGGCGCAGTGCTCTGTAGCTCGTACACTCTTGAAGATTTCATTTTTGTTATTGTATTTAGAATGTAAGAATCTACTTCAGCAATTTATTTTGCAGTTAACAAGGTGTCCCAATTTTCTATAAAAAATCTTGGGTGCTTTTTTCAGATTGGAAGACCACTTTTTTGTTCAAGATTCAACAGCTGCCTAAACTCTATTGTAATGTCTTTAAGTAATAAGTTTTTTGCTGAGTAGTTTCATCACAATATTTTTTTCCGTAAAAATTCATGAAAATAGGCTCTCATATCATCGCATGCTCCTTCGGTCAGAGAGGATGAATACTTTTTTCCTTTCGTTTTCTTTTTGCACAAGGATGGCTTTTATTGATGAATTGAAATGGTTTATCCTCATTTTATTCAGGAGTGACTCAAAAAAATTATTGAATATTGTAATTTCAAAAATATCATATCTTGATATTTTCAAATGGAACACCCTGTATTTCATTATTCATGTCAACGCATACAATACTGTGCTATATTTTTGCAGAAGTAACCTTATCTTTATCTTCGATAATTTTCGAAATATTCGATTATTTGTGAAAATTTTTGATGAAAATTCTACAAACCGTATCACACGCATCAACGTGCATCATTATTCGCACAGAAGTTTTTTTTTCTGTAATGATTCAAGTAGTAGATTTTCTGCAAAATTATCTACCAATGATACTTGCCGATGTACCAGAGCACATAAGACAAGATTTGTGGTTCCAACGGGATGGAGCATCGGCACATTACTCACATCAGATTAGAGAGCATTTGAATCATGTATTTCCAAACAAATGGGTAGGACATGGTGGTCCTGTAAGATGGCCAGCTAGGTCTCCGGACCTTAAAACTCTAGATTTTTTGTTGTGGGATTATATTAAGGGCATCGTTTACCAGATTACTTCTACAACACAGTGGAAAAAAATTAAACCTAAACAAGATAATTCTTTTAACGAATAATCAAATCAAGATGATTAAAACGTAAATCGAGGTGTGTTGAAATTTTTTTTATTTGTGCCTTCTGTCAGGTGTCCGGACATATCATATTGGTAAACTTATCAGGGTTTCGTTATTAAACATTGTTAAAGTAAGGTTTGAACCCAATTTTCTCAATTGACTGCCATGAAGTTCTCCAAAGAAAAACTGCACGAAACATTCTTAATAAGATGCAAGATGTTTTGAAAAACTTCTAATTAGATTTATCGAAACGGGTAATATCGCTTACAAAAAAAATGAAAAACCAAAAAGTGCTACAGCTGAAGACAACCAGTTATCAGTTTTGTTTACAGTGACAGAGGACTCAAATAAAAGCCAAAGAGAGATTTCTCAGTTAACAGATATAAGTCAAACTTCCGTCCAGAGAATCTTGAAAGTGAATAAATTTCATGCATATCATGTACAGCTGCACCTGGAACTGAACAATCAAGACTATGAAAATCGAATCAATTTTGGCAATTGAGCAAGTGAGAAAGTAGCGGAAAATCCAAATATGTTTAGCAGAGTTCTTTTTTCAGACGAGGCAACATTCTACAAGAATGGGCTTGTTAACAGGCACAATTTTCATTATTACGCCACGGAAAATCCACACCTCATGAGACAAATAGATCACCAGCATCGAATGTATGGGCCGCTATTGTAGATGGGTATCTAATTGGGCCGCACTTTTTCGACGGGCACCTCAATAGTGAAATGTATTTAGATTTTCTGCAAAATCATCTACCAATACTACTTGCCGATGTACCAGAACATACCAGAGCATATAAGACAAGATTTGTGGTTTCAACAGGATGGAGCAAAGGCACATTACTCACATCAGGTTAGAGAGCATTTGAATCATATATTTCCAAACAAATAGATAGAACGTGGTGGTCCTGTTAGATGGCCAGCTAGGTCTCTGGACCTTACAAGTCTAGATTTCTTTCTTGTGGGGTTATATTGAGGGCATCGTTTACCAGATTCCTTCTACAACACAGTTGGATATGAGACAGATTATAGTCGACGCCTTTCAGTCAGTTAATCCACAAATGTTGTCGAGAGTTCAACGGTCTTTCTTCAGAAGTATTGAATGTGTCTACAAAGAAACGGGCAACATTTCGAACACTTATTGAAATAGTTCAACACCTTGTAGATCATCTCACCAAAAACCAATCTATTACGTATTTCATACAAGACTACCTTAAAATATCTCCATTTCTCTGATGAAGTATAATGATATGTACTAATAAACTCTTCTGCCGGCTCGGTGGCGTATGGTATATGATACTCGTCTCCTGCGCAGAGTTAACTGGGTTCAATACCCACAAAGTCGGTGCGATTTTTCGGATTCTGGGAATCGCTTGAGTATCCATATTTCGGAGATGTAAAGCCGTCGGTCCTGTCTAACAGAGATGTGTTGGACATTAAAGATCCCTTCCCTCGACACGAGAGGGGTTCGGCAAAATTCCCGTGTTAGTAAGGTGACAGAATTCCCCGGCGTGTCATTGGCCGAAACACGGAAATAGAGCATGTTAAAGGAATAACAAACAAACAATAAACTGTTCTTTCGCAACCTCTGCTTTCATTTTTTCAGTTTATTTCTTTTATTTCGAAAATGGTCGAAGATAAAGATAAGGCTAATTCTGCAAAAATATGGCACAATATTTTTTGCGTTGATATGAATAATAAAGTAAAGGATGTTCCATTTGAAAAAATCAAGATATGATATTTTTAAAATTATTTATTTATTTATTGTTTATTGGCCCAAAGTATTACATAATTACATGCAAATACTCCACAGAGAGTAATAAAACTCTATTCGTGGTGAGGCATGAAAACTACAGAAAAATAAGGCTAAAGAATCAACCATAACTAAAACTAAAACAATTAATTAACTGAACGTACTTAAATACTATCTCAACTATCTACTTCAGACATTTAAGAAAAACCCAAGTACCACTATACCAATAATTTTAAATTTTATAAATTTTAAAATAATTTTCCATATTGAAACATCAAAGTCCCCAGACTTCAAAACCCTATTCTATCTCTCTCCCTGTTACACAGATACAAATTTTTCAGAAATTTTTAAATTTTTTCTTATAAGAACCTGTCGTGGTTTTAGAGCCTTTAAATCAACAGGAAGATCATCAAATAGTTTAAGAGCCTTGATATAACTATCCTGGAATCGTATTGTCTTGTTTATTTTATTAAGGATTATATTCCTATTTCTGGTTCTTGTGCCAATGAGGTATTTTTGTTTGAATGTTTCATAATGGTGACTCATACGCAAAAATCTGTCTAATGTTCAGTATATTTTCTGGAGAAACAACTGATTCTTTTTTAATACTTTCAATAATTTATGCTTAACAGATCGTTTACGTAAAGAACGAACAAAAGCGGTCACAATATCGTACCTTGAGGCACACACATCTTAACATATTCACTATTACTCTCAGTACCATTCACTCTCACTTTTTGTTCTCTACCATTAAGATACTTTTTCAACAAGTCAAGCACCTTTCCCCTTAGTCCCAGAAAATATAATTTGTCCAGCAGAAATTTGTGATTAACTGAATAAAATTAAGTAAAATTCCTTAAAACACAGTACTTGTTTTTTATTATGAATAAAAAGCTTTGGCCAAATCTAAGAAAGCTATTATGACAGGTTTACTCTGATCAAGTTTTTTATATAATATACTTGTAATGAAATATAACGCATCTTTGGTACCCCTTCGCTTAACAAATCAGAATTGGTTTTTTGAAATTATGCCGTAAGTTTCTACAAAATTATCAATTCGATCATAAACAATTTTCGCATGGATCTTAGCAATATTTGAAATTAGAGAGATTGGCCAATAATTAGTGACGCAGCTCTTGCTGCCTGATTTATGAATTGGTATTATATCAGCACTTTTGAGTACTTCTGGCCAAACTGCCCTTCCTATACACATATTAAAAATATGAGTTAACGGCTCAACTATAAACTCTGCTAATGTTTTCAGTGTTTTTGTATCAATCATATCTACACCTCCTTTTCTAGGTTTCATGTTTTTTATTATAGATCCTACTTCTGAACTGCTGGTTGGCTTACGATACAATGCATCACAAACCATGCTTGCACTTGAATTTGTCTTCCGGATGGCTGTATAATCGAATAACCTAACTTTGCCCCAACCTCGTTAAAATAATTGTTCAATTTATTTGATATCTCAAAATTATCTGTAATCTTAGTTCCATTTTCATCAATTAAAAATTTTACATTAGTACTGTTGCCTGGTTTTCTATTAATTTTGTTGTTTATTAGTTGCCATAACTTTCTAGGATTAGTGATATTAGACTCAATGGCTCTTTTATCAAAATTATTTTTTGTTTCAAAAATTACTTTGTTTAATGCCTTAAGATAATTTTTGTGTTCATTTTTCAAAAGTTCAGAGCCCTTGTTTGCTGCCCACATATTATATAGAGTTTTCTTAGTTTCACATGACTTTATAATACCAGCAGTGATCCATTTTTTGTTAGATCTTCTAGATTTCTTTTTAATGAAACTTGCCCTATCTGCACAATACCTTATCTGACCAATTAATGTATTGATAGCTATGTTTGGATCCTGAATTAACAATAACGAATTCCAGTTGTTATATTTAACTACATTGCATAATTAATAGTTCTATAACTGTCCTGTTTCACACCTGATAGTGTTAATTTTTTTTTCGATGGCTGCAGTTTAATGGAATACATTGTCAATGCAGGTTCCCCGCGAATAATTTTCGGCTGGTCTAGTAACTTCCCCAAATCCTTTCCTATAACCACGCTCCAAACAAACACACAATAGTTCTTGGCTATTCACATCGTTAGTGAGTAGATCTATGTTGAAATCACCAACAATATAATGGTTCTTAGTAAATTTTTTCTTCCCGAGATAAGATTTGAAGTCCTCAATAAAATCAAACTTTGCCAAGTCATGAGACCTATATAATGAAGAGATCTCGAGATTCTATCCAGCATTCGTAATAATACAAGTGTTAATTATGCTAAGATTTCTTCACCTCACAACCTCGGTATCCTCCTGTATATCAGCGCGAACGTAAGAAACAACACCCTCCGCTATGTTTAGTCTACCATTGTTATAATACATTTCATAACCAGGAATATGGAAATATCTATAATGTTCTAAATTTCAGGATTCAGCACAAACGATATAAATAGGTTTAACCTTTAAACTATCAACAAAAGTTAACAGTTTTAAGTGAATCGCATTAAGGTTTCTTATATTCAAATATAAAATGATGTCTTCGTTATTGCTTATTAAGAAGGAATCATTGAGAGTCCGCACATCATAATATGGATTACAATATTCAATAATTTTTTGAGTCACTCCTGTATAAAATGAGGATAATCTATTTCAATTCATCAATAAAGCTATCCTTGGACAATAAGAAAACGAAAGGAAAAAGTATTCATCCTCTCTGACCGAAGCATGCGATGATGCGAGCCTATTTTCATGAATTTTTAAGGAAAAAAATATTGTGACGAAACTACTCACCAAAAAAACTTATTACTTAAAAACATTATAGCAGAGTTTAGGACGCTCTTGAATCTTCAACAAAAAAGTGGTCTTCCAATCTGAAAAAAAACCTCCCAAGATTTTTTATAGAAAACTGGGACAGTTTGTTTACTTCAAAATAAACTGTTGAATTAGATTTGTACTTTCTAAATAAAATACCGTTCGAACAAAAATGAAATCTTCAAGAGTGTACAGTATACCAGTATACAGAGAGTAAATCTAAAGAAGTTTCGTTTATCAGCTTGAAAAAGTTTTACTTACTTGTAGAGTACGATTGTTTCTTCCTATTCTGTAAATTCTTGTTGTTTATTTTATTATGCGAACTTATCGTCGGCCTCATCAACCTCGATATCTTCTTCTCATTGGAATTATTATCATAATCGGAGTGATTCAAACCTCCACTGGATCTACTTCTAGTCATGGCGTTGTTTTTTGTATACCTTCCGGTATTTCTTGAAACGTGCGACTGCGGTTTTTTCCCAGATACTGTGAATTATATTGTGGTATAAGAGACTAATGTTCTTCGTCAAATCGGGAAGGGTTAAAATGTTTTAATCTCAAGGAATAAGAATGAAAAGTTTCTATGCTTTAAATAGTTAGGTAGATCGCTTTATGACATTGACACTAAAAGAGATCGTTTTTCTAAACCACAACTAGAATTGTGTTTCAGGTGTGCAGTCAATAATTCCTACAGAAGATTCCTCATCAAAATCATAAAACAAATGCCCATAAACATGTCTAAAAGTAAACCATTTTCGAGCTACAGGGTGTTGAAATTAAATTTTTTTCTCGTTTCTGTTTGTAACACTTGTACATTTCAAGGGATCTCGTTCCAGAAATGATATCGATTCGGGTGTAACTAAGTGATATTTGATCATCATACGGTGATTTTGGTTTACTTTGTAAAGAATATCACAAAATTAGGTGGAAAATATTAAATTAACAAACGTGATAGCTGTTTCGATATTTCTATCATCAGACGTTTACAAATTGGGAGTTAAAGCTAAGGAACATTGCAACATTAATCGCGGATTGACGTATTCAGTTGTGCTCTCTTTTGATTCGCTTGTTACAAAGTTAAATAGCTAACTTTTTTTTATTCTGAATCAGAAAGTGTAGTTTTGTGGTCTCTCAGATCTAGTGTCCGACATTTCTCCTCTGATTTTTGACTGTTTACACAGTGTTTTCGAAACGGACACTGAAACACTGAAACACTCTTCGTGTTTCTCCATTTCGGGTGAGCCGTCTCTTATATTCTTATCACCTGAAAAACAATGAACACATGCGTCAACTGTTCCAAACAAATCTCTGACCGTGAGACATCCAAACTGCAGTGCAGAGAAAAGATCCATCAACCCATAAAGATTGATTGTATTGATGATTTATTTATTTTATGGAAATTCATTTTTGAAGTAAAACGAAATGAGACGCTTTGGTCACTTCCACAATTTATTCAATAATCACCACCGGTTTCGACCCTACGGTCATTCTCAAATGAATAACAATATAATACATGAGTAGGCAAGTACAAGTACAGAATGAAATTTATTCTGAATATTGAGTAGTGGGGATCCATTATGCTCTAGTTGGCTGTTGAGGGTGATAATTGTGGGTTTTTATATAGTTTGTTAATCTCCAAACTTTCCAACAAATTCAACTCTCTCCCTTTGTTACATTTATGAAGGATTTTAAGATTGTTCAATGATATCGAGTGGTTAGTTTATTTTATGTGTTCAACTATAGGTGAATTTTTATCTGAGGAAATATGTTCCTTGAATCTAGCTTCAAAACTTCTCCCTGTTTGTCCGACTTAGGCTACCTGATATTCATTGCATTTGATTTGATAATTTCCTGAATATAAAATCAATATGAAAATAAGTAAGATTTCAAGAGAAAATTACGAAAACCTGCATAAAAAATTTTCAACTTTAGGAAACAAAAAAGAAAAACAGAAGCCTCAGCAACCTATGATCCAAACAGATATCACTCTTTATCCTAGATTCATAAATCTATCGAACAATTTCTGTGATGAAGTTCAAACGGATCTGCTGAACAAAGGACCAAAATTCACCCCGGAAAACGGCAAATTTAAATCAGACAAGGAATTCACCGAAGTGCAAGCAGAGCTGGCCATCCAAAAACATAAAGATATCATCACCAACCCAAGCCTACATAAACACATACTAACAGAAATTATCAGAAAATCTGACATGAAAACTAACAATCAGAATCATAATAATAAAATATAATGATAATAAAGTCCATATCAAGAAGTATCCAAGCTGAAGATCTCATAATGACTAAAGCTGACGAAGACAATAGTATAGTATGCCTCAATAAAGACCTATACGAAGAAAAGATGCAGGATGTACTGAAAACAATGGATATCACCGAAATATCAAAAGATCCAAACAAACAAAAAAGAAATCAAAGAAGAGCTAAGTTTGTCAGAAAACCTAGCACACACAGAATGGGAGAAGAGGAAACTGATTCCAATGAATGTTCAAGCACCAAATATGTACGGATTGATTAAACTACATAAGGAAGAAAATCAGCGAGACCTATAGTGTCATATATAAACACACCATCAGGTAAACCAGCAAAATTCTTGAATCAAAAATTTCTAGACCTCTCGAATTTTCAAGCACAACACACTTTCTCTAATTCTGTAGATCTCATAAATAAACTTTCAAATCTCAAAATCTCCCAAGATATTAAGTTAGTCTTTTTTTATGTCAAAAATATGTACTCGAACATTCCAACGAATGAGTGTCTTCCCCTTGTTACAGATATCTTAGCCGAGTCTAACAAACCGCCATATATCACTGATGAATTTAGCAATCTTCTTCAAATATGCTTATCTTTCAAAGTTACTTTCAATTTCAATCTGAATTCTTCAAACAAAATTCAGGTCTTCCAATGGGTTCACCTCTTAGCCCTCTACTAGCTGACATTTTCATGAATAATTTAGAGAAAAACACAGATTTCGCTAAAACCACACATTACTTTCTGGTGCAGATATGTAGATGACATTTTAGTTGGTTTTCGTGGTTCGAACAGACAAATTCAGCAATTTTTAAATTCCCTGAATAAAATACATTGCCGCATCAGCTTCACTTCTGAATTAGAAAATAATTGCTCATTTTCGAATGAGTCAGCCATATTGGATTTCACCGGAAGTTCAATTTCTGAAAAACCTAGTCCTTTGGCTTTCCAATGAAGCAAGAACGAATGATCTAGCAATTACTAAAGTTATAACGAAAAAAAATTGCCTGGTTTTTTTTTACTTTGTGAATAAATTCTGAGTTTGAACGGAAAGTTTGAAAAGAGTGTCTTATATGAAGATTAGATTAGAATGCTAATGGGACAACCAAGCGGGCTTGGGGACGCTGACGTCATCGAGCCGGGCCGCATTTCTCGAAATCCCTTCCGTATTAATTCAGTATCCGTGGGTGGGACAACCTTTGATATCAGTGCCAAGGTTCATATCGAAATATTCATTAGTGTTTGAGATACTCTTCGCTTTGTAAGCTCCTAGAAGTAAATTTTTTGATTTTTATAATTTCTGCATTCGTTAAGTAAAGATTTTGCATTAAATTTTATTTGCGGAATAATTTTCCGCTGCTGACTCCTTCAGGATGGTAAAAGAATCCTTTGAAGATGAGGCTATTCAAAAAAAAATGTTAACAAGTGGTATAAAGAGTTTCAAAATGGTAGAGAACGTGTTGAAGACGAAGAACTCGACCAATGTGACGTAACTCACGTCCAAAAAAATCAATGATTTGTTGCTTGTAAATCGTCGATTAACAATAAGAGATCTTGCTGATCATGTTGGCATTTCAAAAGGATCAGTCAATACCATTTTGAAGGATGTTGAGGGCCTCAGACACGTCAAATCCCGATTGGTACCAAAAACACTAAATTTGAAAGGTACTGATTTTGAATATCATTGCGCCAGCAAATTGAAACCTCTCTAGAAAAAAGGGAACGACCAAATATTCAATTTCAATTAACTACTTTCGCAAATATATCAACAGATCTGACCTAAATTTTACTAATATTTGAATATAATAAATTGAAACATAGAATTTCATTCCTTTAGATTAGTCCATTAGTTAGAAGAGAATATTTTAATATAGAGAAAGAAAATCAATGGATTAGAATATAATCATGCATGCAAACCACAAGAACAGAAAAGCCACCGAACAAGAAGCAGCACAAGTGATTCGTTTCAACGTCACTATTCAAACGTCAATATTTGACAATTCTAAGGTGAAACAAAAACTTATATGAATTACCACTGTCAGATATTGATTTTGAAGAGTGCAGATGAAACAAATACTCTCACTTACTGGGCTCATTTTTGCGTTTATAAGTTGTCGCTTTTTGCATACTTAAATCGCTGAGACTACACGATCTTCTTAAGCTGCTATCTGGACTGCTTTCATCTAAATAAACTGCTGCAAAACATGCATATCAAACTCAAAAAAAAAAATCTACAATACTCAATTTCAAATACATTTGATATTTTCAGTTCGAAATAGACTAAAATGTATATGAGGTGGCAGAGTATTTCATTATATATTATCTTTTAATATCAATCAATCAATAAATCAATCTATTTATTTGTTCCTTATGAACATAAATTGTTGTAAAACACGTCATCATAAACATATAATACATAGAAACAAATAGTGTAAACAGAATAAAGACCTAACAATAAGAGACGAAATCAGTTGAGACAAATATTGTCCTCAAAACACTCCTGGAGAGTGTAGTATAGTGTCCTCCTAAGGTAAGTATTTAATCTTCTTCTCAATTTATTTTGTGGCCACCCTCGTGCCTCCTGTGGAATGTGATTATAAATTTTCACCAAAGCATAAACAGAGTTGTTCTGAAGGTAAGTATGCTTAAATCTGAGTAGCCTCATATCATTCTTAGCTCTCGTGTTATGCTTATGTTCACGCTTAGTCTCCACAAACAGGTCTCTATTATTAACTATGAACATAGCTGTTTCATAAACATACAGACTCACAACAGTTAGCACTGATCTTTCCACAAAGTGAGCTCAGCATGATTGTGTTTTGCTCAGCTTAAGTATCCACGAATACATCTCTTCTGCAACAAAAGGAGCCTCAAGATATTCGATGAATTCCCCCATATAACTATCCCGTATCTCAGGCTACTATCAATATATGCATTGTATGCGGTAAACTCTGTAGAGACATTCACAAATTCGGAAAGTGTTCTTAGTGGATACACATATCTGGCCATATTATTTGCAAGTTGGTCTACATGATCACCCCAATCTGGTCGATAGTCAACCGAATCACCTAGAAACTTAAGGCTATCTGATGAAGCCATGTGTCTTTCCAGTTGTAGGCTCTTTTTCAGCAACACATTGAGATCTTCCTCATAAATAAGACCGAAGCAGATCCATGCCTCTAATTCCAACCGCATATATATTCTCAACAATTGTCATGGTTGACGGAGTCAAATGCTTTTCTGAGATCGATACAAATCAGTGCTGTTATTTTACCACGGTTTAAGTAGGAGAGAATCTGTGTTATAGCCTGATACATAGCTCTTGTCATAGTCCTACCCTTTCTGAAGCCATTTGGTATTCTGTAAGTCTCAAAAAAATCGACAATTCTGTTGTAAATAGCTCTTTCAAATATCTTGTCAACGTTATTGTTACCTATTTCACTAATAGAAACTGCACATGGCAAAAATATGAAGATTCTCTCTCTGGATTTCTAAACATCGTATAGAATGTAGCACGGTTTTTTAATGCGTATGCACATTATCAAACCACATATCTATTTATAACTGCATTTTCAACACCTGTCTATATAACACAGGCCTACAAAAACAGGGTTTAATTTGGCGCGTTGATCATTGCGGCGATATTCGTAGCGATGCGAGAATGATTGACGATTGATAGCCACCGTAAGATTTATCATAGGCTTTCTTTTCCTTCGGACCTTCAGGTGTAATTATCGTATTGCAGTCACTATTAGATAGACTTTATTATATAGATATCTTTTGATATTGAAGTATCGTTTTGTGTATTTAGTGCCTTTAAAAAGGGCTGAGTATCTTTCTCGTTCTGTACTGAATATTTGATTAAACTGCCTTTCAATTTCTTGTTTATTGAAATTGTCGTTTGATGGCTAGAGTTTTACTTTTCAGCCAGCACTCATTTTGTGATTCTGTTTCATAAAATAGCTACAACTTTTCGCTTGGGCTTGGCTCTTCAATTTTTGCTTGGAATTGTATAGATCGGTTAGATGATACTGAGTTCATTTTGGTTCATGTCATTTGACCATATTATCTTCATTAGTTTGAACCAATTATCTTGTTTTCTAAGATTTTTATTGAACAGATCAGATCTCATTTAAAGGCTGCTCGTTCTGAAATCTTTTAGCTTACCCTTGGGGTGAATACTTTGCTGTTTAAGAAATTACCGTACCCTTGGGGTGAATACATTACCGTTGAAAAAACTTACCGTACCCTTTGGGTGCATAGTTACTAATAAGCCTATTGAATATCAACATTCAATTACTATATTTTATCCTATTGTACAGATTACACCTTCTTAAAATATTTCAAGCTGGATGTCAATATGCGTGCAATTTCAAATTGAATTTTCGTTTCAGTTTATTCAAGTGGAAGTAAAATTCTATTCTACAATTACAATGTATAAGGTAATGAGATTCAATGTGTTTGACAATGTTCAAGTTTGAACCAAAGAAAATAAGATCTCAAATAAAAGTTAAAAGGAAAAAGACCGGAAACACGGGGCGAAGCCAGTCACCGCTCCTTCTGCCCCTTGTATCGCTATCTCGTTCTGAACTGAACGAAAATAGTGAGATGGAAATAGTAAGTAACTTTAATTCTCACCAACATAATTTCGGTACTAACAACATCTAGAATATAGTGCACTCTCTCTTCTGAGTGACAATCGAATCTAACCTTATTTCATCTTTTTCTTTTTTCTATGGACCTACAGTTTATAGTGGACTCCGAACCACTCACCTAGACCGTGCAATGATAACTGCCACCTCTCAGGATTACAAGTTATCTGGCCTTCAGAGGTTATGGACTCAACAACTATGGTTATGTATCCAATCTCTATGTACGTCTTTGTCAAATTCACATTTTTTGTTCAAGGACAACATCCATGACTTGAACCCGGATTCGAACCAGGCACCTCGGCTAAGCATATTCCTACATACTTGCTCACTAACCGTGCAGCTACCGAGGCGGTCTAACCTTATTTCAATTAGTCTTATATTCGATCTGTCAAAATAAGTGATTCCGAATTTTATTTGAATGAAAAGTTTGACGAAACTTGAAATAAAATTTTAGAGGTGATCGTAGTTTGATGTTTATTTTATCCATGTTAATGTATATTTTGTTTAAGGAAAGAAACGACATACTTTCAAAATCCATAAATTCAATATTTTGTGGTTATTCTAACCAAAACAATATGATTCAAATGGAATGTTAAAATAAAAAGGGTTAAGGAGACTTACAATAATGTTTGAAAGGTAAGTGAATGTAATTTGATGATTATTTATGTATTTTAATGTATATTTTTTAGGCATGCTCAAGAAATGTACTCAGAAGTTACATATTTCATTTTTGTTTCATGGTTATTTTAACCTCTATGCGTAGAAAAATGTTCTGGACTTACTAGGATTTTTCAACGAATCAATTGGACGATCTTACAAAATGATGGGATATCCTTTGAGTTGCTATTAATAGGTATTGAGCTCTTTTGTATGATAATATTTTTCTGTAAGGAACTCGATGAAGTTTTCGTTAGGTCATTTAGAGTATGTATCATATGAATATTGAAAGCTATCTACTAAATGGTATATCTGTATAAAAATATTTAAAGCGGGATGTCAATATAACCGTGTCATTTCAAAGTAATTTTCGTTTCAGTTTATTCAAGGGAAGTACATTTCTATTCTACAATTATCCAAATGTAAAAGTGAATGAGATTCAATGTGTTTGACAATATTCAACTTTGAACCAAATAAAATAAGATCTCAAATTTGCACAAAGGTAATTATTGTGAGTTCCTTCTATTCATAACTAATAGTTACTGTTTCTCAGGAAATTTTATCAAGGTTATTGAATGAATGACAGGAATTCCTCATTGATTCGAAATTGAAAGTTTCTCTGTTATAGGTGTCTGATAGTGGGAAACATGATGTTCAAATATGTAGAAGTTGCATATGAAGTTTTATTTTGTACAACCACAACTTTCAATCCAAGATTTATGAAGGTCACAGGCAACATGTTGCTGCTTATGTGAATCATATTTTGGAAAAAATTCAACTACTACTTAGAGAATGCTATGCAATATGACAATGTTCGTAATAGGTATTTGTACTATAAGTATTTTATGTAATTGTGTAAAATGAGTATGTTCATCACGTAATATGGAAATATGAAGTTGTTTTAATGCAATTTCTTCTTTTCATTTTCATTTCATAGTATATTATAAAGTTTCACAAAAAATGAATTGAGGAGAAGTAAAATTGAAGAATAGAAATTTCAATTATTAGAGAGCAAGTTTATAAGAAGCTGACTGCTCGAAACCAACTTCTAACTCGACAGTTAAGGATCTAGAAAATTATCAGTTACAAGAAACAGTTTCACTGAAACTGATATATAGTTAACATCATTGTATTGTATATGAGGGTCCATAATGTAATTTACAAATTTGTGGATCTCATTTCTGCTTTCCACAAGAGCATTTCAATTCAAAAGATTGTTCTTTCTGGTAAGCAAATTGTGTGAATTTTGGACAATTTGAATTTATACAAAATAGTTACGTATCACATAAAGTGAAATTTCTATGTATTCAGTAGTGTTCCTTTATTTGTTTACTAATTTCTCGCTTTTTTCTTTTTGATACTCCCAAGAAATTTCAATTTGAGAACTTTTATTTTCTTTTTCATTAATATACTTGAAAAGTAATTCTTCCATCTGCTGTTTCAAGCTCATATTTGTTGTTTATTATAATTTATGAATCTTATCGGATTCTTATCTGATCTAATACGAATCAGAACTGTTGAGTAAAAATTAAAAGTTTGAAACTATAGATCTACATATATTGATCTTTCTGCAGTATATATTTAATACTTTTGGAACTAAAAATAATTTGGAATACTGTGAATCAATATTAGAGTTGTTAATGATTGAATTTATATGCCTAAAGGGTGATTGAACAATTTGTTTTTCTGAATGAATGTAGAAATGTTTTTAATTTCATCTTATGCTAGCTCAAGTGGAGAAAGTTGAGATTTTCAAATTGAATGTATCGCTTTGAATTGGGAAAGTAGTGAATAGTGTTGAAATTTGTGTGGTTGATGAGTCAGTATCCATGAAACAATACTGGAAACTGCGTTACTCTAAGAATGACTGAGGTAATATATGAGAGATTTCCATGTAACATAAAGAACTATTAAGTAAAAATATGAATAATGGAGTGAATATAATGAGGCGTTCAGTATAAATAGAGTTGGATATGAAAAGGCGTTCAGTACATTAAGCGTTTAGTATTATGGCTATTGAGATATAAAAGGCGATCTTCATGGGCTCACTAGTACAATACTAAATTCAAAATGAGTAATTTCACTTATGTATAATGACATTCACAACAGGAAGTAAATTGAAATCTAGTTGGTCGTTGCAAATTAGCTGGTTTTTCCTATGAGCGGACGTAAATTCAATAATCTCTAAGATGTACATCCTTTTTCCTTTATTACCTGGATGCATGCGTTCGATATTCTCGAAATCTATGAAATGATTTTTATTGATGCAGTGGTCCGAAGAACCCGTAGAATTTTTATTTCTGTGTCAAAGCCATAATTAATCAACAACTTCAATCTAATAGTACATTAAGCCCCACTCATATAGAAGAAACGATGTCAGCTGTAAATATATGTCTCCAACAAAGTTATTTCAGGTTCGATAATAAAATATATCAACAATAAGATGTTTTCCTTATGGGCTGTCCATTGTCTCCGTTAAGTGAAATATTTATGACAAATTTAGAAAATAGAATTTTTAGTTCCCTAATCAATAATGTATTTTTATGGAAAAATAGATGTAGATGTAGATCTTCTGTATTTGGATTGGCACAGAGACAACTCAATAGTTTCTTACAGTTTTTAAATTCATTTATCAATCGATTCAATTTACAATGGAAATGAAATTAATGAAAAATCTTTGAACTTCTTGGACTTGTCGATTAGTAGGGCTCATGACTCACTCGTCTTTGAATTATACGGAAAACCAACCTATTCGGATACCCTGATTCATAACAGTAGTTTCCAATCCCAGAGTATCAAATTGAGTGCTTTTCATTCATTTGTCCACAGATTGCTTTCTATTCCTTTGTCAGCTGTCGATTTTGAGAAAGAAGTTCAAGCTTTAAAATTAATCGCTATGAGAACGGCTATGAACCAAAATTGTTTGATACCTTAGAAAGACAAAAACAACATAACCTTTTATTGCAGAGCACTTATCTGATGCATACTGAGAAATCTAACAGAAAATTTCCAATTAACTATATTCCTAATATTAGCAACAAAATATGTAACAGATTACACAGAAATAATATCAACACTTTCAGCAATAATAAAAAGAATTTGGTTTCATTATTGGTTAATAATAAAGATAAAACAAAATTATTGGATAAAAGCAGAGTATATAAACTACACTGCTGTGAATGTGAGACATTCTATACTGGGTGATTCACCAGTGGCGCGGTGCTATGTAGCTCGTACACTCTTCAAGATTTCATTTTTGTTCGAACGGTATTGTATTAGGATAGTAAGAATCTAGTTCAGCAATTTATTTTGCAATAAACAGGGTGTCCCAATTTTCTATAAAAAAATCTTGGGTAGTTTTTCAGATTGGAAAACCACTTTTTTGTTCAAGATTCAACAGCTGCCTAAACTCTGTTGTAATGTAGTTAAGTAATACGTTTTTTTGCTGAGTAGTTTCATCACAATATTTTTTTTCCGTAAAAATTCATGAAAATAGGCTCTCACATCATCACATGCTCCTTCGGCCAGAACGGATGAATACTTTATTCCTTCCGTTTTCTTATTGCCCAAGGATAGTTTTATTGATGAATTAAAATAGATTATCCCCATTTTATACAAGAGTGACTCAAAAAAATCATTGAATATTGCTATTTTAAAAATATCATATCTTGATTTTTTCAAATAGAACATCCTTAATTTTATTAATTTTGATGAAAATTTTACAAATCGTATCAAACTCATCATCATGCATCATTATTCGCACAGAAGTTTTTTTGTAATGATTCAAGTAGTAAAAATGAAACCTACACAAGATAATTCTTTTAACAAATGATAAAATCAAGATGTTTAATACGTAAATCGAGGTATGTGTTGACATTTTTTTTATTTGGGCCTTCTGTCAGGTGTCCGGACATATCATATTCTACATTTTACATGGTGAACTTATCAGTGTTTCGTTATTAAACATTGTTAAAGTGAGGTTTAAACCCAATTTTCTCAATTGACTGCCTTGAAGTTCTACAAAAAAGAATTGGTTGATATGATTTTTATTCTGGGTGAGTGTGATGGAAATTCTTTGTTGGCAAGTACAGTTTCGGCACAAAGGTTTCCTGATAAGAGGCATCCTGATACAAGATGCTTCGAAAAACTTCTAATTAGATTTATCGAAACGGGTAATATCGCTTACAAAAAACTGCTACAGCTGAAGACAACCAGTTATCAGTTTTGTTGACAATGATAGAAGACCCATATAAAAGCCAAGAGAAATATCTCACTTAACAGATATAAGTCAAACACTTTCATTATCACGCCACGGAAAATCCACACCTCATGAGACAAATAGATCATCAGCATCGTTGGTCCTTGAATGTATAGGCCGCTATAGTTGATGGATATCTAATTGGGCCGCACTTTTTCGACGGGCACCTCAATAGTGAAATGTATTTAGATTTTCTGCAGAATAATCTACCAATGTTACTTGCCGATGTACCAGAACATACCAGAGCATATAAGACAAGATTTGTGGTTTCAACAGGATGGAGCAAAGGCACATTACTCACATCAGGTTAGAGAGCATTTGAATCATGTATTTCCAAACAAATAGATAGAACGTGGTGGTCCTGTTAGATGACCAGCTAGGTCTCTGGACCTTACAAGTCTAGATTTCTTTCATGTGGGATTATATTAAGGGCATCGTTTACCAGATTCCTTCTATAACACAGTTGGATATGAGACAGAGTATAGTCGACGCCTTTCAGTCAGTTAATCCGCAAATATTTTCGAGAGTTCAACAGTCTTTCCTCAGAAGGATTGAGTTGTGTCTACAAAGAGAAATAGTCCAACACCTTACCTTGTAGATCATTTCACCAAAAACCGATCTATTACGTATTTTATACACGACTACCTTAAAATATCTCTATTTCTCTGATCAAGTATAATGATATGTACTAATAAACTCTTCTTTCGCAACCTCTGATTTTATTATTTTAGTATTTTTCTTTTATTTCGAAAATTGGCGAAGATAAAGATAAGGTTACATCTGCGAAAATATGGCACAATATTTCATGCGTTGACATGAATGATAAAATACAGGATGTTCCCTTTGAAAAAATCGAGATATGATAGTTTTAAAATTACAATATTCAATAATTTTTTTGAGTCTGTATGAAATGAGGATAATCTATTTCAATTCATCAATGAAGCTATCCTTGGGCAATAAGAAAACGAAAGGAAAAAGTATTAATCCTCTTTGACCGAAGGAGCATGCGATGATGTGAGAGCCTATTTTCATGAATTTTTACGGAAAAAAAATATGACGAAACTACTCGCCAAAAAAACGGATTACTTAAAGACATTATAGCAGAGATTAGGACGCTCTTGAATCTTCAACAAAAAAGTGGTCTTCAAATCTGAAAAAACCTCCCAAGATTTTTTTATAGAAAATTGGAACAACCTGTTTACTTCAAAATAAATTGCTGAAGTAGATTCTACTTTCTAAATACAATACCGTTCGAACAAAAATGATATCGTCAAGAGTGTACGAGCTACAGAGCACCGCGCCACTGGTGAATCACCCAGTATAGGCCAAACCGGAAGATGCATCGAGAAGAGAGTTGAAGAACGAAAGATCTATTCTCCAAAATGAAAATTCTACACTACATCAATAAAAATCATATCATAGATTTCGAACGCATGCATCCAGGTAATATAGGATAAGGATGGATATCTTGGAGATTATTGAAATTACGTCCGCTCATAGGAAAAACCAGCCAATTTGCAACGACCAACTAGACTTCAATTCACCTTCTGTTGTAAATGTCGTTATACTCAGGCCCGCCGCTAGCGGTTTGAACGCCGGTGTGCAATTCCTATCGTGCCGCCCCTATCTAACTACAAAACCTAGGTGTTTATAAAAATGTGAAAAAAAATGCTGTACAGTGAAAAACTATGTTATATTAGGTTATTTTATACAAGATAGATACACTAATACGACATTAAATGAAAAAATGAAGGCAAGAAAGGTGCAGTTTATACATATTATGTAGGTAGGTATAGGTATTAAGTTATTTTACAGAAACTGCACCTTTCTTGCCTTCATGTTGGCAAAATCAGCTATAATTTTTTTGGTGTCTAGTCTATTTAGAATCTCATGTTCAATTGAAATTATTGCTAAATTACTTAGTCTTTGCTGGTGCATAGTTGATCTCAAATAGTTTTTCATTATTTTTAACTTTGAAAATGACCTTTCACCAGATGCAACTGAAACCGGCAATGTAAGTAGTATCCTTAGCGCTATTGCTGTATTCGGAAATGTTGACATTAATTCATTAGCAAAAATGTATTGCAATAGGGTTTGTGGATCATTAGACTGGTTTTCAGTTAAATGCATTGATTTCATTAAACATATCTATACCGTCAATATCTGCGTCACTACTTTTAGTTGTAACTATCTTTTAGCTTCACATTCAAATCTTTACAATGTTTCATTAAATCATCTTTGGAGTAACTAAACAAGTTATTATTGGTGAAAAAGCCAAAAACGTCGGTAAAAGTTTCCAACTCATCGAATCTACGTTTTAAAGAAGTTAAGGTTTGGTCCAGGATCCTAAAAAAAACATCTACCTTGTATTTTGTTTTAGGGTCTAGTAAGACTTCATCACTCTGTTCATACTGAAATTGAGTTGGTTTTCTTCGTGGACGAACGGTATCTATAGGCGGAAAATCTGCATCTACATTAAGTTCCCGAGCCACAGTGGTAGCTTCTTCTAACACCCTTTCGAAATGCTCATCTGTGCGATATTCGGTGAAGTTATGAATCAATTTATTTAACAAATTTATGCAGATTTGAGTATTTATTGTGGGGTTTTGCATCATTTTGCTAATAGCATTAATTTCGTTTAAAATATCAAACCAAATTACAACTAAGCAAATAAATCTATAATTTTGAATATTCAAAGCAAGCGAATGTGCTTTGTGAGTTGTTGTACAATCCCATTCCGACGAATTGTTATCTGATATTTCAAGTAAAGCGTCAAATATTTTTCCGAGGTGATACCGTAAAGGTTTGACTGCATCGATTCTGCTAGACCATCGCGTGGCACTTAATGCCTTTAGTTTTAAATCAGGTAAATGCTTGCAAATTATGGACCACCTTTTGGTAGAAGACGAAAAGAAAACGTAAATTTCTTGAATTAAGTTGAAAATGTTGACCGTGTCGTGCGTTATATTTGCCGCATCGCTAACGACCAAATTGAGACTATGCGCCGAGCATGGAACGTAAAATGCACGATTATTCATTTCGAATATTTTTTTTGTAATCCATTGTGTTTTCCACGCATATTAGAACCATTGTCATAACCTTGGCCACGTAAGTTTTTAATATCAAAGTTTAATTGCGAAAATAAATCTAAAACAAAATTTAATAGTCCTTCACCTGTGGAGCTGGTTATCGGACAGATGCCAATAGAACTTTCGCATATTGTAACATTTTTAGTTTCACTGTTTAAAACAACATACCTTAGTATAACTGTAATTTGTTCTGTGTGACTTACATCTGGTGTGCAATCTAATATGATAGAGAAATATTTTGATTCTCTGACTTAGTTCAGGATATAATTTTTTATGGTCGTGCCGAGTAAATCAATGATTTCATTCTGAATCTGATCTACTAAATAGTGAGTCATGCGAGTTGAATTGAATTTCGAGGCTTGAATTCTGTGAATATGTTCCCGCATAACTGAATCAAAGGATGCTATCATTTCTATTGCTTTGAGAAAATTACCATTATCATGCTCATATAATATTTTGGAAGAGCCCCTAAACGCCAGACATTGATGAGAAAAAAAAATTTATAACAGCTATGATCCTTTCCAATACATCACACCATTGTTTTTTTTCAGATTCTAATAGTCTCAGTTGCATTTGATTTACAGTAGTTTTATTTTTTAACATATGATTTAGTTGGACCCAACATTTTAAATTTTCGCTATGGGAAATGCTTGTTTCGTGTCGTTTTAAGGTAGATGACAGATGTTGCCAATCGGAAAAACCGCTTGGAGCTGACAGACTACTTACAGTTTTACTGAATATTTTACAACAAAAACAATAGACTGAATCTTTTGACGTAGAGTAAACAAGCCATTCTCTGCTAATTTTTTCTCCATTAGGAAGATTTCTAGAGTAATAACTGTTTGCAAATTTTCTTCCATCGATATTAGCAGGAAAATTGTGGTTAAACAGCTGCACGGGACCACGGCTAACCGAAATATTAACAATATCATTAGTCATACTGGCGGGCCACGAACCGGGATCATCACCACAATCTGAACAGCTACTTGATGACGATAAATTGCTTACAGGTTCTTTAGCACTACTTTCTCTTTTTTAGTTTCACTGGAGTCTCCTTCTGAAGGACTAACATTTTCTCTTCAGATACCTCCATAACTTCTAGATTTAAAGCTGCGCTTGTTGAAGCTACATCTACGTCAACATTCTCTTGACATTCAGAGTCCCTATTTTCTGGTTTGCTAAAAATTTCTCAAGAGATTCCGCTAGTTTTTTTTCTCTGTATCTTTTTCTCGTTTTGCCGTCGAAATTGACCTCCTGAAATTTTTTTCCTTTTTTGCGGTTCCTGGAATTTTTTGAAAAGTTTAGTATACGGTTGTACAAAAATAACTTAAATCCCAAAAGGGGGTCGATCACTCCACCCATTATTGCGAACAACCTTTATTAGGGGTCAACATTGAAATCGCGAAAAAATCAGCTTTTCCATACATTTTGTATGGTATAGTTATTTTTTTTCGCGATTTCAACGTTGACCCTATAGTAAAAGTTGTTCGTATTTATTTGTAGAATGACTCCTTTCGGGATTTAAGTTACTTTTGTTACACCCTGTATAGGTATAATTTTAATATTTTTTATAAATCTTCACTCTTAAGTTGTATAACAGAAAAAAAAACCTTTAAATCACAATAATAATCACAATACTACTGCGAAAAAAATGTTTATACCTACTGCACACAACTGTAATGAAATAACTATTTTTTTTTCGCGACTTCAGAGTTGACCCCATAGTAAAAGTTGTTCGTATTGATTAGATGGAATGTCCCCTTTCGTTACTTAAGTTACTTTTATTACACTCTGTATTAATTTTAATACATTTCTTTAATAAATCTTTATTTCAAGTTTTTCAGTAAAATAACCTTTAAATTTTACATGAATACCTGCTGTTTATATGAATGCGCCCATATGCTGATTAATTAAACAAAGACACTTACCATAATTATGATTTTTTGCGCCGACAGATAATATAAATAATTTTCTAAATTATGTTTATAGTCACACTTCGCACAAAAATATACAAAATATTATTAATTTTAAGTACCCTGGGCCGTTTCCGGGATCTCACATTAGGGCTATAACCAAATAATTGAAGTTTGTTGTTCACTCACATCACTTTCGCATTTGTGTTAAATAAATAAAAACAAAGAAATGAGTATATAGTTTTAAGGGGATTTCCCCTGATATCTGTGGGATTTCCCTATTTCGCATAGAGCACGATACGGATTAACTTTGTTCTCATGAATTTCAATAGATGGCGCTATGTAATGCTACGATATAAAAGAAATATTTGGGCGCCGTTCATCATATTATTTTTATAAGGATAATCTTTTTAGTATTGTGAGGTGACAATGTCTGAATTTTAGTCGATGATTGTCTGATTTGCCGCCCCCCTGAATGCGCCGCCCGCGTGCATTGCACGCCTTGCACGCCCGCTTACGGCGGGCCTGGTTATACTCAAGTGAAATCACTCATTTTGAATTAAGTATTGTATTACTCTTGATAATGGGCTAACAACCCGAAACATATGTCGAATATTTTTAATAAATATTTGTGAATCCTTTGGCAAGTGATAAACGAATCATTTATTCATTATGTTTCACCAAGCGTTTAGCGAGAATTCCATACATATTATCAAAGAAATTAAAATGATCGAGTACCTTGAAATGCCATATGCCTAAGAGGGATAATTTTCTCAAAAAGCCCTTATGCCGAACTTGATAGCTATTTGTCATTACATTGCAGAACGTATCATTCATCTTACTTCCTCCGCTTGCTATCTCTTTTTTATCGCGCATCTTATAGAAATCTAAACCGCACAGATATTCATGTCGACTTGTAGTAATTTAATTTATTCGTTGGGAATGAAAACATTAGAAAATTCCTTTCTATGAAAAGTAAACGATAAGTATTGAGAATGTTTTTAGTAATACTGAAAAAGTTTTATCCCCTGCCACCTCTTAATAAATTCAAATATAAAGGTAAAATAGTAATTTTTCAAAACGACGATCAATTCTAATATCCTACCACCTCTGATTACTAGGTATTGTAGATTGCCAACATGCAAAAAATAGGTGCATTGCGAAAATGAAACTGAAATAAAAGAAACGAAAAAAAAAAGTATAAGATAACGATCATCTATTTGGTGTCGCCTTGTGCAAGCGAGTTTCTACATTGATCATGCCCATCGATTCAATTTTTTTAATCACCTTCAACTGCTTGGATCTCTTCTTTCCTCTCTACAACGTCTCTTTCCTTCTCAACGTTCAATATTTTCGGTTCGTAGTTTAATCTCCTCTCAACGAAAGTGGGAAGACTCAAATTTCTCCTTCTGAGTTTGATCGGTGTCGCCTGTAGATTCGTTAGATCGTTGTAATAACTCTGGGAAGATTGGAAGCTTTCATACATGCTGGATAGGGCGTGAACTTTACCCCTTGTCATGTTTTTTTTGAACACGTCCACCAAGTTATTAATCTTGTGGATTTTCCTTTGGATTTCATTCAGTATCTTTATGTTTTCTAAAGCGAATTGTATTTTATCATCTGGACTTGGGAATATGTTTTCCAATTTTGAGACAGCCATGTCACTGGATTTGGCAATAGTTTCAAACTCTCTTACCCAGATATTCCTTGAGTCGATTTCTAGACTATCAAACATTCTCTCTTCGTTTTCTTTAGGAATATTAAGATTAATTTCAAAGTCATGATCCATTTTGAATTAATCAAAGTTTCATCTAAACTATCATAAAGCTCATGTAAAATATTAACATCAGTGCTACTAGGCCTAGTATTGAAAGTTTCTAAATCTTGTTCCAAATTTTTTTCCTTATAAGCTACCTCTATAGTATTTTCATCACTAACTTTCTCTTTATTATTCAAAGCATCGTTTTTCATTCTGGCGAAAAAATCTTCTTTTTTAATATATTCATACGACGTTTTCGGTTTTCTGGATTTGGAACTATGACGCCGGATTGCTTAAGGAGGTTTATGGGTAACCTTTTCATTCTCAATAAGACTTCTGGTGAACAAATGTCTGTCCAAACTAGACGTTTCTTGAATATGATTACTTTTATTAATGTTTCTCTCAAAATTCTTCAAAGTTTTTATATTCACATTTTTATTTGTATCTCCTTTGTTCGAATTAGATGACTCGAACATTTCTAGGTTAGGTTCCAATTTATTCTTCCTTTAACCTTCCGTAGAATGTTAAATATCCTCCCTTGAAGAAGCTAGTTTTCCGATCTACTCTTCATAATCACCGTTAACCGGGGCCACAGGGAAATGGTACAGCACGGTCAGATGTCACGAATAGGTACAACGGACTGCAGTTTCGGTCTCGTTTGACCTCGTCAGCATTGTCTACCCATTCGTAACACAAGGCTATGCCGTTACCTACTCATCTCAATAATGAAGAGTAGATCGGAAAACTAGCTCTTTCAAGAGAGGATATTTAACATTCTACGGAAGGTTGAATATTGTCCCTTGAAAAATAATTTTCTTCGAGTAATATTCCAACAAAAATCTTGTAACTTCAAAATATCAGCTTCTCAAAAATTTTTACCGAAGTTTCGTTTTTCAATTGTGTTTTTAGAATATCTAGACGGTTAATATAACCATGCAATTCATTTATACTAAGGTCAATTGTATTGTCAGCAGGGCCCCCGTGAGGGCTACTGGCGCCCCTTAAGGCATTTTGGATCATGTTTTTTTATTTTTTGTTTGAAGGTAGGAGGTAGGTAGGTGCTTGAAGCAAAGCAAAAACTGAACTTTAGAAGTCATATTTATTTGTATACTAAAATATCAAAATGAAACAAACAGCCAAAGCATTCCCTTCAAGCACACTCTACCAGGGAACAACAAAACCTCAGTGGCAAAATCATCCCCATTGAATTTGGCAAAATCTCTGAAATACCCAAGGCCGAGCTTGAGGGGCAACCCGCAATGGTATCCCACACCTTACTAACATATGATCTGAATACCATTCATGTCAACCACATCACATACAATATTTCTTAAACTATAACTTACACATACAATACTAGTTGAACTCCTCGCTACTTGATCCAAGTTGTAGGTATCCAATATGTCTCTGAAAAATTTAGTTTCATTGTCTGTATAATTCAGAAAGTTTATATAGGCATCTCCCAGTAGGACACACACACCTTATCCAATACAGTAGTTAGGCCCTCTAAGCAGGGCCTCCGTGAGGGATACTGACGCTTGTGTGCAAAAAAGGATTTTGGCGCCCCTTAAGGCATTCTGGATCATGTTCTTTTATTTTTTTTAAGGTAGGAGGTAGGTAGGTGCTTGAAGTAAAGCAAAAAACTGAACTTTAGAAGTCATATTTATTTATAGACTAAAATATCAAAATGAAACAAACAGAACCGAATCATAACAAACTAAATTCTTGTTCTCACCCATTTTAAAACGTTTACTTAAGTAATGGGATACAGACACGTTGACTCGTTTATAAATATTAGAAAATAACCTAAAACTGTAAATCACATTGTTTTAGGAACAAATAACAGAAATATTGCCTAATAATAATAATAATAATCTTCATTTAAATATTTCAAAACAATCGTTAAAATCCGAAGTAATTCCAATCAAAAGAGGCATTTTTCAAGGTGATTCTTTAAGTGCTCTTTGGTTTTGTCTTTGCCTTAATCCATTATCTCATGAATTAAATGCTACTAGTTTCGGCTTTAAAATAAAGAGTCTATCAACTGAATTCAAATTAAGTCACTTAATTTATTTAGATGATATTAAATTATATAGCGGAACCAGATCTCATTTAAAAGTCTACTTGAGATTACTTTCAACTATTCCAATGATATTCATATGAAATTTGGGCTAAGACTTAGAATTATCATCAAGAGTCATTTATCTAGTAAAAACCTTTTCAAAGCTATCAACTCCTATGCAGTTCCTATTCTTACATCTTCTTTTGGAATTATTAAATGGTCTAAAACTGATCTAAATGAATTACAATGTCAAACGAGGAAAATGATTTGTAAATATCATAAGCACCACCCAAAGTCAGCTGTTCAGAGAGTTACACTACCTAGACATCTTGGAGGTCGTGGATTAACTGATTTGAATAATCTTCATAGTAAACAGATTTTTCATCTACGTTCCCATTTTCATGATAAACAGAGAACGTCTAAATTACATGATATTGTTGTTGCTTCAGTTTATAATCTTACACCTCTGAACTTAACAATGCAAAAGGTAGATTTTGATATATTTGATGATAATTCTAAAAGAGAAAGTTGGATGCAGAAGAAATTACACGGAAAGCGCCCTAAAGAATTAAAAAATGATTATACTGATGAAATCGCATCGAATAAATGATTAGTATCTGGAGAATTGTTTGCTGAAACAGAAGGCTTGGCAATTGCGATCCAGGATCAGGTTGTTTTCACGAGGAATTATAGAAAACACATCATCAAACAAAATATAGATGATTCTTGCCGTAGATGTTTCTGTTCTTCAGAAACAGTTTTTCATATATTATCATCTTGCTCAGTCCTTGCTTCAACAGATTATTTAGAAAGACATAATGCCGTCGCTAATATTATTCATTTTCATCTAGGAATTAAACATGACCTTATTCCCAAAAGAAAAAATTTACAAATATGAACCTGAGATTATTTGTGAAAATGACAAATATAAATTTTATTTTGATAAAACAATAGACCAGATATCATTTTTAATAATAAACAGAATCAAATAACATATATAATTGATATTGCTATACCCGACACACATAATATACAAAATAAATACAATGAAAAAATTTCTAAATATATGATGCTTGGCGACGAGATTAAAAAAATGTGGAAAATAAAAAAAATATTTATTCTACCGATTATTGTTTCCACAACAGGTGTTATTCCTAGAAATCTTCACAAAAGTATTGAGATTTTGGGTCTGAAGAAAAATTTGTTTGAACAGTTACAAAAGATAACAGTCATCAAATCTTGTAATATTCTTCGTAGGTTTCTTTCCGAAAAAAATAATGAGGTAGAGTCATAGGTTTCCTCTTTAGTTTATACTGCTCAGAATCTCATTTCATATTTTATTTATTTGTTTATATAAATATAATATAATTAACTGACAATTTTGTCATATTTATATTCAGAACAGTATTCTTTTCGATCGTTCACCACTTCACACAAAGGAAACTATTAATGAGTAACATTCAGTGTGTGTTACTTGACTAAGGTCCGTACACTGGATTTTTCCGGGGAGAAAGCCTCTGACACTATTCGTTGGTACATTGATATCATTGTCTGATGATGCTATAGTATGTATATATTCTGGTAGATTGATATATTCTCATAACATTTAACGTTATCCTAATATATAATTATTTCAGGATATGTTTTGATTATAATCATTGCCTGGCAATGGTATTAATTACCGGCTGGTGGATTTATATTTTTCATGAAATCAGTTTGATTGCATGAACAGATATATGGGCAACTCGTATATATATATATATATATATATATATATATATATATATATATATATATATATATATATATATATATATATATATATATATATATATATATATATATATATATATATATATATATATATATATATATATAGACCTAGCTATCATTTTTGATTTTGAAACGAAGTTCCTAGGTATTTGTTGTTAGAAAAATGATAGCTAGGTCTAGGTGCAATAGAAAAATAAAAGAGAGCTATTGTAGTAGCGATATTTTCCGAGTTTTTGCTGTTGCGAATCCATGAATTACATCGCTAAAATTTATACCGTCAAAAATTTCTTGTTCAATTGCTAATATTGTTAGCCCAGACAATCTTTCTCGAATCATTGTCGATCTTAAATAATTTTTGATAATTTTTAACTTTGAAAAAGATCGCTTGCCAGAAGCTACAGATACAGGCATTGTTAAAAGAATTCTTAGTGAAATGGTTACATTTGGAAAGGTGAAGATTAAATTGTTTTCAAATATAAACTGTAAAATACTTAAGGGCCCAGTATCATCAGGTAATGAAAACAACTTTAACGCTTTAATTTCGTTAAACAGATCATTGGAGTCTATATCCTTATTATCCTGATCTGTCAGTCGCTCTTCAAGAATAGAAAAATGTTTTAAAAAATCGCTGTCACTTAATTTGAATATGTCTCTAAAAAATCCGAAAATATTATCATACTCATTCAACATGTCACATCGGTTTTTTAGAGAGCTTATAGGTTGATCTATAATTTTTGAAAAGAAAACTAATTTTAACGGCGGTTTTTGGATCATGAGGGGTCTCATCTCGGTGTTCATAGTTAAACAGTTTTGGTTTAAATTTCTTCCTAACCGTTGGTAATGGTGGAAAGTCTTCTTCAATTTCGAGAGAGGATGCTACTTCTTTCGCTTGCACAAGAATTTCTTGAAATGATTGGTCATATCTATATTGCAGGAAGTGATCAACTAAATTTTTTAGGTAGGTTTGGCATACTTTAATATTAATTGTAGCACTTTGCATTCGTTTGCTAACAATATTTATATAAAATGAAACGTGTTGCCAAATAATAATTTCAGAAATAAATTGAATATTTTGTACAGACGTTAAGAGGGAACTCGCTTTATGTCTTGCATCAATGTGAAAGGAATTATCTTCAGCCACTTCTAAAAGACTTTCGCAAACCTTAATTGAATAAACTTTAAGGGGCTTTATTGCGTCAATTCTGCTGGATCATCTTGTCTCACTTAGAGGCTTCAAACTTAACCCGGGGACATTTTTTCTCAAAACATACCACCTTTTTGTGGACGACGAGAAAAAAATTATATAACTCTTGCACCTGGCACCTTAAAAGCGTCATTTACTGTTAAGTTCAAAGTATGAGCCGCACAAGGTACAAAAAGAGCTTTCGGATTCGCATCAAGAATACGTTTTTGAAGCCCAACATGTTTACCTTCATATTTGTCACATCATCATAACCTTGTCCCCTAATGTGTTTTAATTCTAAATTTAATTTTTTCAAATTTTCTATCACAAATGTATATATCCCTTCTCCTGTAGAGTCCAGTATTAGATTAAACGCAATAAAACTTTCCTTAACTTCAACCTTTTTTGAAGTGGTGTTAAGGACAACATACCTCAAAACAAGACTAATTTGCTCAGTATGACTAGTGTCAGGTGTACAATCTAATATTATTGAAAAATATTTTGAACTGCGAACCATTTCTAAAATATTATTTCTTACTTTGGACGACAATAATTCAATTATTCCGTTCAGTATTTGCACGCCTAAAAAATGAGTCATTTTAACAGATTTTTTTTGAAAGTTATACTCTCGGCTCATCACTGAATCAAAAGAGGCAATCATCTCAAAAGCTTTTAGAAAATTTTCATTATCATGTTCGAAAAGCAGTTGAGAAGAACCTTAGAAATGCCAAGCATTGTCTAGATAAATACTTAACAATCGCAATAATTTTTTCCAACACGTCTGGCCCATATTTTTTTTCCGTTTCTAAAATCCGCAGATGATGAGCATTAACAGTCATAGATGTCTCCAACATTTTTTTTCGAATTTACCCAAGTGTTTATATAACTGTTGTTTAAAATTGACGTTTCGTGTCTCTTAATTAGCAAAGACAAGTGTTGCCAATCAGACACTCCATTTGTATCACAAAAAGCGTTAGAAGTTTTACATTTACAAAACAACTTTCGACTTTTTCTCCATTTGCTAGATTTCTTTAGAAGTATTTGCACGAAAACTTTACCTTATCTTTATTACTAGGAAAGCTTAAACTGATGTCTATCAAGAGCGGACCACATTTAACCAATATTCTAGTCATCTCATTGGTGATTCTTTCGGGCCACAAACCGGGGTCGGACGGAATTATATCGATACTAGCCTCATTACAGCCTTCATCGAAAATGTTACTTGCAGCAGGTATTTCGGTAGCTGACATTACCGAACTTTTTACACAAGCTGAATTACCTGAAGTGGATTGTTCAAGTGCTGTAGACGAGGATGGTGTCATCGCTTCGTCGGGCTCTGCATCAGTAGAATCTGTTTTTCTGCTACAACAGTGGAGTTTAAGGACCTGATGTTACTGTTGAAATTTCAGATGGTCCACTCACGGTTATTGATATTACGGATTTAAAATCTTGAGATTCGGACGATCCGGTCGCACCAACATCGATAGTCTCCGTGGAATCTCGATTATTTTGCAAGAAATGCTTTAAAGATCCAACCGTTTTTTCCCCTTTCTTGTAGTCTCAGTTTCTTTTGCTGGCGAAACTTCGCACCTGAAGGTCTCTTTCTCTTATCCTGAAAAAACAAATAAATAATTAGTACTCATGGGAATTAGGAATTAACTTCTAAAGTAACCACAATAATAAGCACCATGTGGGTAGGGTAGGAAATATTCTTAAAGAGTTAACTAAGTAGCCAATAGTTTTCAAGTATTAAGTAAGATATGGCCGATTAAAGTTTGCTTATTTGAGTGAAAAGCAGTTTGTTCGAGCCCATTCAGCTCAAATTTTTTCAAAAATAAAGACAAAAAAGATATTAAGCTAATTTGATCTTATAACCCTTGAAAACCCTACAAAATAGTGTTTTAAAATCATAAATAGCATAAAAACTAAGCGAGTCATGGATAAAACCAGTTACTTTTTAAACTCGTACATGACATTTCTATTAATGAAAAGATATTTGGTTGAAAAAAATTAATTAAAACCAGTATCGTATAAAGGGTTAATGTTGATAGTATAAAGTAGGGAACACTTACCATTTTATAAAAAATCAAGCCGTTGAAATTGCAGTCAGCAGGTATTCGTCACTTAATTTTTAAAAAATTAGTAAACAAAATATTACACAACACAACGGCACACTTGACGAATTAAAATAAATTTATATGTAAAAGTTAATAGGATTACTTGTTTTATTCACTTGTTGCACGGTCCAGTGAACTAACTGATTTAAAAACGCCTGTGGAGATGCATCGCTTTTATAGCGCTCCAGGCGTTATTCATTTCTGAACAGCAAAAATCAAAAACTGCCGTCTGACATGTTCTCGCAACATAGGAATCGGCAGTAACTGGATGATATACTAACAAAATTTCGTGTGTACTTATACCTAATCCTATTTAATTTCTCAACTTTTATTTTTTAATTTTTTTTTGGAAATCAGTCAGTCCAGATTGGTTAAACTTTTCAGTTATTTTGTTTTTCAGTGTTTTAAATTCGAAGTTTTTGATTTGCTTCATCCATTCTGAAAAGGGTATTTCAGAAGTCCTTTATATTGACTTGGTATCAAATTTCATAACTAGATATCTCTAGTAAGATTATTTATAAAATGTCCTCATTTGATTTGAGTACAGTGTGACTAAATGGGTTACGAAATTGAATGATGTAACTTCATTTCTATTTAGAGGAGACCTCAGGGATTTGTCAAACATTGGCAAGAAAGGAAACACTACGAAAATTCTGCATTTTCCTAGAAGAAGTGTTGAAATCTGAACAGAACCAGGTCACTTATAACTTCAGTGAATTGATTATTTCTAGAACATTTTTTTTGCAGTTGTGATCGACAAAATGTTAATACATTGTATAGTTTGAAATGAAAACTTACGTTTCAATGTAATCATCTCTAACATTCATCTTTATTTTTCAGGTCTATTTTATGCTGAAAATGAAGAAAATTCAAAAGATCCGATTGAACACATTAAGTTTATATGAATTTGACTCAAATGAACAAGAATGGGAAAGTCTAACAAATAGTTTTGACTTTTATCCAAATTATTATAGTGCTTCATCAGCAGTTTGATAATTACAAAGTATTGTTATTTTATTGTTTTAATGTTTTAATAAAATGTCAGTATTTCCAATTCACAGTTTTTATTACATTACCTTGTATCTTTAGACAGAGTAGTCCACTAAAAATAATAATAGAAAATGTGAAGCCTTTGGTAAAAATCAAAGTCCCTAAAAGCCTGTTAATTAAGGATATTTCGACCCCTGCTGGGAATCATTACATAACATCCACGATTCATACTGACAATCAATGACCTTATAGCATTCTGATCTATTTCGTTCCAAATTTCGATTCGTTTGCTCCCAACCTCATTTGCGGTAGCTGTGATATGTGATATGTCCCAGATATGTTCGATGGGGTTGAGGTCCGGCCTTCGTGCAGGTCGGAAGTGATTTCGTGTTCTTGAAGGTAGTTACTAACAATGTGTAGTTGGTGGCGTCCAGCATTATAGCATTATCATGCATTAATAGGGTTTCATCAAGTCTAGCAGCTTGAAAATTTTTTTGAAAAGCTTGACTTAAAATTCAAGCCTTTGGAAAATCAAAGGTTTGACTTGACATAATTTTGCAACCCAAAAGTTATTGCTTGATACTCGTAAGAACATACAATTAATTTAACTTCTAATCGCTTGTTCTATCTAGTCAATTGGTTTCGTAGTGTAAAAAGTTGATAAGAAAAGCTCCGCGAGGGAATTTGATTAATTTGACGGAAAATTGGAAGGAACCAACCAATCATTTCAGAAATGTAAAGAATTTCTGTATTCAACAACACTACAAAATATTGATGTCGCCTACAACCTACAAATGATTTCTATATAATATTGAAAATATTCCTTATAAAAAATATATAGACAACTCAAAGAAATTTGTGTAGTGTCGCCACCAAGCGGCGAGAACTGTAATAATCTATCGAATAAGGTTTACTAAATTTGGCGATATTCAGCAGAACCCTTCCGCTGAGCTAGTGAGTACCCGAGAATCAAGATTGAATGGTGATTCCCCGAGAATTTGGGAGTCCAGGGACTTCACCCGAAACTGGTATGTAAAAACTATTTTTCAACCAAATTTACTATATCGCCATCGAAGTAGGCCCCTTCCGAAATTATACATTCACGCCAACAAACAATACAAAAACCAAAACATTTTCAGAACGCTTTTTTCGGAATCAACTTCAGTTCTCACCGCGAATTCTTTTTTATTATTATTATTATCGTGGACTATCTCAGCTGTTAGCAGGATATAATTCACCATTCCCAGATTCAGCAATCAAAGGGAATAGGCTCGATTACAATATACTTGACATAAATATACTAACTATCCTACATGTATTAAGAATTACAGCTTTTTGCATTTCTATATAAGTATTCTTATGCAATTCTAATTTCTTAAGGCCATCATGCAAAGTTTTTGGTATTAACCCAGTCGAGGATACGATAACAGGAACAATATCTATTTCATCAAGGTGCCACATCTGCTTCATCTCAATAGCAAGGTCTATGTATTTGGACTTTTTCTCCTGGAACTTGTTCATCACGTTGTTATTATTGGGTATGGCGACATCCACCAGCATTGCTGTTCTGGCTCTCTTATCATACACCACTATGTCCGTCCTATTATTCGTCACCATTCTGTCAGTGATAACAGGCCTATGGTAGTATAATCTGATAGAGTCATTTTCCAATACAGGCGCCGGTTGATACTTGTAATATGGCTGGAAGGTATTCAGCAGTCCGTACTTATGTGCAAGTTTCTAATGGATAATGTTGCACACTTGATTATGCCTGTGAAGATAGTCCGTATTGGCCAGTTGTTCGCAGCCGGACGTAATATGCTGTATAGTCTCCGATCTTATATGGCATTTTCTGCACTTATCTGTTTGTAATGTTCCGTCCTTCATAATAAATTTTTTTGTAGTTGTTTGTAGCGATCATTTGATCTTGAATGGCCTCCTCGAATAATTCTCCTTTCATCAACCATTTGTTGGAGGCTTCTTTGTCGATGTGTGGTTAATTAATCTCATGGTGATATCGTCCATGCAATTCCTTTCTTGACCATTGCTCTTGTTTTTCAGTATCTGATAGGAACAGTAGATTCAGCAGGTCATCTCTGGTAGCAAGATTTAGAGGTGTATATCTGTTATCAGCCAACGATACCACTCTATGGAGGTCAGAAGTGAAAGCTTTTGCAGAGAAGAATTCTCTGAGATTTTTTATCTGTTCGGTTTGTAAATTGACAACATCTATTAATCCGCGACCTCCTTCTTTCCGCTTCAAAGATTTTGGATGATGATTGTTGTACTTTGTCAGCATCGTTCGGGTCTGCCTTTGAATATCATCCAGTTCTGTCTTAGTCCATCTGATTATTCCAAATGAGTAAAGCAACACTGGAATGGCGTAGGTGTTAATTGCCTTGACTAGATTCCCCGAGTTTAACATTGATTTCAGCACATTCTTCAGACACTGACTGTATTCTGAACGAATCTTCTCCTTCAACTGTATTTGGTCTGGCAATCTGGCTTGTTGGCATCCTTTCCCTCTTTGAATGTTCAGGGTCTTACATTTTTCAATTCCGAATTTCATATGAACATCTGCCGAGAAATCACTGACAGTTTTCAGCATATCATCCAATTGCTTCTTGTTCGAAGCATATAATTTGATGTCATCCATATACAGCAGGTGGGAGATTGTATGATAGTTCCTATGGGTTTTTATCATAAATCCGTATCATGTTCTATTGAGCACAATGGGTTCATAGCTAAACAGAACCATAGTGGACTCAAAGAGTCTCCTTGAAAAATTCCACGGCGTATGGGTATCTCGTCGGTTTTAATTGACTTATTGTTCATGTTGACCTGCAGAGACGTGTGCCAGTGTGTCATTATTGTCTTCAAGAATTCTACCAGGGCTGGATGAATTTTGTATATCTGCAATACTTCGATAAGCCAAGAATGGGCGGTACTATCGAAAACCTTCAGATAATCGAGAAAAGCTGAAAGAACATTTCGATGCTCTACGTGTGCTTGTTTCATTGTCACAGAATCGATGATGAGTTGTTCCTTGCACCCGTGGTGTTTCTTTCTGCATCCTTTCAGCTCCTCAGCTAATATATTGTTGTCGTCTAGGTATTGGTATATTCGATTGGATATGCATGAGGTGAGTATTTTGTAGATTGTTGGCAGGCAAGTGATTGGCCTATATTGAGACAGATCCTGTGTTCTATCGCTCTTAGGTAGCATATATGTTAAGCCTTGTATTAGGAAAGTAGGTGTTTTCCCGGGATGTTGAAGAACATACGTGAGCTGTTCCGCTAGGGCTTTATGGAGCTTATCAAACTTCTTGTACCAGAAGTTGTGGATATTATCTATACCTGTCGCCTTCCAATTGTTGGTCGCTCTTACTACTTCTTCCTCCATTATTCCTTCGAAGTCCATATGTTTGATATAAAGGCGTTGTTTTTCATTCGTGATCCATTCCGCATCTTTATTGTGTTCTTTGGGGTTCGATCATAGTGATGACCAATAATCGGTCAAGCACTGTGCGTCAGTTACTTCTCTGTTATTATTGGTCGCAGTTTTGTTATTTCCCTTATGAAAATTGGCCGCGCTTTGAAGGAACCTTTGGTTTTGATGTTTCCTTTCAGTACACTTGATGTATCTTGGGAGCCTCTTTGCTTTTGCTTGGAGTTTCTGCTTCAAAGTGTCCATATACACGTCGATATATTGTTTGTGATCAGGGTGTTTTGTTTTCGTACCAATTTTTCTATGAATTTTGCGTATATGGAATTTCAAGCGCCTTGAGAGCTTTTTGTTTCTCAGGAATTCCGTGAGGCGACCGATCTCAGCTCTAATATTGTCAATATCCTTCTCCAGTCGTTTTTGCCATGATGACGTTTTTTGGCTCAGATCGAATCAGAGTTGTGGAGACTTGTTGTTTGTGTCGAAGAACCGCTACCGCTCCACAGTAAATCAAAGTGTGAATTTTCTCCAAGGAGTTCTGGTCAGTGTATTCTTTAAACACTGAGTTTATGCTTGCTAGGATGATATTGGTGTTCTTGTTCGTCTTGAATTTGGGCAGTTTAGGTCGTTTAGTTGCGTTACTACCTCTGAATTCAGTTACTGCTCTATTGAGTTCTGAGCGTGCTAAATACATAAATTCGTTCTGCTGGTTCGTCTCAGTGGGACGCTCTATGTTGATATTCGTTTCCATGGCTTCGATGTTATCTGTAACACTTTCATTGACTGTAGGTATACCGTTATGAGTATCATCTTCACTTCTGAGTTCCATTATGATCTCTTTTCGTATGCTTTGCATCGTTTCTGAAGAAAGTAGCCTGTTTTTAATGATTGTTCTTCGTTGATCCGAAATTCTCTGCTCGGATATGTGCTGTAATTCCGGATATTTTTCTACGAACGCAAGATGTAACGCGTATCTGTATGCCGTCATTTCAGATTCCAAGTTTGTAATCTTGTAATAGGAACGCATAATGAAGGAATTCATTTCTGGGGTCCACTTCATGCGTTTCTAGGGAGTCCTGCTCTCGTGATCGTAGGCATAATGGCTTGCGCCACCGTTGAAACATCAAAAGTCGGTTGGGAGGTATTGATGTTGTTTCCCACTTGGTTTTGTGTTGCAGTATCCCTACTCGATATCACGCTGCTTCCGTCGCTAACCGAGGAAGACTGTGACTCACTTTCCGAACAAGACCCTCTTCCTAAATCTTAAACGCGACAAGAGGTTTTCGTGGTACAATGTCAATTCACCAGTTTGTTCCTTAAATTGTACATCATTGGATAAGTTGCATTTTATACCTACTGCCAGGTTCAGCTTGAGGACCGAGGACAAAGTCCTTTAAAGGCCCAATATGAAATAAATCACAGAATGCAAATTGATAAAGAAAACAACGAAATTGTAGTTATGGCAAGCGTGCCAGTAGAAAGAAAAACAACAACAACAAACAATCAAGTCCAGTCCAATCTATAAATTAAGCAAAAACATTAGAATCATCTAACCTATTTTTGAAAATGTTGGACGACTGGGCTTCAGCAATCTCATCACTTAGGTTGTTCCAAATGTCAAAAATTCTGTTTCCTAGAAAATGTTGAAGCTGTGTCATTTTGATTACTTCCTGTTCAAGCTTCATAAGTGACCTCGCAGACGGATATCCGTATTTATGTAAACAGATAGCTCAAATTTGCATAATTAAACTTAAGTATGCGAAAAGTGAAAATAAGATGTCTTCTATCGATTCATTACGCATACTTCAAAGTGATAATTTGAGTTTTGAAAAAAGAAAAAGTCGGTCAGAGCCATATCAGTTGAATACGATCGTATTTGTTGAGTTTTTGGTTAGAAATTCATTCACAATGATATATATGCTTTATTCATCATCAACAGCTTTTCGTTTTATGACAAGTCAATACTTAAAATTAATTAAACATAGAACTAATAAAATTATAAAATTAAAGTAGAACATATAAAGATCATATAAAATTTGTTGTTTGAAAGAACAATAAAATATAAACACTAAGACGCATAGGTCATAGGAATATCAGTGGACATAATCCCATCGACATTGTAAAAACATTGATCTATAAAAAAAAATTTTGAGCAGTCCTTTAAATCTCAAAGCTGGCAGCTGTCTCCAGGAACCGGGCAACTTATTATAGAACCTCACATTCAGCGAATAATTAATAGACCTGGTCAGCCTGTATCTTGGGCAAACGAGGTTTGACCTGTTCCTGGTTGAATAATTATGTACCTCTGCATGAGAGGCGAATTTGTCTAGTTTTGACCGAACATGAAGAATTTGTGGGAAGACATACATCGATGGTAGACTCATTATTCTATTTGTGATAAATAATGGTTTACAGTGATCTAAGTAGCTGGCTCCCGACAGAACTCTAACCGCTCTCTTCTGCAATTTAAATATTCTCTTCCAACTCGCGGAATTGCCCCACAATATGACCCCATATGATATGACTGAATGGAACAAGGCAAAATACGTAGACCTGACTATTCATGAACGAATTGGGCAAATTGCATTTTCCTGATCAGGGGGAGAGTTTTTCAGTTAGTGAGTCTGTATGTGGCTCCAAGGTGAGAGAGTCATCGATGGTAATTCCCTGTTCGAGGTAACGAGGCGCGATCCTCAGGAGGAATCATGATTGATTCAGTTTTTCGTCTATTGAGCAATAACTTATTACCCTGGAACCTCGAATCAGTCACTGACCGGACATCAGTGCCAGAGGCTATGATCGTGGCGTCGTCCGCGAACAAAATGCAATCAAAGGGATCCAAATAGTTCGGAAGATCGTTAATATAAATGAGAAACAGTAGGGGCCCCAGGATAGAACCCTGGGGAACCCCGTGATTTACCGGCATGAATTCGGAGATGGCACCACGAACCGAAACGCACTGAGATCGACCCGACAAGTAGGAGGCCTATAGCCTCAATGGTATTACTCTGAAGCCACCAGGGCCCCCGCAACCATATGTGCAAAGTGTGCAATGCACACGGGCGCCATCCTTCAGGGGCGCCAAAATCCAGGGTCCAAAAAAAAATTAACATAAAAGTTGAGAAATTAAATAGGATTAGGTATAAATACACACGAAATTTTATTAGTATATCATCCAGTTACTGCCGATTCCTATGTTGTGAGAACATGTCAGGCGGCAGTTTCTTGTTTTTTCCTGTTCAGACATGAATAACGCCTGGATCGCTATAAAAGCGATGCATCGCCACAGACGTTTTTAGATCAGTTAGTTCACTGGACGGTGCAACAAGTGAATAAAAACAAGTAATCCTATTAATTTTTATACATAAAGTTATTTTTAATTTGTCAAGTGTGGTGTTATGTTATGTAATATTTTGTTTACTGATTTTTTTTTAAAAGTGCCGAATACCTGCTGACTGCAATTTCAACGGCTTGATTTTTCATAAAATGGTAAGTGTTTCCTACTTTATACTATCAACATTAACCCTTTATAGGATACTGGTTATAATTAGTTCTTTTTAGCCAAATATCATTTTATTAATTGAAATATAATGTACGAGTTTAAAAAGTAACTGGTTTTACCCATAACTCGCTTAGTTTTTATGCAATTGATCTTTTTAAAAAATTATTTCGTAGGGTTTTAGAGAGCTATAAGATCAAATTAGTTTAAATCTATTTTTTGCTTTTATTTTTAAAAGGATTCAAGGTGAAAGGGCTCGAACAAATTGCTTTTCACTCAGATATGCAATCTTTAATCGGCCATATCTTACTTAATAATAATCTGCCCTATAAAGAGTTAAAACTATTGGCTACTTAGTTAACTTTTTAAGAATATTTTCTACCCTACCCACATGGTGCTTATTATTGTGGTTACTTTAGAAGTTAATTCCTAATTCCCATGAGTACTAATTATTTATTTGTTTTTTCAGGATAAGAGAAAGAGACCTTCGGGTGCGAAGTTTCGCCAGCAAAAGAAACCGAGACTACAAGAAAGGGGAAAAATGGTTGAATTTTTAAAGCATTTCTTGCAAAACAATCGAGATTCCACGGAGACTATCGATGTTGGTGGTGCGACCGAATCCGTAATATCAATAACCGTGAGTGGACCATCTGAAATTTTAACAGTAACATCAGGTCCTGCAACAAGTGGTAGCGGTTGTAGCAGCAAAACAGCTTCTACTGATGCAGAGCCCGATGAAGCGATGACACCATCCTCGTCTACAGCACTTGAACAATCCACTTCAGGTAATTCAGCTTGTGTAAAAAGTTCGGTAATGTCAGCTACCTGCTGCAAGTGACAATTTCGATGAAGGCTGTAATGAGGCAAGTACCGATATAATACCGTCCGACCCCGGTCTGTGGCCCGAAAAATCACCCAAGAAATGGCTAGAATATTGGTCAAACGTGGTCCGCCCTTGATAGACATCAGTTTTAGCTTTCCTAGTAATGAAGATAAGAGTAAGTTTTCGTGCAAATACTTTGAAAGAAATCTACCAAATGGAGAAAAAGTCGAAAGGGCTTGGCTTATTTACTCTATCTCTAAAGATTCTGTATTTTGTTTTGTAAATGTAAAACTCCTAACGCTTTTTGTGATACAAATGGAGTACCTGATTGGCAACACTTGTCTTTGCTAATTAAGAGACACGAAACGTCAATTTTACACAACAGTTATATAATCACTTGAATTAAATTTTAAAGAAATGTTGGAGACTGTTAATGCTCATCATCTGCGGATTTCAGAAACGGAAAAAAATATTGGCGAGACGTGTTGGAAAGAATTATTGCGATTGTTAAGTCTTTATCTACACAATGCTTGGGCATTACAAGGTTCTTCTCAACTGCTTTTCGAACATGATAATGAAAATTTTCTAAAAGCTTTTGAGATGATTGCCTCTTTTGATTCAGTGATGAGCCGAGAGTATAACTTCCAAAAAAAATGTTAAAATGACTCATTTTTTAGGCGTGCAAATACAGAACGGAATAATTGAATTATTGTCGTCCAAAGTAAGAAATAATATTTTAGAAATGGTTCGCAGTTCAAAATATTTTTCAATGATATTAGATTGTACACCAGACACTAATCACACTGAGCAAATTAGTCTTGTTTTGAGGTATGTTATCCTTAACACCACTTCAAAAAAGGTTGAAGTTAGGAAAAGTTTTATTGCGTTTAATACAATACTGGACTCTACAGCAGAAGGGATATATACATTTGTGATAGAAAATTTGAAAAAATTAAATTTAGAATTAAAACACATTAGAGGACAAGGTTATGATAATGGGACAAATATGAAGGGAAAACATGTTGGGCTTCAAAAACGCATTCTTGATGCGAATCCGAAAGCCCTTTTTGTACCTTGAGCGGCTCATACTTTGAACTTAATAGTAAATGACACTTCTAAGGTGTCAGCTGCTACAATAAACTTTTTTAATCTTCTGCAAGAGGTATATAATTTTTTTCCACAAAAAGGTGGTATGTTTTGAGGAAAAATGTCCCCGGGTTAAGTTTAAAGCCTCTAAGTGAGACAAGATGGTCCAGCTGAATTGACGCAATAAAGCCCTTTAAAGTTTATTTAATTAAGGTTTGCGAAAGTCTTCTAGAAGTAGCTGAAGATTATTCCTTTCACATTGATGCAAGACATAAAGCGTGTTCCCTCTTGACGTCTGTACAAAATTTTCAATATATTTGTGGAATTATTATTTGGCATGACGTTTTATTTCATATAAATATTGTCAGCAAACAAATGCAAAGTGCTACAATTAATATTAACGTATGCCAAATCTAACCTAACCAAACCTACCTAAAACATTTAGTTGATCATTTCCAGCAATAAAGACCTGACCAATCATTTCAAGATTCTTGTGCAAGCGAAAGGAGTAGCATCCTCTCTCGAAATTGAAGAAGACTTTCCACCATTACCAACGGTTAGGAGGATATTTAAACCAAAACTGTTTGGCTATGAACACCGAGATGAGACCCCTCATGATCCCAAAACCGCCTTTAAAATTAGTTTTTTCTTAAAAATTATACATCAAACTATAAGCTCTCTAAAAAACCGATTTGATTTATTAAATGAGTATGATATTTTCGGATTTTTTAGCGACATATTCAAATTAAGTGACAGCGATCTTTTGAAACATTGTTCTATTTTTGAAGAACGACTGACAGATCAGAATAATAAGGATATAGACTCCAATGATCTGTTTAACGAAATTAAAGCGTTAAAGTTGTTTTCATTACCTGATGATACTGACCCCGTAAGTATTTTACAATATATATTTGAAAACAATTTAATCTCCACCTTTCCAAACGTAAGCATTTCACTAAGAATTCTTTTGATATTGCCTGTATCTGTAGCTTCTGGCGAGCGATCTTTTTCAAAGTTAAAAATCATTAAAAATTATTTAAGATCGACAATGATTCAAGAAAGATTGTCTGGGCTAACAATATTAGCAATTGAACAAGAAATTTCCAAAGTCTCCGTTATAAAAGTGTGGAAGACAAAGCAAGTCCGAACATTTTAAGGTTTAACAGTTCTTTACAACGCGGGGCCAAGTGAGCCATATGTTTAGATTGTATGAGACAATTGTTTTTTGAAGACTGATTATGGCTAATGTGTAAAATACAGTTTATATTGGGTTATTACGAGCCCACCCCGTGTAGGGTTTTTGCGGTACAGACTAGGGTCTCTAAAAACCGACGGATCATATTCAAATTAAGTGTCAGCGATCTTTTAAAACATCGACTGACAGATCAAAATAATAAGGATATAGACTCCAATGATCTGTTTAACGAAATTAAAGCGTTAAAGTTGTTTTCATTACCTGACATTAAGTATTCTACAATATATATTTGAAAACAATTCAATCTCCACCTTTCAAACGTAAGCATTTCACTAAGAATTCTTTTGACATTGCCTGTATCTCGCTTCTGGCGAGCGATCTTTCAAAGTTAAAAATCATTAAAATTATTTAAGATCGACAATAATTCAAGAAATATTGTCTGGGCTAACAAAATTAGCAATTGAAAACAAATACTACAGCAAAATCTCGGAAAATTCGCTACTATCTTTTATATTGCTATCATTTTGATTTTAAACGAAGTATTTTTTCATTTGAGGAACATTAAAAAGCGATTTCCAATTGAAGTTTAAGATGATACCTAACATCATTAAGAAGTTGTTGGCAAAAGATCGTCAAGGAATTTTACTGGGTGGATGAATTGAAGTCTGACATGTCACACAAATGTCAAATGTATTGCGTTGTTTTGTATGATTTTTCATCATTTGGCCTTTTCAAACAAATAACCTCAATTTTCAAATATGCGGCGCCACCATATCGCCATCAGATGAAGAGTCAAATTTCAGATGGAATTGTATCATGTACTATACCCATCTCTTATAGTTCTGAAATAATTTGGGAAATATATTGAATATCAAGATTTTGCAAGAACCAACAGAGAATAACAGCTTTGAGAGTATTTGAATCAAGTAGTATTTGAACAAGTGGCTAACCCTACCCTCACGCCTCACCTGACAGGTGCCTAAAATTAATGTACTTGTTATTCGTCATCTGAATTTGAATTTGGTCTTCATTTCACATGTAGCGTGTCGTCAGAATCGTTTTAATCCTGAAAAATCCAAATTTATATAAAAGTTATCCACCACTTTTTGTTCTAAATGAAAATTGGTCCTCAAGAATCATTCCACCACTAGTCTCAATTGACACATTTTGTTCCTCCAAATTGCAGAATTACTTCTAGATCGAAATGTCAAATTGTTTGATAAAAGGTAGTATTCTTATGTTATATTGAATTGCCTAAGTTCTTTCCACTCTGATTGAGAATATCTCATTTGTTTAGAAAGTGAATTTTTCGTTTGAAGTAACCAGTGGTTTTATTAATGTGTTGTATTGACCTTCAAGCCAGTAGCCAGTAGTTAGCCACTTGTCAGCTAGAAACGACACCTGAAGTTCTTTCTTGAACTATGATGTTATTCCATCTGGGCATGGCTGACGATAATGGTACGTGCAATATTGACAAAATTGAGTGAGTTGCCAAATGTGACGTAGTTCAGCCAAAATTGATCAACACTATGTACATTAGCTGCCTCTATTCACCCCGCTATTCTATCCACCCAAGTCTCTGATAATTGCATCTACAGTTTTAAATATAATAACTGTCAATGTGCCGACATAACAACTATTTATATGCAATAATATGCCCCAAAAAATGATGATTCAGCCAATAACATAACAGTGACACTTCACCGTAACCGGAAGTATCCCCAATGGAAATAATCGCTAGTTGGGCCGCGTACAATGCGTAATCATATTCTATTATTTGTTCTAAAAATGTGATTTTTGGTTTTGGTTATTTTCAGTATTTATAAACAACAAACGTGTCTGTATCCATTAGTAAAGTACTTTTAAAATATGAACAAATTGTGATCTTGTTCTTTGTTTAATTTTGATATTTTAGTCTACAAATAAATATGACTTAAAATTCAGTTTTTGCTTTGCTTTTACTTTAAGCACCACCCACCTACCTCCTCCTTAAAAAAACATGAGTCCAAATGCCTTAGAGGCGGCGAAATCCTTTTTTGTACTCCAAAGTAGCCTTTTTTACAAGTAAGTTAATAGCAATAAATACTGAATACTGAAAGATTATTAATTATGATTTGCAGCGAAAAATTTCTGGGGTATGTTAATTGTTGACCAGTTTATTTTGTAAATTTTCAGTCATTTTATAAAATTATTCTGATAATTTCATAGTAAAATATAAACAAATTAAGATTGAATACAATTCAAATATATAATACTTTACAAAATCACATTCTATTTTTCAGCCTTTCAAAGAAGAGGTAATTGGTAAACATCAAAACTATCATTTGTTCTGTCATTTAAATGTTCCAAATCCCCATCCATGTCATATCTATTTGGTCGAAAGTTCTTTGAACAAATCATTTTCCATCAGCGTGAAAAACTTGACTAATGCACTCTCTCTCTATATTTCTGCATGAAATTCTTGTTGTTATCCTCAATTTAAGCATAATTCTTCTAATTTGTCTTGAAGCATTGAAGGATTGAGAATCTTCATAATTCCATCCAAAATGTCTGAAAGATCAGACTCATTTTCATCTTCAAAATTGATAGCCAGCATACTATCCGAAAAGATCCACTGAAGCAATTTCACCTTCTCTTCTTAATAGGAGTCAGTAAATTCATTTTATTAAAATTATTTACGATAGGTTTTTTTCAAAAAGCTATCCAAAGTTTCCATCCATTTATCTTGTTTATCTTCGATTCAGTGGTTTCGAGTTGATCTTCTTTATGTTTCTTTGAATTTTTAACGCAGCTAGTACAAAATGAAATATTTTTACTATACCATTGTTCAGTTCATCAATTTGATTCAATTTTTTTCCTTCCTCCGGGCTTTTTAGGCTTGATTTTGGATATTCGAAAATCTTCAACCAGTTTCGGATATGCATTTCCGACGAAGTTCTGAGGTTCGATAGTAGACCAAAACTTATCCATATCTTTTATATTCGAGGAGTTGACTGTCTGGAATGAGACCCTTTGAAGAAATTATCTTTGTCCGACCAATTCATAACTTGGAACCCCTAAATTGCAAAAAGACCTTAATATTTTACTTTATTAGTATTATTATTAATTTAGGATACTAATGGATTTAGCTGGTACTGTTTGATAGTTAACCCATATTATCCCAACGCGCCCCAATGTGAGCAAGGTGAGCATATCGAATGTTCAATTTTTCGTGGGTTTCAGTCCTAGTCAGTCATCAGCGCCTTCAGGTGGCGGATGGAAACTTCTCTAGATATAGGTGGTACTGAGGATCCAAGAAGATGAGGGCGACGCCAAACCGACCAGCGCGGTTTTCTCAATACGGAAATCATCATGTCCCACACAGAATGAAGTTAGATAAGAACCAAGAGGCAAAAGTCCCCAAAATTTTATCGGGCACACTATGACACTGCGTGGTCCGCGTTGAGTTAGATGAGAAGCGAAAAGTAGTGGGAACGTATTATCCTTACGTTGATTTTGCACATTTATTTTGAATTTTTTGTGTGACACTCTAACACACGTGAAATGATTGTTGAACAAGTGGCGCGCGCATACTGAGGTGGAACCATGTCAGAACGTTGCCTGGATTATGATACCGCGACGGCCAGTCCATTCAGGGGAAAGGCAAGAATGTCAAAAGGCGTGATTGCCAATGCATATGCAGTCGTATTGCTAGAAACACCAAATAACACGGCCTTAGGATGAACATAGGCAGTTGGGATAATTCATTTAATCGTCTTCTGAACGGCAGTCCTCGGTCATGGTGTCCTCGCCTCCTCATATAGATTCTCCGATGTCGAGACACCCAACAATGCGCCCTTCCTTGATCAATGTAACTGCCCTTGGTACTGAGGTTGGTGGTAAATCTCTTTTGTGCTTTCACCGCAACCGATCGATAAGCAAATGGGTCACGCATATTTGCCCGTGTAAATGAAAAGTTTTATCATCATCTGTTAAGCCTAATTTTCCCAAATTGTCATCAATAACTAATGGAACATTGTGACACGCCTGACGATAGACGAATGTTAATGACAATTTCTTGATTCAATGGAATTTCTCCAAAATGGTGAACTTGACGCAAGTGTACAAATCTAACTCGGACCATGAACCTCTCCCGACTGTTTTCTCGTTGATCATAACTTGCCGAACAAAGGTTGAGAATTAGGAAAAAAGTATTGGTCATAATGTACAGCTAAAGAATCACCCCACATAATCAAACACCAAATATATAAAACATATAACAAAATAACACGAATGGATACATTGGTGCGAAGTGTGTCCCGGCTCATCCGTGAAGAGATCACATTTCATCCCGTCAAAGCTATCCGAATCATGATAAGCATGGTTGAAAACTTCCGTTAGGAAATGGCGAGATTACAATAAGAACGGAATTCTGCACAGTTTTGCTGAACAACGACTACGCATTGCAACACTTTTCAAAGCCATAAACGACGTTTATACAGTTGGCGTTCACCTGCTGACATATTGTAGATCATAGATTATATTCTCGTCAGACACGAATATAAAAAGTTTATTAAATGAGTCAAAACATATCCTGGATCAGACATCAATAGCGACCACAACCCAGTTGTGATGGGATATTAAACACACGCAGCTTTGTCAATATGTCTAAACTGGCACAACAACAGAAACGTACTTGGCACAACAGGATAGAAAGAACACAAATGAAACACAAATATGATTTACGAGTTAGTGATTGACACAGGTGAAAGTGTAAATTTATAAACATTACATAAAAGTTATAAACACCTCATTTATTTTTTACATTATAGTGCACCTCGTCCTGAAACAGGGAACTTACTATGGTAAACCAATTGTACATCCCATATTAATGAAAATCTTCATAGTGTTTGTCTGAGGCAAACGAAATTCTGATTCCTTGTACTATACTTGGAAATCTTTATTAAATGATACAACGACCCACCAAATGTTTTGGCGAGGAGGTGATGCTATAAATAGACCCACTTTCTTAATGTATTGTATATAATCTCCTATATCATATGAATGATATTTGACTTCGGTTTTGTTTAGGATTTGTATATAATGTATTTTCTGTTAGGATGTATTGTATATAATGTATCTGAAAACCTGATAATTGACTATTAAATAAATTGAAATTTGAAAATACGAAATTTGGTAAAACAACAAAAATCCTGAACTAATATTTTCGAAACGATATGGAACATTATTTTCCAGTACCCAGAAGGTCCACCTCTGTTATTAATGACACTTTGGCATCGTCGCGGCATGCTCAATATTAAATTGTCTATTACATTTTGACCTCAGTCATTCCAAGCCCCCTTGAACTAATCGAAACTCCTGTTCATGATGGAAGACGTTTGACGCCAGGAGATTTCTTTTAGGGTGTCCCATGCTCGATGGGATTCAGATCTCTGGGCAGGATGGCTACGGTAGAAGATCGATATCATTCTTCAAGAACGTCAGAACGTTCAAGACAACTCTTGCATGAGGACATTATCTTGAAGAGGCATTATCTTGGATTTTGAAGTGGATTTTGACTCATAATACGTAGACTTACGGTACCACTACAGGTAAAACTATATCATGCGTAAGAATTTCCCGTGCGGTTGTTCTGTAAATGAAAACGAGGTCAGTTCTTCCACAAATATACTCAACATCACTGATCCGCCTCCTAATCAACAACTTCTCGAGCATGCTGGAGACGTTTTGCTTTCCAGGTTCCCTCCATATTCGAATTCTTCCTGAATCAGGATAATAACTGATCTAGATTCATCACTGAAGAGAACTGTGGCCCACTCTCTGATCCCAGTTTACGTGTTCTTGGCACCAAGCTAAACGAGCAGCGAGATTTCCATGGGTCAGTTGTGGAACTTAAAGGACGTCTGGAGGACCTTGTGCAGTCGATTTCACGGTTTGGTCGGAAATTTGTACATTATGAACTCGTAAGCTCTTGAGCTAATTGAGATGTTGTGTAAGTACGATCTTCTAGTTTGTAAAACCAAAATCGATCTTGGGCGACTGTAGTAATCCTAAACGACCTGTATGGCGATCTTCTACGCTACCTGTTTCATTGAAACGCGACCATAAACGGTTTATGACACTTGGGCTACTTCCCAGAATCTGGATACTTCCGTTATGTGAGCTCCAGCTGGAGCATGCCAACGGCTCGTAACATATCTTCTAGTCAAATGTCGTCTTTCCATGGTCGAATCACAAAACTTGAATCTTTTATTGTGCCAAACAACAGAAACAAAGTGCCAACTAATTGATTTCAAACACTGAATACTTGAAATGATTATAAAGCAGCGTCGCATCTGCTGCATTTTCAGTTTTTCATAAAAAAAAACTGGTGGCACTCTACATAATTTGGTGAGAAATTGATGCAGGTGTTCATTTCTTAAAAAAATCATTCATATTGATCGTTCTGGATACGATATATCGATATTCAGAAGTGTTCCATAGACTAGACTTTTTGAAGTGTTTACATAAAAGTTATAAACTCCATTTATTCTTTCACATATAGTGCACCCACTGTTCTGAAACACTTAAGGTTCAACTATCTTTCACATTACGTGGTAAATCATTGTACATTCCCAGTCCTTAATGAAAATCTGATTGTCCGCAAAACCTGGTGTTTGTCTGAGGCAAACGAAAATTCTGACAATTCCTTGTACTATACTCATGGAAATCTTTATTAAATGTACAACGATCCACCAAATGTTTTGGCAGGAGGTGATGCAACATTTTATAAATAAAACAACACTTAAATAGACTTTTGTCTCACGGATAAAAGCTTGAGTTTTCCAACATAGAATAGAAGTATAATTATCAGTCTAGAATATATAGCGCATATCTTTATTTTGAATAATCTGAAGTCTAGCTATACTTTCTTTTGAACATATGAATAATTGTAGGATAATACAGAAAATGTAACAATGGTATTGTAAACCAAAGATTTGGTGAATTCACTCAAATATTTTCTGATTCTTCCCAGAAAACCTACCTTTTTGCAGATATAGTCAACATGCTTTGTGAATTTTAAGTTGTTATCAATTACTATTCCTAAGTATTTGAACTCAGTAATATTTTCGATGGAATAATCACACTGTAGTTCAAAATTGTAACGGAAGTCATACCTAGTAAACCTATATCGGGCGCTGAATCCAGTGGTAACTACGTTTTGAAAAGTTAGCTCTTGTTTAGAGATATTCGCCTTTGAAGTTAGCTTCAAGGCGAATATCAAAAGCTTTATGTCATACTACTGTCATTAATTCCCAACACCATAACCCTCTTTTCAATCTGTTGGCGAAGTGAAGTTTGCTATTGTCATGCCTTAACAACTTTTCTGAATATACCAACATAGAAAAATATCATTCAAACACCGTTTCTTAACAAAATGTCCAAACAACTCCATTTCTTTGCTATTTTTCGTTAATTTTCGTCTAAATAATAGAGAAATCAAAATTTCGCTTTAAAATCTCAAAATAAGAAAAAGACACATATCCTATAGTTAAATCAAAAATTTAAACGCACAATCATGATTTTAACTCCAAATTTTTATTCCAATTCCAACAATTTTCAACAAGTAAACATATAAATTCATGTTCATTCTTCTTCTCCCATCTTCATCTTGCTGTGAATTCCGCAAATGTTTCCTAATAGAGAATCAAGTTTTTCCACTATACCAGTGCTCGCCTAGCCGTCACCTGATGAAACCGTTCACCATGCTCATCTGATTCACATGATTGTTCGGCAAACTTGTCTGTATGGTAATGCATGATTTCAGACACATTTTACACCGATGTTACGAAAAGAGCATATTTTCAACGTGTATGCGCCAGTTTTCGTCACGATGAATTTCCAAGTACATTTTCGATGACCCTTTACGCAATCCCAAGCAACGAGCAAATTCGACAAACTGTTTTTAAATTGTTGGTCTCTCATCAAGAGTCGAATATCAGGTCCATTGAGTATGCCTGTAATAAAATAATTCGAAAAATATGTGTTAAATATTGAATAAGTTAGGTTGATTGGTACGTATATAGTTTCACAACTACCTCTATTTTCATTCCACTCAATCTTGGGAAAATTCGCTCAACTCATTGAATGCATTGCCTTCAGGATCTAGGGCCTTGATGAAATTTTTAACAATCCCAAGCTTGATATGAGGTGGAAGCAACACTTTTCGATTGGCACAAGTGGAATTTCAACGACGTTTTCTCGACACAGTCTGAACCCTTGTCTCATAGGCCAGCTTTTATTGGCATATTGGTCGCCGGCATAACGAGTATCCATGAACATATAAAACACATGTTTTTCGTATATCTCCGTCTGCATTCCTCTCAAAAGTTATCACCTTCAAATCTGCACAAATCTTCCAACGATGGTCTTCATATTTCAACAAATCAAGGATTTTTCAATGATTCGTAATTTTTCTTTCGTTTTTGTGCTGTGCCATGCCAATCAGTTCTGTTTTTGAGTTTGTAACATGAAGCAAAACCGTCTTGAGACTACTTTTGGACGGCGAATCGATGAAAACGCCAGTCTTCTGGTTTATACTCATGATGCATCTTTAATTTCAATTCAATTTTGATATCAGTGCAGTACGCGAATGAATTGTCTTCGATTTGAATAAAGCAGTGAACTGTCTATGACGGCCGATTGCTCCATATACTTTCACATCAGGTGCTAAGACATTTTTTCTCAATAATTCAATTCCTGAGTCAAAATAATGGACTGACACTGCGATAATTTCAATCGACGAATAATTTTATCCAGATCTTTTTGAGAAAATTCGGCATGATTACATTGTGGAGATACATTTGATGGTACATAAACCGATGCAGACATTTCGCCAATAGTATCAAAAGTAGATGGAATGTACTCTTCTGTCGGACTGGGACTTTCCGGTATTGGAATGGATTCCGAATGTGGTAACGGCAACTGAACAAACCGAGTTCCTCTGAGTTCAACTTTACGTTTTTTAGCTCTGTTCAATCTGACAATTTCATCAACACAAGCAAAACAGTCATCTGGATTATGTTCTTGAGGATTTGTCCAAATTACTGGAATGCCAAAAGGCATAGATTGGAATTCACCTGTAATAAAAATAGCTTCAATTGATATAATTTTGAAATAAATGATAAATCATTTCATTTTACCTCTTTTCCATCCACTCAATTTTATGACACAACCAGTACAAACGATTTTGGAGCCCAGTTCACATCTTTGATTACAGTTTGGTTGAAATATTGTGTTGATTCAGCAATTTCTTCAGAAATTGAACGCTTGTTGTCATTATAGTAAACTTTCCACAAATGTAGCAATTTATTAAATTTACTGCACGAATTCATTTTGATATTTTTACCAAATATATAATTTGTAAACAAAGAAACCAACAAGAAATGTCAAATTAAGAAATATCAGAACTAAGACTATGAAAATGGCACACAAATACATAGCAAAATACGTAGTAACACAGTGACAGTACTAATGAATACATATCAACAGTGACATCTGTGTGAGAAATTTGAGTTGAAATCATTATTGTTTAATTAAATTTGATTTAACTATAGGAAATGTGTTTTTTTTAAGATTAAAGCGAGATTTTAGAGACGAAATTAACGAAAAATTGGCAAAGAAATGAAGTTTTTTGACATTTTGTTAAGAAACGGTGTTTGAATGAGGTTTCTATGTTGGTATATTCAGAAAAGTTGTTGGCCATGACAATAGCTTTGCCGAAGACAGTAAAGTAAATATTCCGAACGGTTTGGGAATTACAAGCATATAATGTACTGAAGTCATAAGCGACGAACCCTACTAAAATCAGCTAACTTCAAAGGCGAATATCTCCTAAACAAGAGCTAACTTTCAAAACGGTGGTTACTGGATTCACCGTACCCGATATAGGTTTACTAGGTATGTCTCCGCGTGTGTTAGAATTTTGAAGTGTCATTTTCACGCACTGTGTCATTAATTTTAACACCATAACTCCTCTCAATCTGTTTTTTGTATCATCATGATTTTAGTCTTTCCAGGTTCAATTTGAGGTAGTTATCTTCAAGCCAAGTAAAGAGAATTTTTGATTCGTTGTTGATAGTTTGAATTACATCGTCTATATTGTCGCATCTATTTTAATAGATGCATGTATCATCTGCAAACATCTGAACTTTGCAGTTCTTACGAATCCTGACAATGTCGTCAATATAGGTGTGAAAAAGTACGGGCCCAGTACAGACCCTGGGGTACCCCTAATCCACTAAAATTTCCTCGAGATGTGGTTCATACTTGACCTTCTGTTTCCACCCTTCTAGGTAAGATCTGAACCGTTCCACAACCTTTTCCCTCAGACCTTTTTCCAATTTTGCAATGTAATCTTCTGTCCGTTGTTTCAAACGCTCGTTTGAAGAAACACTACACCGACAAACAAATTTTCATCCAGTGCCATCTTCCACTCCATCAACACACTCTGCACAGCCGTCTCCCAGGAGTTGTTATTTCGAAAACCTGCTTGTTGTTGACTCAGAATTTTTTATCAATGAAAGTTGTGAGCTGTTTTTGACGACTAGTTCTAGAAGTATCTCATAAGGAGGCTGAAGATTGATTGGCCGATATACTCTACCGCCGAAGTAGTACCTGGCTTTTAATCGCTACAATTGTTGATACTTTCCATGACTGAAAATACCTCCTCTCTGAGGGTATTCAATATTTTCAGAAACACGTCTCCTTCCTTCAATACACTTCTGCAGGATATATGTATTCACACCAACCGTGCTGATTTGTTTATCAGACATATGGTGTAAAGTTTCTTTAAGTTCTTCTTATATTACGGTTCTGAACTCTGTCCAGAGATTGTCTGCTTGTCTTACATTTTCTAAAACTAATTCTTCATTATTTTGTCCGACAATACTGGTAATTTCCTATACTTCGTATAAAATATCGATTGAACGTATCCGCTATATCATTGTGTTTGTGAGTAGACCCTCTACCGGAAATTGAATCCCTTCATCAAGTTCCTGACATCCATTATTTAATAATCTCTGAAGAGTTTCCACATTGCAACTCATCGATCTTTCTCTTTATAATAGTCTGCTTTCTGTTTTCTGATTATTTCCACAACTTCATTTTTTTTTGAAATTTCCAGTCTTCTTTTTGTTATAACAGCCCTTCTATATAGACAATCTCTTTCTTCATATTCAAGCTTATATGTTTCGCACCACTAAGCTTTGTTATTCTGATTAGGTTTGATTTCAATAATATTCTCAGGTCCATGTTCATACAAGACCCTCAACATCCCCTAACCTCTTCCAAATTTAATGCCTGATATCATTTTCAAAATCGTGCTCGTTAAAATTTTTGAAGCATCTCAACTTTCTCGTACGTATTTCTTTTGCCTTCATCTTTGATATTCAAAGATATAATCGAATGATCTGTAAACTTTGGTGTCAGATGTACCTTGTATTCAAACTTGGATCATTAATTACTATAAGATTAATCATTGAACTACTTCAACTACCAAAATACTATTCGTTATTCTAGTAGAAATGTTGGTTTATCTGATGCTAATCTTTGAATGGCGTCCATTAATTTATGTTCATAGTAACTGTTTTAGACATGTCTATATTGAAATCTCCCAGAATTATGATCGAACCCTGTTTGAAGTGATTATGAACCATAATTTCGAAATCCTCAATGGATGATACAGTGCAATGATTGAATATATTTTCATACCAATATTTACTACGATTCCTATAATCCAGTAATTTCTCCCCAGTACATTTTCTATGACTATCTTATATTTATAGCCCGATTTTATATAAATTATACAAGCACCAGTATGTCTGCTTTCAGATAATCAATTCACACATCTATAGACAACGAATCGGATGAAGACATTGAGTCTTCATGGGAAGATCTGAAGAAAGCGTTGATTACGACTCAGGAGACCGATATTGGATTTGCAAATAACATCAAAAAGGAGTGGATAACCGATGAAATCCTCACACTATTGAATGTACGAAGAGAACAAAACACAAAAATACGGATAAATATGACGAAATTAACAGGCTCATTCGTGCGAAATGCAGACAAGCCAAATAATCATGGCTGGAAATAGAAATACTCCAGAAGAAGCACAATCTCTTTAACTTACACAAGAATATCAAAGAGCTTACTGGCAGGCAGCAGAATATTAAGGGGCCCCAACAATGAAATTCTTATAGGAGTAGATGAGAAACTACAAAGGTGGAAAGAGTATACCGAAAATCTCTTTAATGACATAAGACCAGACTCACCCCCGGATATATACGAAATCAATGAAAGGACTCCTGAAATAAGAAAAGAAGAGGTCGAACATGCAATCGAACTGCAAAAGAACAGAAGAGCAGTTGGTCCTGACAATCTACATGCGCAAACCTTTAAACTTGCAGCTGCCGTGGACGGGGTTCGTCTAGATCTCATTACTAATGTATTTAACCGAATGTACAGAGTCGAAAAAATACCCACAGACTGGCTGAGATCCACTTTTATCACTTTACCAAAGAAGAACAAGGCATCACAATGTGTGATCTTGCGGATCATTCATACCCGTATATACAAAAAGTGTGAGTCCGTAATTGATCGTTCGAAATTTGGCTGTAGGAACGGAACGGGTACCAGAGAAGCTCTTTTCTCTTTGAATGTGTTAACTCAGAGATGTAGGTACATGAATGTCGATTTATTCGCATGCTTTATTGATTGGACTCTATTGGCAACAAACAGCAACACTCAAAATCGAAGGGTCCACATCAGAAGAAATGACAATAAGAAGAAGTGTGCGACAAGAATGTGTACTATCCCCACTGCTGTTCAATCTATTCTGAGACAATATTTGTCGAAGCTCTCGAAAATTCAACTGCAGGCATAAAGATCAATGGAATCAATACAAATAACCTTCGATACGCATATGATAGTGTCGTGATAGCCAGCAGTATAACAGAACTTCAATCCCTTATGGACCTTATTGTGGAGCATAGCGAGAACTTTATATGAATACATCCAAGACCAAACTACTAGTATTCTCAAAATCACCAAGACCCGTTACTCTAGTGATCAACGGAGAAAACATTGCACAAGCGCCATCTATAAAATACTTGGGTATACTCGTCAACCAGCAATACGATCCAAAGTTCGAAATTAGATCAAGAATTGCGCAAGCACGGAAACTCTGAATAACATGAGGACACTTCTGGAAAACCGAAACCTCAGGCTAGAACTCCGGATCAGAGCACTTGCTGCTACATCTTCCTGTTTTTCTATACGGATGTTAGAGCCACAGAACAGACCTAATAAGAAGGTCGAGTTATCTGACCAAACATTCAACACCCCCTCACATACCTATTCTAGTCATCCCATAATAGATATAGATGGCACTAATTCAACCACGTCAAGTGTCAAACTCTATCGATCAAACTTCAATCGCCGATAAATGAATTGGCAAATGTCTGTCAATGTCAAAGTTTTCCAAAATCATTTTCTTTTCAGGTGTTTCCGTTGCTGGTGTCTTGGACTCAAGTTTAGAAATTCTCTTGTATTTTTCATTACGGTCCTTCAACCAGGATCCTTTAATAAATTTATTTTGTATTATTAGACAGCATGGTCTAGGAAACACAAACCCTACTTGCCACTAGTTTATTGCTGCTTTTACAACATTTACGTAATCTAATCTTGGACCAACAACTCTATAACTGATATTTACTCTATTATTGGCAGGATACGTTTTAAAAAATTACAGTCCCAGTTTGTCAAGTATGTAATGAAGAACTTTTTTGCAGTGCCCTAACAGCACACCTTTATTACATTCAAGGAATTTTGTGATAATAACTTATTGTATCCTTCAGTAAATGTTTCTCAATTCTTAGAAGACGTTCACAATGAACTTACATTTTTTCCTGAATTATCAGGAGCATCAGGAAAATCTTGCTTTGAGATTCAAAGATATTTACGAATCTCTTTTTCTCAATTCGATTTTGTCAATTATTCGGCGAAAGATGAAATTTTTAAAGGGCTACTTAGTCTTCTAATTTTAAATTCATTAAGGATAAAAAGAGAGGAAACTGTTACTTCTGGACTGAAAGCAAATCAAAAGGTTCAGAAACAAGTAGAACAGCAATCTTTGACGGGTTCAATTATAGGTGTTTATTGTGATTTTAAGACAGGATCCACCTACTATGTGGGTGTTATTTATTTACCATCGATCTTATACAGTCAAGGTACTACATGTTGTTTTATCTGGGCTTTTATATCCTTTTATAATTTAAAACATGTTTTCTACTCTGTGATATTGTTTATTTTCCTGCATGCACCTTTACACTAATGGGAAAGAAGAGAAATTGATCTGTGACCAAATAATTGAATTTGTCCTTCACTCCCCTGTTATCTATAATTCATGTTTATTTTGTGATATACATTGTTATTATTCATTCAATTTTCTGTTCTGAGTATATATTGTTTTTTTTTTGTTACAATGGGCTTTTTACACTGATTACACTTAAAGTTCTGCATGCCTTATTTATATATTTGTTTATATTTCTACTATGAACCTATCAATTGGACCCATCAGGAATATTAATGCAACTCTAGTTTCCAAGATTAGTAATGAAATTGTATATTTTACCACCATATTCAACAATTTTCAGTGATCTTAAATTCATTTAAATAAAACTTCTTGAGACAGTTATTACTTGCGTTTTTTCTATTTTCAAGCATAAGGGTGGGGTAACTGTGAAGAGGCAGTAGCAGTTACCCCAATGCGCGACCAATGGTAACAATGGAGGAACAATATTATGGCTGACAACAATATTTCAGACTTTCTTTCTTTATTTTGAATGTTAGAATGTACCTGTTTTCTGTGATATGTGATTTATATTTTTGATTTACATGTGATAAGAATTTTGATTTGATTTTTTGGAAATGTTTTCCGTATATGGTTCAAGAGATTTTGTTATTTTAAAATAAAAAGTACTGTGAAAAAATACCCATTATTTTTAATTGAACAGTCTAATTGAGGCAGAAATACTTGCTCGATTAGACTAGTTCATATACCCATTCAGTCAAGACTTAAATTCGTTATCGGGAAATCTAGTCAGTCAGTTCAAATAAGATCGGGAAATCTAGAATTCAAATAAGGCTTCCTTCGGTTTAGTTTCATAATGCACGCGTAGCGCTAATTTATGCAGAGACTGTCATATTGTTTCCTAAAGCACTGAGTTTTTTATTCAATAGGTCTGTTCTGTGGTCAGAGCTACTATTGATGCAACCACATTGCAACCATATAAAAGAGATCGATGCGGATTCGAAATGTACGCCTACACGGCACAAGGCAAGCTGCAGGACCATGAGAGGCGAACGATATGAGATTTCTGATTTTAGAGGAAGAGATCGAGAAAACGGTCAGTCGGACGTAGACAAAATTCATTGCTGAGAGACTTAGCAGATTCGGACAACATCTATAGAGATTTTTCAGAGCTGCGGTTTCCGCACACAATAACCATTTGGATCGCCAACCTTCGTAGGGAGACGGCGTCCTAAGAATAAAAACAATTTGACAGATGACATTTGAGGTATATTTTTTATCTTTGATCTATTGCAAGTTGTCGACATGATTATAACAACTTTATTGGGTTTCGGCACACGACACCATTGTACTGGTGCGTGCAACTAAATTTTGACGAACATAAGGAATTTCCTCTTGCAAGGCGAAATTCGCGTTCCCAAACATTGCCGTCAGCTGAAGGGCGATTTGCCTTAGATTCGGATATTTATCTAATCAGATAATAAACCAGAAATTTGTATCAGATGCTGTAGCTATTTTCTCCACAGAGATGTACATTTGATATAATCTGTGCACCAACTCATTTTCAACAAACGGCGCACGTTTATATTGAATTGGGTTGGTGTTGCTATTTCAGAAGCTAATTCTCAATGTTTTTACATGCTATAACTCATAAATAATGCTATATTTGCCAATTCACTGCAATCATAGAACGCATTTCGAATTGTGCCAAAATGGGTGATAAACAGTGGCAGCCTCATACGTATCGTAATTTAACTGAGGAATCCTTGCTTTCAAAGAAAAATGTTTCAGATCCTTTCTTTTCAGTTCATCTATCATAAGTTGCGTAATATTACTTTTGAATGGCGTTTACTGCGCTAATCGCATCTCAATAATAGTTTTTTCCTTTACCTTGAAGTTCCCAAGTTAATAATGTTTAAGTGCATTGTGATTACAGTCAAAAATCAGTCAGCCATTTTTCATCAACATCTGAGTGTCATCACCTCTTTCGTTTAGAAACACTGTTATTTCTGGAAAAATTCCTTGAAACCTTTCTAGGAATTTTTCGCGACCCAACCACCAGACGTCCGTGTGTAGAACTAAATCAGTGTGTTCAGCTGACTTCCTATCTTTCAACTGCATATAACTTAAAGAGCCGCCGTTAAAGCTACGTCCACGGATGGAATTCACAATTTTGTTGCAATGCCCATAATTTCTCCGTGTTTAAAACTTTTGAACATCGGCAAACTTGTTGATTTATAATGCTATGAATGATGGCCCAATGATGGGAAATCTTCTTAGAGTACCCGTACAATGTTGCCACGCTAAAACCATTTTTGTTTCCAGTCATTGCTGGAGCTCCATCGGTTGTAATGCACACTGATTTATATATTGGTAGCTTCAGTAGGTTTTCACAAGCGATTGAAGAAAACATCATATATATCTTCGCCAAGGGTCTACCCTTCAGAGGAATGATTGTCAAAAATTCTTCCCTTATCCAACATGTCATTGAGAAAAGGGTTCACCATTCGAATAGAAAATACACAGCTGGGCAGTAAAATGTCATATCAGTGGATTTGTCCGAACTGTAAAGAAAAGTAAAACAACAACACATTTCATGATTGTATTACTGCGAATAATGATGCATGTTGAGAGTTTGATACGGTTTTATAGAATAGAATATAAAAATTCGAAAACGATCGAAGATAAAAATAAAGTTACTTCTGCAAAAATATAGCACAATATGACGTTTATGCACGTTGTTCCATTTGTTCCATTTGAAAAATCGATATTATTAAAATTACAATATTCAATATTTTGTTTAGTCACTTGATTGCAGAATAATCTATTTCAATTCATCAATAAAGGACGAGGACGAGGTATAACTCATCCTCTCTGTAGACGAATATTTCGAAAACGATGTGAAAAAATAGTTAGCTTCTGTGAAAAATATAGCACAATATATGGCGTTGGTGAATAAAAACACGGTGTTCCAACAAAAGTGGTTGAAAAAATCAAGGTATGATATTAACAATATTCAATATTTTGTTTAGTCACTCCTGTACAAAATGAGAATAATCTATTTCAATTCATCAATAAAGTTCGATACATGTACATCCCTTCCCGGGAGCTACAGCGAGCACTCACCGACGATTATATTCGCGTAGTTTAGGTCGCTGCCGACAGTCTTGATTTTAAAAAAGTTTGGTCGTCTATGATTCGGATCCAGAGATTTCTTTATACAAAATTGCAGTTTGTATTACAAAATAAATTGCTGAAGTAGATTCTGCTACTTTTCTAAATACAATCCGTTCGAATGTCTGAGCCACAGTATACTTCCCAATGCCAGAACTTTAAAAAGGATAACTATAAATTCGTATATACCAATTGTATTATGGTGGGTGCAATTGTACATTTTGTCCCACAAACATAAGGAATTTTTCAAGGCGAAATTCGCGTACCCAAACATTGTAATTTATAACCGAAAGGACGATTTGCCTTATGATATCATAAGGAGATTGCAATAGATATAAAACAGAATGCAGAAATTTGTATCAGATGATAGCCAAGTCCTTGAGATTTAAGTGCATATTACTGCTAATCAAAAATGCCAAATCAATCAGCCATGAGTTATATTAAACTGACTGTGCTATCTCTTCGTGTTTTTACTGTTATTTCGGGCATAATAAATAGGAATTTTTACCAATTCTGCGCGACCCAACCACCTGACGTAAAATGTGTGAAGAACAGCCTCATAATTATCAGTCAAAGATCCGCCGTTGCTTAGTACGTGCACGGATGGAATTCAATGTAATTTCCTCCGTGTTTAAAACACAAGTTGATTCATAATGCAGGAATCAAAATGAAAAAATGATGGGAAATCTTCATTAGCTCGACACAATTTTTCGCCAAAAACCGTTTTTGCCTTTCCAGTCATTGTTTATCGGTTGTAATGCTGTTATTTCACTTGAGAATATTCCGTACCCAACCACCTGACGTGCTACAAAATTGTGTTCAGTCACATGATATATTCTTCACTACGGTCTACCTTCAGATCAAAAATTCGCCACAAGCTACGTATTAGCAAACATGTTGTAATACCAACATAGATTGGTTTGTCGAGACTGCACACTATCATTCCTCCCAATGTGAAAAAATCATGCTTCCTTCATGGGAAATCTTCAATACGCCTCGACACAATTGTGACCAGGATTGTTGGTGCTCCAGATAACTGAAGTCTCTCTATTGTTTGGCTGGTCTTGTGATAGGTTAGTTCCACACAAAATGTGATTTTAAAATCTCCAAATAAAATCTTACCCTTCAATAAATGAAAACGGATCACATATTGAATGATTTCTTGTGTTTCGCCACGGGTCTAATTCAGTAGCAGGTCTTGTGAACATGGTTAGTTCTTTTCTCAAACAAGCTATCAAATGACGTACTTTTCGTTTTCTTAGCTGTCACTCTGTGGCGGATATTGGTGATTTGTCGATCCTTTTCATAGTTTTTATGAACCGTTTTAAACAAAAGTATGTACTTTCTATTTCATCGTTACCAGGCTATCAAGTGTTTTAGTTTGTATGCAACATGAAGCAAGACCAAAAAAAAACAAATTGAGCTGAATTATCTCTTCACCATTCAGACATTTATCGGACGAGATAACTGATTGCTGAGTATTCATAGGATCAACAGACATTCCCTTACCCTTCAATAAATGCCGGATCCATTTGTATGATTTCTTGTGTTTCGCCAATGAATTCATGAGATATTTTAAATGACTTTTGATTGTTTGGCCTGGTTCAACATGGTTAGTTCTTTTCTCAAACAAGCTTTTTCGTTTTCTTAGCTCACTCTGTGGCGGAAAATAGTTTTTAACTGAACCGTTTTATGATGCCTGGGTTACCAGGCTTAAGCATTCTGAAGAAGACCAAAAAAAAACAAATGCAATTATCCTTCATCCAGGCTACAAAAAAAATTCTTCCTCATCTCGTCAGAATCGTTATTAAAATGATACGTTTTAGATTGCTGCAATCAAGGAATACTTCTGTACCAGCCAAGATATCTGATAAAATGGGTGCACCCAAACATTGCCGACAGTATCGTTTACGAGAATTGAAGATTTATACAACTCAATAGGATAACCCTATTTTGATGTGGTTTAGACAGGGTGCCGATCGCGAGTTTTTGAGTAGATCTCGAGAAGAAAAATTTAATAAGTAGGTAACTAATTAAAAACAAACTTAAAAATATATTAAACTCTTGCCCCCAAAGGAACGCGCTGTACTTGTCATGAAGAAAGAAAAAGGATCGCGTTTAAATTTAGCAATCACGTTTCGGCGCGTTTTGTCCCACGGAACATATCGAGACTTACGTATCACGCCGATATAAACGTTGCGCCTGCAGGAATACATTATTGTAACTAATTCGATACAAAGTTTATTATAAGAGATGAGTGCAGCGACGAAATCTAAAACGATATCCGGATTTTGGGTTAACGATTGGGAAACAGGATTTTTTACATCTTAGTTCCAAGTATTGTCTTATCCAGTAATACCTAAGCGTGGTAACTTAGAGGCTGCCAGTCATCGGTTCACAATCAATCAGCCAAAAGGATAACATCTGTTGAGAAACGATAGTACTTTCGTGAGAAAAACTGTCGGGCAAAAATATCGTTTGATACTGATTCTACAAGACCGCGAAAACAATCAAAAGCTTCGCTAAATCAGTGTGTTCAGTAAAAATATCTCATATATTAGGAAACAACAGGAAATCATTCTCAAGATGGATCGGTTGCAAGCTACGACGGAATTTATGAAGTTTAATGCCCATAATGAACACAAAACAGAAATAGAAATGGGTAATATCTCGCTCCGACTGGAATCACAAGTATTGCTCGAAGTCACAGTCAGAACATGGCAGATAAACAAAAAACCGTTTTGTTTCCAGAACATCATTGGTATCATGGTACATTTGGGTGCCACCATGAGCACTCTCTTATACGGTAGACACGACTCTGTACTTTTTCGAAAATTGGACAAGGGACGTCCCAACGACTGCAGGGTGCGAAACGTACAAAATTTCCGTCTACTCGGTTCTTATAGAAGCGAAACATTTTTACTAATAAAAAATTAAAACGCTGCATGTGTCGATTATTGCCAGGAGAAAACAGCTTTTTTTCATTAATTTTTTAAGATTTTTTAAATACTAACATAGAAAACATATAACATCGATGACAAAATTTCCAATTCGATTTTAAAAATAACTCACGAACAATAATTTTGATTATTTGGCACACACGTGAAGTACGGTAACCATAGAAGGCGCAATATCGTTAAGATTTCATCGCATCCGGATTTTATTTTATTTTGAGATGGTTTCTAGTCAACCAAGAGAATAATAACGACGTGTTCCTTCACGCCGATATTTAAATAATATTGAATTATATCTTCTATTCGAAATGTAGCGAGGAAGATCTTCGAATGCTTCACGTTGCATTCTCGTTATTGCCTCCTAGACTATGCTATTTTTTAAATAACCGAAAAAAATCTAGGGATAGGTCGTCCATTGCGATCTAGACGGACGAATGAGTAAGTACTAAACGTCTTACACTGTCAAGTTACAACAAATTGCGGGTTCAAGTTGCCAAAGCTGAGTTGCAAAGATTGTACAAAGGTCCGTCTACGTCGAGCTTGCTTCGTGTTGGGATAACTGTAACAAAATGTATGAAATTATTAGAGGCCATACGCTGCTTAGAGAATCATTTGGGTTGACTCATCTATGACCAAATTTGAGTAAACGGTTGATTGCCCAAAACGCTTCACCTGCTCCCTAGCAGATTAATGTAAAGGCGCCTTTCGTGATATTTAATACTCTTGGGCGTTGCTTACAATAAGCGTCGTCTGAGCCGACGGTAAGCTATTATCACCTCTATTCCGTTTATTGTAGTTTTTACTCTTGTCAACGAACCATATTGGAGAGAAATTTTGTCAATTCTTCCATGACTTCTGATAAGCACGGACTGGTGTTAATTCAGCATAGGTCATGATGTACATCTTCTACTCTGTTCCATAGTGTGAGAACAAATTCGAACACTAATTTTACGAACGCCAGCAGTTTAAGTTTGAGCATTCCTAATCTAAAGAGTACGGTTTATCAGAGATAGACAGGCTGGTAACATGTGACTCATTTTGTATAATGTAAATATTTTTTATATATTATTTATATATTAAATCTGGCTGCGTCCATTTCAAATTAATACTGGAGACTTCATCCTTACAAGTTAAATATTCCGAAATTAATTCTTTATTGGGAAAATTAGGATCTTGCAGGGCCTTTGAACGAACACTAATTTCATTTTTGATATACAGTCTTTCCTCTTTATATTTTGAGAAGTCGCATTCAGTGGAAGTTCCACAAGTCTTGCAACCTATAAAAACACACTGCTAAAATAATAACTGTTCTTTATTGATAATAATATCAAGAGGCCATCGACCAAAGTCCTTCAGCCCAAATGGGTTTGAAATACATTTCTAAAATATTAATAATTACAAAAAAAAAAAAAATCTCTAATAATTAGTACTTTAGGAATTTTGGTAACTTTTTAGCTTCTGAAGTAATGTACAGGTTGGAAATTTTCTGAGTGGGTTTTCTGCTGGTTCGTCGTGCAGGAGATCTCTTATGTCATCCAATTCACTCAGTCTCTGTATAAATTTGGTATTCAGTTTCTTGATGCGCTCTCTTATGGGTTCTATCTTGGTTCTCTGGTACAAAAGGTGATTTGGGGATTGTGTAATGGGTTGTTTGGATGCCTCATTTTGGTTATTGCTCTCAGGGATGTTGTTTCAGCAACCTCCAGAATTTTGATCACTGACTCTCTACAATTCGCATATAGGGGATGTCCATACTCTATTATTGGTCGACATATGGATTTGTAAATGACCGTTGCTGTTTTCATGTCAATTCCTTGATTATTGTATGTCAAACATCTAAAGTGTTTAGCTCTAGCGATCATTTTCTTTTTATGGTGTTTGCATGAAGTTTCAGGCTGGCTTTGCTGTCAATTTGAATTCCTAGGTATTTTATTGATGGTGTTGGTTTCACTGTTTTCTTGTTTATTGAAATAACTGGGGAATGGTGATTTATGTTGTGATTGAATATAATGAGCTGTGATTTTCTGGGTTGGCCTTCAATCTCCACTTTGCGAACCATGATGTGATGTTGTTAATGTGCTTTTGAAGTTTTCCATACATTCTTTTAATGTTTTCCCGTGTGAGATTGCTATAGTGTCATCTGCGTATTGTAGTTTATATTGATCTTTATTATGAATTGTGGGCATGTCACTGCAATATATGTTGTATAGAAGAGGAGAGAGTGGTGATCCTTGAGGTGTACCTTGCATGGAAGTGAAGAAGTCAGATTCTGAGTCGCCAATTTTGTTTTCAATCTTCTATTCTCAAGATATGATCTTATTATCTGGATAAGATATGATGGAGTGTCTCTTTTGAACATTTTGTAAAGTAAACCTTTTATCCACATACTATCAAATGCTTTATTAGTGTCCATACATACTGCTGCTGTTTTCCTTTTGTTCAATTGTGCATTTTGAAGGTTAGAGATGAAAATTGTGAGAGGGTGAACTGTAGCTTTTTTCTGCGGAAACCAAATTGGTATTTGGGAATAGAATAATGGAAGTGTTCCTCAAGTTTTACTTTAATTATTTTTTCTAGTAGCTTTCCTAGTACTGGCAAGAGTGTTATAGGCCTATAGTTTTCAACTTTTTGTGATCTTTATTAGTTTTTGCTATTAGAATGATGGTACCAGTTTTCCATATTTTTGGGAAGGTTTGATTATTCAGACACCATTCGTACATCTTCATTATGTGTTCGTGAATTTGTTGGTTCAATTGTTTGACTATACTCCATGGAACGTTATCTGTCCCTGGAGCACTGTTTTTAGTATTATGCAGAATCTCATAATACGTGTCTTCCTCAATTTGCACTGATTCTTTTCCTTCTGGACATCGGTGAAGCAATCAGTATACCAAGATTCTACCGTTGTTTCTGTTTCAGTATCATAGTTCCTGTCCTTGTCATATTGGTATCCCTGTTTGAAGTGTTCTGCAAATATGTTCGCCTTTTCTTCATCAGATTTGTATTCTCTATTATTGGCTAGAATAGTGGGTATCTTGTGAAATTTTTTGTACTTGGAGAGTTTGTTTATTTGCCGATAGAAATTTCTCCCTTTGGCTTCTCTGATTGCCTCACACGCTTCCGTCCATCTATGAAGTCTGTACTGTCTGATCATATTGTGAATACTAGTATTGTATTCATTTAGTTTGGTTTTAAAATTAGGATTTGGGCAGCGCCTGTATTCTCTGTACATTTTTCGTTTTTGCTTGATCATATTAACAATGAAAGGTGGTAAATCGTGGAGAAATGGATGGTGTTTTGCTGTGGGTGTATATTTTAGAATGGATTTGGAGAGTTTGTTATTGAATAATGTGATGTAATCTTCGTTCATATTTGTATGTTTGTGGGAATTTATAAAGTTAGTGATCTCTTCATTTATTTTATTAATCTTGCATTTATTAAATTGTAAGGTTTTCCTCAATACGGTCTCTTCAGTTTGAGTATCCAAGTCCAATGTGATCAGCATCGCCAAGTGATCCGAACCCAGATCTGGCACAAGTTGTAAATCTTTGATGTTATTTTTTAGATTTGTGGAGTAGAGTAATAAATCTGGGGTACTGTCCGGGTTGTTGTCCATTAAAAACGTTGGTGGTGTAATGTATTTTTTGAAGGTACCATTTTGGAGAAACTTATTTATTTGTTTATTTTTCATTTGGTTGGGGTTGAAGTCTCCAATTATTATAGAGTATTTGTACAGAGCTGCTTTAGTGAATATAGTTTCCTCAATTTTTGAATATGGATGAATATATATTAAAAATATGTGCAGTTTATCTTCTTTAAATGGAATTGTGAAATGTAATGTTTCATTGAGATTGTTATTCAATGTAGGAGAATTGTTCTTACCCATTCTTAAACTTGGATGACACTGTACTATTACGTGTATTATTAACTGTGTACCCCACTCGATGTATGACGTCCCAATCTCTGTATGCGATGTTATGATCTTCTTTTATTTTGGATTCTAAAAACATTGCACATTGAATCTTGTTATCTTCTATGAAGTTATTGATCAGGTATTTTTTGGGTCCATAACTGTTAATGTTGTTGTAGAGGATTTTAATTTTCGAGTTGAATTTGCCGGTTAATATTATTGTCTACAGGTTCTGTTGGTGAGGGTTCGTTTGGATCCTCCACGTCAAACATCAGTATATAAACTCGATTGCCTGAAAAGACGGCTGTGGTATCAATTTTATATTGTGACAAGAATCTTCTTTTCAGTTTGTACAAAAGTTCCTCCCTGTTGGTGTTTTTAGGTTTGTTCAACTTTCTAGTATATGTGTTAATTATATCATCATGGATCGTGAGAGGAGCATGAATTCTGTTGTTTTTTTTGTGTAAATCTTCTATTTCTCTGGTTTTTTTATTGAGCGGCCTAATGGTGACGTTCGGAATACCTTCGATGGGTTTTTTGGGGTGTTTAGGACATTTGGCTGACCATGCAGGATGCTCTTCAGATCCACAAGCACTGCATTTTGGTGGTAGATTTGTTTTACATTGTGTTGTTTTGTGGGCGCCATGACATTTGTTACATTTTATTTGTTGGTTGCATTTTCTGTAATATGATCAAATTGGCAGCATTTATTGCATGGAATAGGTGTGGGTTCGGGTGGATGACTTGTGTATACCAAGTAGTGCCTATTTTTGAAGAACATTCCATCGTTGAGAAGTTTTTCAGATGTTGTAGCTTCGCCTGTGATTATTCTAATGTAAGTTGTGGGTGTACTAAATGCTCTAGAAGTGATTCTTCTGCAAAATCTGTGCTTCAAGTTCAGTTCATTGAGGTGTTGACTGATTTCTTCATCCTTTATGTATTTTTCAACTCCTGATATTATCACTGAGAAAGTTTGTTGTGGTTCCGCTCTTAGTTTTCCTTGAATGTAAGGTTTAGTTTCTTTGTATTTTGAAATTATTTTATCGTTTTCATTTCTTCCAACACTTTCATTAATTTATCTTTCTCATTGTTAGATTTGATAAGGTAACCCAATTTCGTTTTTATTACGATATCTGTGGATTTGGGAAATTTTTGTTCCACTCATCTGCCATCTTAATCCTGTCTGTTATAAGGTTTTCGTCTACTGTGAGATAAAAAGATGTTTGTATTCTGCTTTACTTATTTCATGCATTCTTGTTGAATAATTCTTTATGTTTGTTTTGACATAAGTGTTTGTTTGTGATCCGACCTCGAGGTTATCCTGGCGGGTATGGCGACCTTTAGAAGTAGAAGCGATTTGTTTGGAATTGATTGTTTCTGTTTCCGTATGCTCGATTTCGTCTTTGTTTTGAATTTTATTTTGTAGTTCCAGATGTGGTATTTCTCTTTCGGGAGTTTTGTTGTCATTAACTTTTTTGTTGTTGGTTTTTTTCATTACTTTCTTTTTACGTTTTCTGTTTGAAGGTTTTTTAAATGACGGATCGTCGTCCGTTGAATCATCGGTATTTTTCTGCGATGATTTTCCAGCAGGATCGGACATTTTAGCGAAAAATGTCTCGAAATCCGTTGCGCTGTATGAATTTGAACGGGAAATTTTATTTTATTCACTTTCCGCGTTTTTAAGAATAATCAGATCGCCAGACACTTTATCAATATACATGTGCTTCCCATGAGATCTCGCACTGTACTCTGCTAAAATAATAAGTTAAAAATTATGTTACCTGTCTTATTATGAGACTGGACTCTTCCGGAATGACCGCAAGATGTACAAATATTTTTATCACCTAATTTTCTCTCGAATTCTTAGAAAATCGACGGTTGATTTCTCCATTGTCTCATTCTATCCAATATCTCTTCGTCCGAGTATTTTTCAAAAAGTTTCAAGGAACAATCTTTCCCAACACCTTGTACTCCTTCCGAATAGTCACTGCCACACAATAAAGCTAAGGCTATGATTTTATTGCCACCGAAACCTGAAAAAATTGGCATTGAAAAATTAATCTTTTTTTCATTATTGTACAGGGTAGACAAATTTCGATGTTTCAGTTCGGGCAACTATGTTAGGTTAAAGAAGTGAAATGGGTCTATAACTGTTTAACATGCTTGTAGAATCTTTTTTTTTGAACGAGGCGAATCCATGCTTCCTTTAATTTTTCTTGAACATTTTGATATTGGTGTATAAATCAGGGAGATGCTGATTTTCTCCTTGCAATCTCAAATTTAGTTCGCTCATATGATTTATCAAATCAACATAGAATGCTAATTTCCACAACCATTCACTGTTTCCTAAATCGGCACAAGGCCGATGCTTCTCATTCAAAAAAATTTCGATCTCTCCTCGAAGTTCAAAAAAACGCTTAAGGACTTTTCCGCAACTAAGCCAGCGTACGACAGTATGATACGGCAAGTCATTTTCTCCAATCTTTTCAATAAACTCGCGGAATTATCGGTGATTCGGTCCTGTGGATCTGATGAAGTTAACAACTGATATGAATGGTTTTAGAACTTCAGACAAATCCAAACAATTTCCACACAAGAACTGTTGATGAATAATAAAATGTAAGACTAATAGTTTTGAACCACCATCATTTTCTACAGCCTTTGACACAAGTGCGACCACTCCTTTATTTTTTCCACGCATATTTTTGCCTCTATCGGTGGTGATACATTTAAAATTTTTCCATCGAAGGTTCTTTTTATTAATGGCATTTTCAACTCCCTTAGAAATATCTGCCCCAGTTGTCGTGCCGTGAATATTATCAATATCAAGCAGTTCTTCATATATGTCATAGCTTTTATCTACTGCACGAATAAAAATCAACACTTGAACAGTATCTGACACATCCGTTGACTCATCCAAGGCTAGAGAAAACCACTCAAGATGTCCATTTTTGTCAGACAGTTGAGATGATATATTTTCTGCAATGTCTTGCACCCTCCGAGTCCCGGTGTTTGCTGAGAATAAATTTACCTTTTCGGGGCATATTTCTTCCGCTACTGCAATCAAGCAGTCTTTTATCATTTCTCCATCGGAGAATGGTTTTCCACGTATTGCAATTTCAAGAGTCACACGAAAGCTATCGCGAGTTGCAGACTCTTGCTCAGCATTTGCTTTGGTAAACAAAGATTGCTGCGATTTCAGTCCGCGGTTCAAAGTTTCAAATTTTTCCGTCCGCAAACTTCCTGTATATTTAGAGTAATTTTGAAGATGTTTCGATTCATAGTGACGTTTAATGTTATATTCTTTGAGAACAGCTATGGTTTCATTACAAATTAGACATAGCGCCTTATTATTGCACTCAATGACAAAATACTGGAAGTCCCATTTATCTTGCAACGTTCGGCATTCACTGTCTATTTATCGCTTCTTTTCCATACTAATAAATTGAACATAAAACAAGTCTAACCAAAATACTATTACTTATGCACGGGTGTTAGTTACTTTATTTCACAATAGGAAGTTTCGCTTCCTTCGCCTTTCCCACGCAAACTGACTCGCAATGGCACCGCTAGCCTTTTTATACCTATGCAATTACTACCATGTAGAAGTGATCGAAAAAACTAGTCAGAACCAGAACTTTCTCGTGCCAATGCGGAAATTCTTAAATATGCCACCTGTTAGTAGTCGAACTAGATAGTACCTCCATCACAGATCTGCATAGTATTACTACTCGCCATTAGATGTCCCTACTTGTCACAATATACTGAATACACAATCAATAGTAATTGAAATGCAAAACGCCTATGTTTGCTTAGGTGGGCAGAAAAATTAAAATTGTTTTGGCCCTTGTAACGTACCGAAAAAAATATTATGGCCCCTGCATTAAACGAACCTTCAAAATCATATTGGATAATATGGAATGTGATCCTGATATGAATGTTATGGAATGATGGAAGAAATTTGACATAACAATACGCATCTTAACACGTTCGATGCTGATAATGTAAACAACCCCGGTTCTTTCACTGGTGGAAGTCTGTGATATTTGAAATTTTTAGTGACTTAATAAAAGAAAATAATGAAGTTGCCTTTCTTGGTGTCAGGCTGGATACTAGACTTGACTGGTCTAAACATATCGAATACATAGCAAACTCTATTAGTAGATATTGTTACGCTTTTAGAATCCTTTCCATCTTGGTGGATTTAGAGACAGTTCTCTTGACGTATTCGGCGTTTGTGGAATCAAGGCTGAGGTACGGCTTGATTTTTTGGGGAAATGCACAGGAAGCAGAAAGGGTTTTCATCCTTCAAAAGAAGTGTTTAAGATCTATTTTGAATCTAAAAGATCGCGATAGCTGCCGAGTCTTTATATTTACGAGTGTGTCCATTTTGTAAAACAAAACCTAATGAATTCCTTGACTAATGACAATATCTATGACATAAATCCAGGCTGAAAACTTATAAACACAATTTTACTCGCCTTCAAAAAAATGTACATTTCTCATCTATAAGTGTTTTCAACAAAATTCCAGCTAATATTCGACAACTTTCTTTGAGAATCTTCAAATTTAAAATAAAGCAGTTTTTATTGGGGGAAGCCTATTATGGAGTGCAGGAGTTTCTGATGGATAACATTGATATATTGTGGTGCTGCATGTATTTCCTTTGAAATTGTATTGTATTGTATTGCATGTGTATGTCACCTATATGTCAAATTTGTTGTCCATATTTCTGTGTTATGTGCTGTACATACTCATACTCTTTTTGACATGTTCGTCACCCATATGGGCTATTATACTGAATGAATAAACATATTATATATTATATTGAAAAATTTCGATGAGCTTAGTTTTCAGTTGGACCTAATAGATACAGCATGGGATGGAGACACCACAGATACAAATATAATGGCAGAAAATGTAGAAAAATCTATACTGGAAGTATGGAACAAGCATACTCCTTCAAAGATACGTATAATACAGAATAAATGGAGTGATAATAAGTGGTGGACTAAGGAAATCAAGGAGAGTATGCGTCTAAGAGATAGAATGTATAGAAAAGCTATAGCAACACGATCCATGCAGGACTGGAACACATTTAAATGCCAAAGGAACAAAGTGTTGAAACTGATCAGGGTTCGGAAAGAAAATTACTACATGAAAAAAAATCGATGAAAACACTGGAAATTCTATAGAAATGTGGAAATCCATACAAGAATTAGTCGGTCGTCACAAAGATACACAAAAAGAGGAAATTGTTTTCAATGGAATCCCGGTTAGGGAGGATATTGTAATAGCTAATGAGTTCAATAAATATTTCATAGATAGTATAAATGATATTGTTCCTACGACCACTCCTGATAAAATTGAGAAAATATTGGACATGATCAGTTGAATGCAAATTGGAGGAGTTTAGGTTGACAAGTTTTACTGATTTCAAAAATATAATTGGGAAAATGAAAAATAAAAAAAGCAGTGTGGATGGTATAAATACCCAAATACTGAAATTAACATTCATTGTCATAGATAACAGATTTTTAGAGCTTATAAATAGCAGCTTGGAAACCAGAACATTTCCAAAAGCGTGGAAATAATCAACGATTGTCCCCATTGGAAAAAAGCCCAATACAAATAAATGCGAAGAATTCAGAGCTATCAATATGGTGCCCATTCTCGAGAAGTTTTTGGAAATGGTAGTAAACGAACAGATAGTTGATTACATTGAGAAAAACAAACTACTCACCAGATATCAGTCTGGATTTAGAAGAAATAATTCTTGTGAGAGTGTGTTGCAGTCAGTTCTTCTTGAGTGGAAAAGTGCCTTGGAAAGTAGGAAAATTATTGGAGTCGTATTTTTGGATTTGAGAAGGGCTTTCGAAACAATTTGTCGTTTGTTGCTCATAGGGAAATTGAAAAGACATGACTTTGGCAAGACTGTAATAAAGTGGGTGAAAGAATACCTGAGTGATCGTTCACAGGCTACTAGATTTGGAGAGAAAATATCAGCATCTTCAGTGTCGGAATTTGGAGTTCCTCATGGGACTGTGTTGGGGCCGGACCTTTTTTGGTGTATATCAATGATCTTGTTCCGTGTGTTAGAGAGTGTGGTGTACAGTTGTTTGCCGACGACACATTGCTCTCCTGTGATGGAGATGATTCACAGAGGGTCGTTGATGTTTGAATAGGGAATTTTCAGTGATTGTTGAGTGGTTGGATTGTAACAGCATGACTATTAATATTAAGAAAACGAAATTTATGATTATCAAAAATAGGTATAGTTCAATTGACACAGATAACCACACAGGAATTTATATTGAAGGAGAACGAATAGCGCAAATTAAAGATTGTAAATATTTGGGAGTAGTTATAGATGAAAATTTGAACTTTTCTGGTCATGCTACATATTTAGCAGCTAAAATATCGAAGAAAATTTATCTTGTCAATAGAATTGGAAAATGCCTATCTGTATGGTAGAAAAATTAATATATAAGACTATAATAGTGAATAACTAATATAAACCTTTTGTAGGCCATCAACAGTGTCAAGTATTTGATTATTTCAACCTAATACCTTGTACTAAATGTGGAGTTTTCAGGCATAATGAAAACAAATGCAGGAACAATATCACCTGCCTCACATGTAGTAATAATCACCTCACTGAACAATGTCATAATAGAGAAAATAATCAATGTCCCAATTGTACGTATAGTAATAACAAGTTTGAGACTACATATAACACAATACATCTGATAATGGATACTGAAAAATTGCTATATTGAAGTTGAAGCTTGATGAACTCATAACATCAAAGGACTATCCTTGTAAACCAATAATACCTAAACACATTGATTATGATTTGTATGAAACATTATCTGGTTCATCATTGCCTCCCATGGAACATGGAAAAACAAAAATCTCTCCGCAACATAGTGAGAACAATTCAGATCCAAAGTTTTTAATTGAGATGGCAGGTAATCATGCTTTCGACTATTTGGACAATTTGCGGGAGGATCTTTTTCAGACGGAAAGATTATATTGAGATGTGCGATGATCAATGATCAATAATGAAGATATCATTTTTTATTGGAATATAAGAAGCCTTAATGCGAATTACTTAAAACTGTTAACTTTCCTTGATAGTTTAAAGGTTAGACTTATTTATATCGCTTGTGCTGAATCCTGGAATTCTGAACATTATAGATATTTCCATATTCATGGTTATAGAATGTAGTATAACAATAGTAGACTAAACATAGCGGATGGTGTTGTTGCTTACGTTCGCGCTGATGTACAGGAGGATACCGAGGTTGTGAGGTGTGGAAATCTTAGCATAATTAACACTCGTATTATTACGAATGACAGACAGAATCTCGAGATCTCTTCATTATATAGGTCTCATGACTTGGGTAAGTTTGATTTTATTGAGGACTTCAAATCTTATCTCATGAAGAAAAAATTTACTAAGAAACATTATATTATTGATGATTTCAACATAGATCTACTCACTAACGATGTGAATAGTCAAGAACTATTGTGTGCTTGTTTGGAGCGTAGTTATAGGCAAGGCTTTCGGGAAGTTACTAGACCAGCAGAAAATAATTCGCCAGGAACGTGTATTGACAATGTATTCCATAAAACTGCAGCCATCGAAAGTGAAATGTGTACATTAAAGAACTTGATCACAGACCATTACCCAATTTTAGTTGAAATTAAAAAATTAACACTATCAGGTGTGAAACAGGACAGTTGTAGAACTATTAATAATAGTAAACTAAGTAATGTAGCTAAATATAACAACTGGAATTCGTTATTGTTAATTCAGGATCCAAACATAGCTATCAATACATCAATTGGGCAGATAAGATATTGTGTAAATTGGGCAAGTTTCATTAAAAAAAAATTTAGATCTAACGAAAAATGGATCACTGCTGGTATTATAGTCATGCGAAACTAAGGAAACTCTATATAATATGTGGGCAGCAAACAAGTGCTCTGAACTTTTGAAAAATCAATACAAAAATTATCTTAAGGTATTGAACAGAGTAATTTTTGAAGCAAAAAATAATTTTGATAAAAGAGCCATTGAGTCTAATATCACTAATCCTAGTAGATATGATTGATACAAAAACACTGAAAACATTAGCAGAGTTTATAGTTGATCCGTTAACTCATATTTTTAATATGTGGAAGGGCAGTTTGGCCAGAAGTACTAAAAGAGCTGATATAATACCAATTCATAAATCAGGCAGCAAGAGCAGCGTCACTAATTACACTAATTTCAAATATTGCTAAGATCCTTGAGAAAATTGTTTATGATCGAATTTATAATTTTGTAGAAACTCACGGCATAATTTCAAAAAACTAATTCGGATTTGTTAAGCGAAGGGGCACCAAAGATGCGTTACATTTCATTACAAGTATATTATATAAAAAACTTGATCAGAGTAAACCTGTCATAGTAGCTTTCTTAGATTTGGCCAACGCTTTTGATTTAGTTGATCACAAATTTCTGCTGGACAAATCATATTTTCTGGGACTAAGGGGAAAGGTGCTTGACTTGTTGAAAAGTTATCTTAATGGTAGAGACCAAAAAGTGAGAATGAATGGTACTGAAAGTAATAGTGAATTTGTTAAGATGGGTGTGCCTCAAGGTACGATATTCGGACCGCTTTTGTTCGTTATTTACGTAAACGATCTGTTAACTTCTCAATCCGACGAATCAATAATATCCTATGCTGATGATACAGCTATTATATCAGCTGAAAGCACAAGGTCAGAAACACAAAACAATTTTAATGAATAACTTGAAAAAGTCGCCATTTGGTCAAAACTGAATAAATTGTCATTGAATGTTGAGAAGTCTGTATTTATATCTTTTGGAAACTATTGTGAGGAAGTCCCGAGGGAGGTAGATATAAAAATTTAGTAGGTCTTTGAGAAGAGTTGAACACTATAAATATTTGGGGATTGTTTTTGACTACAACTTAAAATGGAATAAACATATTGAATACATCGTCAACAAAACGAAATACTCGGTTTTCATTTTTCACAGGCTTACTCGATTTATGTCCAGTGCAACGCTAAAATTGTTTTATCGTGCTTTTTTCAATAGTATTATCACATATGGTAGTATTGCTTGAGGAGGTGTGTACAGCAATTGTCTGTCTTTGTTAGAGTAACTACAGCATAAATGATTGAAAGTAATTAAAAAATCAGTTGTTTCTCCTGAAAATATACTGAACATTAGAGAGATTTTTGCGTATGAGTCACTTCAATACCATTATGAAACATTCATAATACAAACAAAAATACCTCATTGGCACAAGAACCAGAAATAGGAATATAAACCTACCTAAAATAAACAAGACAATACGATTCAAGGCTCTTAAACTATTTAATGATCTTCCTGAGGATTTGAAGGCTCTAAAAACGACGACAGGTTCTTATAAGAAAAAATTAAAAAAATATATTGAGAAATTTGTATCTGTGTAACAGGGGGAGAGATAGAATTGGGTTTTGAAGTCTGGGGGATTTTGTTGTTTCAATATGGCAAATGATTTCAAAATTTATAAAATTTAAAATTATTGTTATAGGGGTACTTGGGTTTTTCTTAAATGTCTGAAGTAGATAGTTAAGTCAGTATTTGAGCACATTCAGATAATTTATTGTTTAAGTTTTAGTTATGGTTGATTCTTTAGCCTTATTTTTCTGTAGTTTTCATGCCTCACCACGCATTGAGTTTTATTACTCTATGTGGAGTATTTGCATGTAATTATGTAATCCTTTCGCCCAATAAATAAATAAATAAATAAATAATTCTGCCTCATTTCAATTATTGAATAAAACTGAATTAAATAATTTACAAACCAAACAGAACCAGATGTTACCTTCTATTTTGAAATATGACTAGAATTAGTTGTATGCTCGAAACCATGGGACTTCTTAGTGTGTGGCAGATTGTGTGTTAACACCATGACTGTAGTCTTCAAGATTATGAATGAGCTGTACCCGCAACACCTATATAAACATATTACTTTCGTTCATGAAGTTCATGACTATCGGACATGTTCGAGAAATAATCTACATATTGATCGAGTAACTACAAATTTCAGTCAAAATAGCCTCTTTCATAATGGATTCATTGAATAAATTCTGTTGAAGGATGTAAAACCGCTAAAATATTTAGAAAGAACTGTATTAAGTTCTGCAAAGAAAAAAATTCCTTTTCGGACATAGTTTGTTCATACAGGGTGCTTCAACGAAAACTAAACAGAGGTTATATCTACCAAGATATTCATTTCTGATCAAAACGCAATAACAGATCAATTTTTGTATCAACAGGGACATCTTTTGGGGTACAAAACTTGCCTGAAATATCAACACCCTAAGCGGGGGTTGCAATCCTTGAACATTTTGAATAGGGAAGATGGGTCGAGTGATGACTCAAAAGGAAGGTGGTATCTTTGTTTACATCGTCTTGACCGAATTTCCATTTTTAATTGAAAACTGTAGAAGATACAGGGTGAGCAACTGAAAGATAGGGAAGACTATTTCCCTGAGACTATTCAAGTTTCAGTGAAGTAAAATGGAACAGATCCATGCTGATCAATGGCAGTCATCATCAAGTATCATCCTCACCTCGAATTTCAACCCCTGGAGCAGGGGTGACAACCCTTGAGAATTTGGAAGAGGGTAGATGGATCGAATGATAACTTGAAAGAAAGGTATTACCTTTGTCTGCATTCCCGTGAAAGAATTTTCATTTTTGATTAAAAACTGTAGAAGATACAGAGTTAGCCACTGAAAAATAGAGAAGACTATCGCCCCAAGACTATTGGAGTATTGGTGCAAAAAACCGGAATAGATTCATTTTAGATCAAAAACTGTCATCTTCCGAAATCACCCTCATCTCGAATTTCAACCCCTAGAGCAGGGGTAATATTTCGATCCAATGATAAATTTCAAGTAAAGGATTTCGATTGCCTTCATGACTGCTCGCAATAATTCTATTTTTCAGTAGCTCACTCTGTATCTTCTACAGTTTTCAATCAAAAATGAAAATTCGTTCACAGGGATGCAGACAAAGATAAAACTTTCTTTCGAGGTATCACTCGACCCATCTACACTCTTCCAAATTTTCAAGGGTGGTCACCCCTGCTCTAGGGGTTGAAATTCGAGATGAGGATGGTACTTGATGATGACTGCCATTGATCAGCATGGATCTGTTCCATTGTACTTCACTGAAACTTAAATAGTCTCATGGAAATAGTCTTCCCTATTTTTCAGTTGCTCACCCTGTATCTTTTACAGTTTTCAATTAAAAATGGAAATTCGTTCAAGGCGATGTAGACAAAGACACCACCTTTCTTTTGAGTAATTTCTCGACCCATCTTCCCTATTTAGAATGTTCAAGGATTGCAACTCCCGCTTAGGTGGTTGATATTTCAGGCAAGTTTTGTACCCCAAAAGATGTCCCCCTTGAAACAAAAATTGACCTGTTTTTGCATTTTGATCAGAAATGAATATCTTATATTATATGATTTATGGGTTATATATTTTAAATATTGTTGTGTTTATGTAAGTATTGATGTGCGTAGATGTTTCACATCAGTACTAAATGTCTAATTTGTTAGCAGCAGCTATAAACATTAAATTATTATTATTATTTACTATTGAAATTATATAATTGGAGACGTCTGGTAGAAAGTTGATGATATTCTACATCGTGAGAACATCTTCGAAAACCCCCCCTAAACAAATGTTCATGAAGCTTAATTAATCCATTTCCGAGATATTTCTACTAGAAATTCCCAGCAAGATACTCTGTGTTGACAATTTTTTAACTTACCTAAACTTGATGTTGCTTTCCTAATGTCATAGACATCTACAGCCCCCCCACTTGCAGAATGTGACCCTTGAGATGAAATTGAGAAATTTCTATAAACAACTTGAACACCATAAGCGAAGCAGTCGGAATCTTGGCTTATACATCCATATACTAACTTTACAAATAGAACATATGTAGAACATAATTTGCGGATATTAAAGAGATGTTACTTACTCCTTCTTGATTTAAGTAAGCACAAAATGATTCTGGTTCTCCTTTACCAGTAAGACATACTAAACCCATATATTTTAGCATTTCCTGACATTGTTTCAATACATAATGAAATCTTGTACGATCTTTTCCAGTTTTTACACCATCTGTTTTAGGTTTAGCCCCTTTAAATTGTATTGCATTTCTAGCAGCTATAGTGTCGTACTTAAGCTCAGGTGCTTTTCCTTCTAATACAAATATTGGATACACTTCCATGAGTAGTAAATAGGAAGTTCTGAAGTAGAGGTTCCTTGAACAGCATAACATAAACTACAATTACATAGGAACATTTCAGAATATTCAGAAGACAATGTTAAAGAAAGTTTCTTAAGAACTGACCTGAGATACATCTTAGGCTGCACTTGATATTCAGATATATTTTGAGCTTCGCATATCCAACATGATAGATCTACAGCAACTGTTTTTCCTTGTAATTCATATAACGGTTTTCTTTCACAAAAAGGTGTCAGAATAGTCCATAAATATTTTGTTCCCATTATGACCATCGTTCGCTTAAATTTAAATTTCAACTGATAGGAGACTAAGACTAATATCAGTAGTAACTGTCAATTTCAAAAATTAAAATACATAAGCAAATCCAAAGATGATTTATATACTTTCTATACTTGGTCTATGGCAAATCATAAGCTGTTCGTAAAAGTGAGGTTACTCAACTGTCAATTTAATGTGCGTTCCTTTTACCTTCATATTAATTCATTTAAATTATTATGTTCTTTTTATATCTTGAAATATCCAACTTCAAAATCGTGGGAAAATACAATTGTTTTTACAGATTTCGATGGAATTCCCTAATGCTTTATAACAAAAAGAACTCTATAGTATGAGCACAAACCTCATAATCATGGGAAATTAGACTACTGCTGGGGATTACAGGATTGCTCAGACAATGCACGCTGGTCTCAAGGCCTTCAAAAAATGTAATTATAATTTTAGTATAGAAATCAAAATAAATACAGAAGAAAGTTCAAAACTGAGCATATGCCGAAGTATTAGGGATATGGTATTGTTGATGTCGAAGTCGACAACAATATTCAACGTCAGGTGTATCACCCTCAATCAGAATATTTCGATTCATCATCTGGCTACTAAAGACAGAATCAGTAGAAGGAATGACATGGGAAAATTTCAGATGATGGATCCCATAGGGGATCAAACTCAGCCATAGGTAATGGAAACCAGATATTAAGTAATGTGGATTACAGTTCGCCAAAAAGGCAGGAGATGAATAATCGTTCTGCTGAGTGTAATGAAAAGTTATTGGTCTTACACCGAAATATTAAATCGCTGAAAAACAAGATATTTGACCTCGAGATTTTCCTTAGTAGTCTGGATATGAAGCCTGGGGTAATTTGTATATCTGAGCATTGGTTTCCTAATGATGGAATTGGGATGGCTTGCGTGTCGGAATACGTATTGGTCTCGCATTTCTCAGCGCCTTATGGTGGCTCCTGCATATATGCCTTGTCAGACCTAAACTGATTAGGTGCCTTTGGTGAAGAACTTCGGAGTAGAGAGTGATTTTGAGGTTTGTAGTGGTATCAGTAAAAAACTCAAAATTGTAATTTTCTCAATCTATAGACCACCTTCGGGGAACATAGGATTTTTTGTTGAGCCCTTCTATTCATCACTGAATGTGTTTGCTCTATTCAAAGATTACAGTGTAGTGGCTTGCGGTGATTTCAATATAGATCTTAACACCCTCACGAAAATTGGATATTTTCGCTGATTTCTTTGTTTCTAGTGGTTTAAGTCCAAAAATAAAAGACTATACACATTCAATCGGTACTTCGCGTAGTTTAATTGATAATGTACTTGTGAATTTTCCTTCTCAGTGCACAGAGGAGGTACTACCTACCAGTTTCTCAAGCTTAATTCTCAAATGTTGACTATGTTGAGAAAGCCTAGTAAAACCAAAGAACCTGCAACAAAGGACACTAAAGAGAATAAAATGAGAATTTTTTCAACATCGAAGTTGGACTCCCTAAGAGATCAAATGCGGAATATGGATTGAAATAACCAATTCCAGGGACGTAAATAGGGCATATGAAAGGTTTCTTGACAGAATGAAAACTCTAATTGAGAACATTTTTACATTCAAGACGATTCAACAACATGATATGAAACCATGGATCACACAGGGAATAAAAATATCTGCGAGGCCGAAAATCCTTTTCCCCCTTAGTTTGACAAATAAAGACATAAACCAATATTTGCGAGGGTGGTATACGAAGGATCTTGACGATTTAATGAAAGAAAGAGGTAAAACATATGCACTGTCCAAGAGGAATCCTCTATCGGAATAATTACGTTTCAAATTGAAAGAAGTGCAAAGTTTCCAATGAAAGTGCGTCTATGTATCTGAGAAAAACAACATCAGAAGAGATCGAAAAGATAATAAATGAATTAAAAACAAATGCATCCCCAGGAAACGACAATATAAAAACAGAAATTATCAAAGAAATTAAATCTGTGATAGCACCTTACATATCAAAATTGATCAATAATCATATATCCGAGGGTACATTTCCAGATATACTGAAAGTAACCAAGGTTACACCAATTCATAAAAGCGGGCCAAAAGACGAATCTAGCAATTATAGACCAATTTCAGTTATAACTACATTTTCGAAGATTTTTGAAATTGTGTTAAAAAACAGACTCCTAGAATACCTAAAGAATACTGACTTTCTATATAATAATCAGAATGGATTTATGAATGAAAAAGTACTCAGACAGCTGTAGCAGCCATAATTGAATACATTTGTAAACAAATAGACGAAGGAAATAACGTAGTTGGGGTATTTTTAGACCTATGCAAAGCATTTGATTTAGTATGTCACAAAATATTACTTCGGAAGCTCAAAAACATGGGACTAAATTGTAGCGTCTTTGAAATCTTCAAATCATACCTAACAAATCGGCAGCAGTATACTGTAATAGACGGAGAAGAGAGTGATAGAGTTGAAGTGACCAGTGGAGTAGCCCAAGGCTCAGTCCTTGGACCTATATTCTTCTTATATAAATGACATCTGTGACATGGATCTCCATGGACACATAGTGCTGTATGCTGATGACACTGGTCTGTTCTATTCAGGATCACTGCCGGATATTTTCAGAAAGGCCCAAGATGATTTGGATAAGATTTGCCAATGGACTTATAGGAATAGAATAGAACTAGATGAAAAGAAATGTACCTATATTGTTTTCAACTCTAGTAGACCAGAAAATCTTGAGCTTTTTATTAATGGCATTAAGATTCAGGAGAGTGAGACAACTACATATCTTGGATTGAAGCTGGACAATCATTTAAATTTCGCTGATTACATAGAGCATTTAGTTTCAAAGGTTCACACTCTGTCATATCTCATTAGAAGAGCATCATACTTATTTAATAATAAAACTAAGTACTTACTATACCATGCCCATGTGAGTTAAATCTTGAATTATCTAGCAGCTTTTTGGGAACAAGCAAGAAAACGAGACCTCCATAAATTGCAAGTTGCACAGAATAAACTTTTGAAAATATTATTTCATAGAGAACCCAGAATACATACCGAAGAACTATATCAAGAACTTAAGCTGCTAGATATTAATTATATAATCAAACTTGACAGTATTAGACTAATATATAAAATCAAGAACATTATGGTGAATACAATTGATATTGTACTCGGTAATGATATACATACGTATAATACAAGAACTAAATCGACAAAAATTGGAAATCTCCAGGTGTTGATGGTATTCATAACTTTTGGTTCAAGAAATTCTCTTGCGTTCATGAAAAATTGGCTGAATATTTTTCATTTATAATAAAGAACCCTCAGCTACTCCTTTATTTTTCACACAAGGAATTACTTATTTAAAACCGAAAAGTGATAATACTATTGATCCGTCTCAATATAGACCAATTACTTGCCTTCCAACAATATATAAAATTCTAACTGCATGTATTACCCAAAAAATTTATGCACATTTGGAGAATTATAATATTCTTTCCGAACATCAAAAGGATGTAGAAAAACACCTTGGTACTAAAGAGCAACTTGTAATTGATTCTGTTGCTTTGAATCAAGCTCAAACTAAGAAGAGAAATATTCATACAGCCTTCATTGATTACCAAAAGGCTTTTGACAGTTCTCCCCATTCATGGCTTCAAGAAATTTTGGAAATTTATAAAATTGATAAGACACTTCGTCATTTTCTTGAATTCGTAATGAAAAATTGGAGAACCAATCTTCATTTAAATATTTCAAAACAATCGTTAAAATCCGAAGTAATTCCAATCAAAAGAGGCATTTTCAAGGTGATTCTTTATGCTCTTTGGTTTTGTCTTTGCCTCAATCCATTATATCATGAATTAAATGCTACTAGTTTCGGCTTCAAAATAAAGAGTTTATTAACTGAATTCAAATTAAGTCACTTAATTTATTTAGATGATATTAAATTATATGCCGGAACCAGATCTCATTTAAAAAGTCTACTTGAGATTACTTTCAACTATTCCAATGATATTCATATGAAATTTGGGCTTCCAAAATGTAAAAATCTTTCTATTGAAAAGGAGAGATCACCTCTGATTATATAAAGATTTCCAATATCGAAATCGAGCCAATGCATCAAGGAGATACATATAAATATCTTGGATTTTGTCAAGAGAAGACAATTAACCATAGCAGCACTAAAGAAATTATTAGAAGTTCATATTACAAAAGACTAAGAATTATCATCAAGAGTTATTTAACTAGTAAAAACCTTTTCAGAGCTATCAACTCCTATGCTGTTCCTATTCTTACATCTTCTTTTGGAATTATTAAATGGTCTAAAACTGATCTAAATGAATTACAATGTCAAACGAGGAAAATGCTCTGTAAATATCATAAGCACCACCCAAAGTCAGCTGTTCAGAGAGTTACACTACCTAGACATCTTGGAGGTCGTGGATTAATTGATTTGAATAATCTTCACAGTAAACAGATTTTTCATCTACGTTCCCATTTTCATGATAAACAGAGAACGTCTAAATTACATGATATTGTTGTTGCTTCAGATTATAATCTTACACCTCTGAACTTGACAATGCAAAAGGTAGATTTTGATATATTTGATGATAATTCTAAAAGAGAAAGTTGGATGCAGAAGGAATTACACGGAAAGCACCTAAAGAATTGAAAAATGATTATATTGATGAAATTGCATCGAATAAATGGTTAGTATCTGGAGAATTGTTTGCTGAAACAGAAGGCTTGGCAATTGCGATCCAGGACCAGGTTGTTTTCACAAGGAATTATAGAAAACATATCATCAAACAAAATATAGATGATTCTTGCCGTAGATGTTTCTGTTCTTCAGAAACAGTTTTCATATATTATCATCTTGCTCAGTCCTTGCTTCAACAGATTATTTAGAAAGACATAATGCCGTCGCTAATATTATTCACTTCAATCTAGGAATTAAACATGACCTAATTCCCAAAAGAAAAAATTTCAAAAATATGAACCTGAGATTATTTGTGAAAATGACAAATATAAACTTTATTTTGATAAAACAATTCTGTGCAACAGAGCTGTAAACACAATAGACCAGATATCGTTCTTATTGATAAACAGAATCAAATAACATATATAATTGATATTGCTATACCCGACACACATAATATACAAAATAAATACAATGAAAAATTTCTAAATATATGATGCTTGGCGACGAGATATATATATATATATATATATATATATATATATATATATATATATATATATATATATATATATATATATATATATATATATATATATATATATATATATATATATATATATATATATATATATATATATATATATATATATATATATATATATATATATATATATATATATATATATATATATATATACCATCAACTTCAAATGTAGGACGCAAAAACTGACGTACCAAGCAGCCATTTGGTTTAATGAGCTGCCAAATATTGTCAAGGGAGCCATTACATACGGAAAATTTTTCAAGTTATCACGAGAACATTTACTTGGACCTGGGAGAAAGTTGTGATAAATATAAATACACTCACTTAATTCTTAATCGATTCATTCTGTGTAATTGAATTATATCGATTCTGCCTATTATAGATTGTACAATCTTTTTGGGTGAATAAATAAGAAAAAGGATTTGTATTTTTTTTTTAGAACACTCACACTCATTTAAGAAATATCTAACATATGGGGTACAAGGGGTCTAGGTCTTGACTCCAATTACTATCTCCACCTCCACGTGGAGTACCCTTGAAATTCTGTGATAAGTTGCTGAGCTCATCTTGGTGGGCTGGCAGCGGATCACAGAAGCTAACGGAGAGGGGCCCCTAACCAAAGTGGGAGACACCGTGCCGAGGGCTGCATTGTACTGGGGGAGCAGTATTCCGAACGATTTCCTGTAGGCACCAGGCGAAACCGGCAGGTAAAAATGGCCTTCTCCCTCGCAAGAGGCTCTGCGGAAGGATGACTGTATTTTCATCAACCCGAAAAAACCAGCGACAGACCCCAAAATAAGCCTGGGGCAGAAAAGAGGAAGAAGGCTAGGGAAACCAGGACCCTTTCCAACTTCTCAACACCTTCCTCAGCTGAGAAACCGGCCAAAAAAGCCAACGTCTAGTTGTCTGCGAAGACAACAACAGCAGGGACTGGATGAGAGCCAGGATCAAAACTCTGAAGCTGGCGAAAGGACTCCGACTGAAAGAAACTGAGGAAGGGGACCTACTCGCGAAGCTCACGAAAGTGAGCATGCTTCTGATGCGACCACCAGAGCCGACGGGGCTGATCCTAATCAGCATCCAAAGGGCTACCCCGACGATAAGAACCAAGATTTGGCGAGTCTACGGGAGGAGTGAAAATTCGCCCCACCCGATCAATATGGGGCATAGACGAAGCCTCACTGGACATTATAAAGTCGAAAGGAAATCGACCTCATGCAGGCCTTAGGACGACATCTTTCAAGGTGCTGAAAAATCCTAAGACCAGTTCGAAACGGTGGCCAAAAAAAGGGGAGCTCTGCATCAAGTAGTGGGCAGAGGATAATGCACCGGAAAAGGCCATAGGTTCCGTATGGACGTGGGAGTAACAGTCGGAAAGGCCCCTGCCTTGCCTGCCCTGCCTGCCCTGCCTGTTAGTTAGACTTCTATATCTTATTATGGGTGAAGGTAGTTGAAACAAATAATATTAGTATAACATACATAAGTTATTATAAGACTGTTCTGTGTTTAATTTCTGTCAGTGAACAGTGAACAATGAAGTTGTTTAGCTAACTTCTCTAGCAGTGAAGCACAGATGACAGGACGTACGCCTGGAAGTTAGATGTTATCTAACTTCATTGTATCATTAATAATGATAAGAAATTGATAATTCTGTACATTGTATTTGACTGAAAGAAAAAGACAAGTCAGAGAACATACATCAACTCACCTGAGCTGCTCAGTTTGTGGTTATATCTATGTCAAGGAAAAGTATACTACATAGACCAAGTGAAATCATCTTTGTATACTATTAAACAACACTGTTGTCATATAGTTGAAATAAAAGTATTCTTTATTAACTGAAGGCATCTGGGATATAATTGCCTCAGATTCTAAGATGTCTACAAGTACCGAACCATCTGAACCACATAAAAGTAAAAAGCCAGCAGGTAGTGTACGCCACGTTTTAACCATTAGTTTGGTTCTGTATTGATTATTTTGTATTTCATATTTGTCGATACAATACTATGTTGAATAATTGATTCTAAATGATACAAAAACGGAAACCCTTATAACCATAAGCTCGAATGTCACATTAATATTGAATTAATTGCAACAACTAAGTTTCCTTATTGGTTATAAGGAATGTATTCGATTCTCATTGTTGTAAAAGTATTATCATTGCCTCTTCTTATTAAATTATTTGAGTATGGTTGAATGGTGTAAGTTTTGTATATTTGAGGTTATATTTGCCTTACATTTTCATTTAATTTTTACAGATAGTGCTTTCAAACAACAGAGGCTACCTGCTTGGCAACCTATCCTTACTGCTGGGACAGTTCTCCCAACTTTTTTTGTTATTGGCATAGCTTTTATTCCAGTGGGTATTGGATTACTTTTTTTCTCTGACAAGGTTAATGAATGTGTAGTTGACTATACTAATTGTACTGATGTTAAAGAACGAATATGTTCTGAAGTTATAAAGAAAAATGATTCGGCTATCTGCAATTGTACTTTGAATTTTACACTGAATACTAATTTTGAGGTAAGTTTTATTAATATTACCTTATTCATTGATCTATAATTTAGTGATTATCTTTTCTATCTTAACGTGGATCTTGTTTGATGTTTTATTATCTCTATTGATAAACATAAAAAGTTTTAAAATATTACCTCCTTCCACATTGGACTGATGAAATGTAAAAATATTTAGGACCTCTTTACTATCATACAGATAATGGATCTTATTTTAAAATTTTAAATATCATAAATTGCTTGTATATCAAATGAAGATAGTTTGAATTATCATTTATCTTTGAATGAAGCTATTTGGTTTTATTCTAGGAAAAGTGTATATGTATTATGGATTGAGTAATTATTATCAAAATCATAGGAGATATGTGAAATCTCGGGATGACAATCAACTTTTGGGAAGGTTGGAAAATCCTGTATCTATGGATTGCATGCCATTCCACAAGGATAAAGAGGGAAGACCTATTGCCCCTTGTGGCGCAATTGCTAATTCAATGTTCAGTGGTAAAGTCACTCTTGAGATTGATTTTAGTTAATTATTGTACTAAGAATAGCTAGTATGTTCATAATTCTTTTTTATACTGAGAGTTTCCTTGAATTTAGTGAGAAATCTAGGCAAACAATATTTTGGAATAGTATATACAGGGATATCCACCGGGACCGTCCGTTAAAACTTTTTAAGCTCCATTTACAATATCAAGCTGAAATCGTATACGTGGCCATAACTAGCGATTTCCAATTGGAGTGAAATATTTTTGAAGTGATACCATTTCCAGTTATACCGAAAGTGGGTCTTCACTCTGTTATTTCAAATGGCAATCTACCTTTTTTATTATACATCTAGAACCGACATTTGAGCAGGCATAAAATACCCAAGTTGTTGGCACTTATCTGTCAAAAGTTTTGACAGATTTAATTATTTTTGTTATAAACTCGATTTTTGAGGAACATTTAAAAAAATTATAGCTTGTAGATATTTTGCACTACAGACACAATTTTTGCTTAGGTGGATAGAAGAAGGATCGAGGAATTTTTCAAGCAATCTACACATGTCAAATGTTTATTGCGTTGTTTTGTATGATTTTTTCAATTTGGCCTTTTTCAAACAGCAATAACTCAATTTTTTCAAATTGCACGTTTCAATTTTTATATCGCCATCAGATGAAGCATCAAATTTCAGATGGAATTGTATAAGCATGTACTATACCCATCTCTTATAGTTCCGAAATAATTCGGGAGTATATTGAATTTTGATGATTTTGCAAGAACTAACATAGAATGCTTTGAAATATTTGAATCAAGTAGCTGAACTGGCTACGCTCACCTGACAGGTGCCTAAAATTAATGTACTTGTCACTTCGTTCATTTGAATTTGATATTTCAACAAGAATTGTCGTTATTTCAGATTGAAAATATCCAAAAAATACAACACATTTGGAATAAAACCACTGGTTATTCAAACGAAAATATATTTAATCTTTTTTTAATTAATTTAAGAATGTCAAAAAGTAGTGGGTAGAAACTGCAGGCAATTCAATAACCAATTTCCAAATTTACCGTCTATGAGTAAAATAAAATTTCAAAGTATTAGAAACAATTTTCTACAATTCGGATGAATAAAAATTGTAGGAACTAAGCGAAAACCATTTATCGAAGATAATTACATTAATACGAAAAAATGATAGCAAACATTATAGGAGAAAACTAATTTACGATCTGAATAAATGTTCAATATGGGCCCCATTTTGCCCCCCATTACACTTGACAGCTCGTATACGAACATTATGAGTTGCCCACCTAGTTTCCTCAGGATCAATATTACGAAAAGCATCATGAATGCGCTCTATTAACTCTTCTTTACTTCTTACAGGAATAAGATACACTTCACTCTTGATTTTGCCCCATAAATAAAAATCAAGGGGCGTCAGGTCCGAAGAGCGCGGAGGCCATAAATTTGGTCCTTGATTACCCCACCATCTATCCTCGAACATTTCTGTTAGCTGCCGATCTACAGCTCGCGTTTTATGTGCTGGTGCACCATCCATTTGGTAATAGCAATCCCAATAGAATGTTAAGGGGTAATCCATCTAAAAAATTTGCTAATGTTCCTCTCAAAATTTCCAGGTATCTTTGTCCATTAAGATTTTCCTCATAAATGTGATAAGCCAACAAATCATTCATTAAAATTGCAAAAACGTTCACGCTGAATTTATTTTGGAAATCAATAACCTCAATGAAATGTGGATTTTCTGTGGCCAAAAAATGTCGATTTCTCCTGTTGGTTATTCCACTTCCATTGAACTTGCCTTCATCAGACCATATAATTTTTTGCAGAATTGTCTCATCTTTTTGAAGCCAAATTAATAAATTTTCACAGAAATTTAGCCGCTTGGGAAGGTCAGTTAGTTTCAATTTTTGTAGTCTGAGAAAAGAATACGGGTGCATGTTATGTTTCGTAAGGATCCTTTGAATGGAAGTATAACTCAATCCAATATCCATTGATGCTGACTTAATGGACGCATGGATTGGCACGAAAATACGCTAGCGTATTAATTTGATTGTCGTCGTCCTCGATAATTGGTTTTCTTCTAGTTTCTATGTATTTTGTTCCTCCAAATTGCAGAAAATTGCTTCTAATGCTTTTTTGCGAAATTTTGTTCTACTCATAGGCGCCAAATTTGGAAATTGGTTATTGAATTGCCTGCAAGTTCTATCCATCACTTTTTGACATTCGCCATGAATTAAAAAAGATTAAACATATCCTCGTTTGAATAATCAGCCATTTTATTATCAATCTGGTGTTCTTCAAAAATTTTCACCTCAAATTACCAACAATTCTTGTTGAAATATCAAATTTGAATGAACGAAGTGACTAGTACATCAATTTTAGGCACCTGTTAGGTGAGCGTAGCTAGTTCAGCTACTTGATTCAAATATTTCAAAGCATTCGTTAGTTCTTGCAAAATCATCAAAATTCAATATACTCCCAAATTATTTCGGAACTATAAGAGATGGGTATAGTACATGCTGATACAATTCCATCTGATATTTGACGCTTCATCTGATGGCGATATAAAAGTTGGCACGTGCCATTTGAAAAAAATGAGTTATTGCTGTTTGAAAAAGGCCAAATTGAAAAAATCATACAAAACAACGCAATAAACATTTGACATGTGTAGACTGCTTAAAAAATTCCTTGATCCTTCTTCTATCCACCCAAGCAAAAATTGTTTCTGTAGTGCAAAAGATCTACGAGCTACAGTTTTTTAAATGTTCCTCAAAAATCGAGTTTATAACAAAAATAATTAAATCGGTCGAAAGTTTTGACAGATAAGTGCCAACAACTTGTGTATTTTATGCCTTGCTCAAATGTCGGTTCTAGATGTATAATAAAAAAGGTAGATTGCCATTTGAAATAACAGAGTGATGACCCACTTCCGGTATAACCGGAAATGGTATCACAACTACACAATAAGAAGTTTTTGACAACCTAATAAGAGAATATTTTCTCCATGCAGGTAATAAATAAGGTTATAGAAAACATTTTCCGAATGGAGGGAAACTTAAGCTGACCTTGTAATATGCATAATGCAAGAAAGTATCACAGTTCATCTACAATTATTGTTTTTATCTCAGATGAACGGCTGTATTTTGCATGTGGTAATTTTTCGATGAAATCCAGTGGTGAAAGGAGATCCTCTTTAAACTGTAATTGAATTCCAGTTTCATCGCACTCCTGGTCAACCCAGTCACCATAACTTGAAACTTCCGATCTCTGGCCATTTTCTGGAGTTTCTTTTTGTCCGTTATTCTTTTTGTTTTCAATTGCCGATTCATTTTCATTCATTCAATTTGGATCATCGCAACAGCTAGAATATTGTATGTTGAATCAGAAGTACTTATTTGCTCATGAAATTTGCGCAGTCTAGCTTCCCTTTTCGGGTTCATATTGACTGAAAAATATTTTCTCTATACAGAAACTTCAAATACTCTTAGTATAGACGGAGCCAGAAATTTCGAATGCGTTTTTGTTGCAGGTAGTTGCAACTTTTAAACCTGTCAAATTTCATGATATTCCACTACACACCAGAGTCGGAAAAAAAATCGGCTGAGTGGAAAGTAAAAGGCGAAAGCTGTCCAAAACGTCGAAAACCCCAACAATCGGCTGGCAAGATTATGGCATCTGAATTTTGGAATATGCATGGTATATAGTTCATCGGCTATCTGAACAAAGGCTAGGCGATCAACAGGGACTATTATATGTCATACCCGACCGATTGAGAAACGAGATTAAGCCCAACCGACTTCATATGGCAAAGAAAAAAAACATTGTTTCATCAAGACAATGCACCAGCCCACAAGTCGATGAAAAGCATAGCAAAAATCAACGATTTACGCTTGGAATTATTGCCGCATCCAACCTATTCTCCAGACCTAGCCCCAGCGATTACTGGCTCTTTACTAATTTGCCGACACTAACGCGTATTTTGAGGCCAAAGAGGAATCGTTCTACAAGAAGGGCTTAGAAGCATTGAAATGATTGTATCATTTTAGAAGGAGGGTATATAAATTAATAAATTCGAATTCTGAAAAAAATTGTATTATTATTGGCTCATATGAACGAATTTTTATGGTTGACCATTAGATTCTTTTCATGTGGTACATCAACTACTGACACATTATCGCATGGCAAATTCTTAACGTCTATACCAACTTCATCGTCAAGTAGTTTCAGTAAATCGGCATTTTCATTCCCACTAACCGATTAATTTTCTTCCTCGATAATCTTCATATTTTGGATAAATGTAAAAACAATGAAAATTTAATAATCTCTTTCCGTGGAGCATTCTTTTCAAACTAGTGATGAGCCAATAACCGCTGGTGCTAGACCTGGAGGATAGGATGGGTGCGGCAACATTTCCAAGCGTAAATCCATGATTTTTGCTATTGTTTTCGCCGACTTCTAGGCTGGTGCATTGTCTTGATGAAACAATGTTTTTTCTTTGCCATATGAAGTCGGTTGCGCCTAATCTCGTCACTCGATCGGTGGAGTAAAGCTAAATAATAGTCCCTGTTGATCGTCTGGCCTTTCTTCAGATAGCTGATGAACAATATTCCATGCGTATCCTAAAATTCAGATGCCATAATCTTGCCAGCCGATTGTTGGGTCTTTCTGGGGTGTAGTGGTCGATCCATTTTTCATTCATGGTGAAATAACGACGCGAAAAATCATTTTAATCGCGTTGTAAAAGCTTTTAACAACTCTCAGTTTCATCATTCGCTGTTGTTTTTGTTCCACTGTGAGCAAAAGCAGTACCCACTTCGAAAGAAGATTTTTCATGGTTGTAAAATATTGAATATGGTGCCTTTTAATATCGTAAGGATGTCAGCTCCTGCAATTTTACTTTGCGGTCACTTAACAATTTTCAGCACTTTTTTGATATTTTCTGCTTGGTGTCAACGGATAATTTTCCCGGTAAACTTTTCAAGCCATTCCTAAGCTTGCACGGTATTTTCATCCATCTAATAGCAGTATTTTATTGAGACACGAAACTCGTTCTAATTCATTGTTTACAAATTCTCAAATGTAGTGTCACTTTTATCTCAATATCTCGAAAATTACTGATCGAAATGTCAAAGTTTTTATGAAGGTTGGAACTGCCTTAAATAATTGCGAATATTCGATCGATAATAATTCGAAATTTCTGGCTCGATCTATTTGTAAGTGCCGCTACTTTCTGACCCATATATTAGTAGTTCTTGCATGAAAATGAAGAATGCCCATCAATATCATTAGGGCATATATAGTTTTTAAGATTATGCGCAAATTCGAATCAAATGCTTTTTATTTTATCTCTATTTTCACCTGGTTAAATCAGATATTATTTGACGTCATATTCAAAGAGATGCGAGTAATTGGTATGCTCGAAGCTGGCTCATCACAACGAGTTCGCCATATGTAACTTATGATGTCTGAATATAACATACAGGTCCATCCAGTCCATCCACTTCAGCACAAGGCATAATTCTGAGACTTAATGCTTTGAGAGATCCCATTCACACGGCGGAGAAAGTAAATGTACAGCTCAGAAACGTCTACCACATACAAATAAGTAACCACCTGGTTATGCGTCATTTTTTTGACATCCCCGCTTCATCGGACTATATTTTCTCAATGCTTAGTTTTCCATTTTTTTAATGTATTTTTGAGTATTCAATAAATATGTTGGAAAATAATGGATTAGTAAAATGTTTTTGTCTTTTTTATTGCTCTTGAAAAAGTTCCTCTAGGCCAGAATACCCCTTACTTGCATGACCACCGTGGACATGATGCCTGACACTCTTCATTAGAACTTTGAATATACAATACTGGACGATGCGACTTCCTCGGCACGTGCGGATGTTATAATTCTTGAAATTCGAAAAGTCATTCAGCTTTTGGTGATACCGCCGGGAATTTCACGTGGCCACTCGGGGAGATGAGGCGCGCAAGAAATCTGTCGTAAATTTGTCTTTGAAATCTGCGGGTGTAACCTCATCTTATTGGAACCAAATATCCCCAAGGTCTTGTTCTTCAGTCAACCGTTCCAATTCCTGCTCAAGAAAGTATCGAGAAAAGCGTTGACGGTTGTTGTACCCTCATCCTCCTAAAGTACTTTCGGTCATAGAATATGGAAGAGGCACACCATACAGTAACTTTAGGGGAACGAAGAGGTCTTTCGTTCACTTGTCGTGTGCTATTGTACGCCTAATAACGGAAGTTTTGTTTGTTTACGGCTCCAGACAGAAGAAAGTGGAATACGGTTTAACATTTCTTGGGAGTGATTCATACGCTTTTAAAAGTCCTGAATCACCATAATCTCATTGAGATGGAAGAATATATATTTATGGAAAATCATCTTTACAGAACGGCCGTACATATTTTAAGCAGTTGCGTGTTTCTTGGAAGATCGTGTCGGTGATTGTTCGACAGCTGGTCTCACTACAAGTACATTTTCGGGTGTTGGGTGTTGGGTCTTGCTATACCCCTAATCATTTTGTTGAACTAGTTTCTTTAAACGCACATACCCATCTCGCGATAACATTGAATATTAAAGTGCCTTGTAATGATGAAAGAACGATCTCTTATAAAAAAAATGAGCGAAACGTGCAACTGGGATGCTCTCCGCTTCAAATTATTGCTACAACTGAAGCAGGGTGAGCAGTGAAGAGCTGAATTTTGATCAGGTGTATTGTTTTAGCACAAATGGTATTTAACATAATTTTAAATCCGCCGATTATTTTTGACATCAAAATAGTTGTATGTTTTTTTCACTATGTTTGTATTTGTAATTTATTCTCTGAATATAACTTTCAGATAAATTTACTTTATATCAAACCACCAATGGGAAGGAACAAATTACCCTTTTGAACACGGGAATTGCTTGGGACTCGGACAAGAATATAAAGTTCAAAAACCCACCTGGAGACAATTTGACACAAGCATTTGCAGGCTTCGCGAAACCGAAAGCGTGGAAAGTACCTGTTTATGAACTTGATATATCAAACCCCGATAATAATGGATTTCGAAATGAAGATTTTATAGTTTGGATGAGGACAGCTGCACTGCCAACATTCCGTAAACTTTATAGAAGAATAAATCACACTCAGCCAGGCTATGTAAATGGTCTTCCCAAAGGCACATATGAACTGGAGGTTGAATATTGTAAGTTTGTTTGAGCATTAAGAGTTGAAATGTGACGAAACAAGATTTATACAGATCTGTTAAGTTAATTCATTCACTAATAATTTACCTCTATCCTGTATTTTTAGAAATTAAAATTCTTTGGGATAGTATATATACTAACATGCATGTCAATGCAATAACTAAAAAAACAAAATTTCATCACCATTTTATATAGAAAAATTATTTCAAATGGAAGAGTAATTCCAGCATTCTGGCTTCAACATTTTTCTTGAAAATATGATTATCATCAGTACATATAATTTCTCCATCTTCTGATGATTTGCTCAAGAGTTTTACAATCACTATTCACATAAATTTTTTATCAACGTTTATCACAAATTGATTAAAATAATGTAATGTATGTTCGGTTCATCTGAATTCAAAATTTTGTATAATAAAGGAATATTCAATATATTTATGTAATATTCATCCATCAGACAATTATATCAAGGTACTATCATTCAAAAAGTGGACGATATTCTAAAAATTATCCTCAATGGTTTTTGCAATATGCTATCTATGAGCTTATAATAGGTGTGCTTTCAATTTTGTTTTCAATAAATATTGTTTTAGTTTTCTTCATTTATCTTTATGGGAAAGTATTGTGGCTCGATTAAAATGTAAAGAAGTGAAATAAAGTGAAAGAATAATTTTCTATTTGAAAGAAATTAGCTCCACATTCGTCAGGATTTCATAATGATAAATAAATTGAAAGAAAGATGAAGTATACACTAAGTGATATGTTAAAATTATTGATGAAATCCAATATTCATTCTGTGTTTTATATTTCTATGAATGATGTATATTTTCATGTTTTAAATGAAACCTTTCTTGAGACTGTATGCAGTTTTGATTATTCGTATCAGATATCAGACTGTCTGATAAATCTTCTAGGAATGATCTTCTCTGATGCTTTTCATTACCTACCTAGCGGGCCTAGAGCATGAAAACTTTTGAATACCGTCATAAAATCATCAAAATGAATACATATGGATTTGTACAAGAAAATAATAAACCATACCAGCACTAAAGAGAATATTAGAAATATATATTTTAAATATATTATCATAAAAGTTATCTTACTAGTAAAAGCCTTTTCAGAGATGTCACTTTCTAAGAAGTTTTTATTCTAGCATCCTACATTGGTATCATTAAATAGTCTAAGACCGATTCCAGTGAACTACGATGCAAAACAAGGAAAATGCTTTGTGAATATCGAAGACACCATTCAAAGTCAGAGAATTACTCTACCTAGATATCTTGAAGATCGTGGATTAATTGATTTATACTATCTACATATGAAACAGATTATCCTTCAACATTCTCATTTTCATAACAGACGTCCCAATTACATCGTATTGTTGCTGCTGCAGATAATCTCACAGCACAGATTCCTTTTGATTTCATAGAAGATAAATCTGCAAAAGAAAGCTGGTTGCCGAAGGAGTTACACGGAAAAGATCCCAAAGAATTACAAAATGATTATATAGATTGAATCGCTTCTAATACATGATCAATATTTAGAGAATTGTTTGGTGAATCAGAAGACTGGCAACTGCTATTGAAGATCAAAATATTTTCATGAAAAATCACAAAGAAAAACATTCTCTAGCAAAATGTAGATGTTTCATACTGGTGTTGTTCTTCTTCAGAAACAGTTTTCCAAATCATATTATCTTGCCCTTCCAGATTATTTGAAAAGACAATGTCGAAAATATTATTCAATTTAATTTGGCACAAAAATGTGACCTCATTCTTGACAAACATACAAATAATATGCAATATAGCAGGCAAATACTCCACACTAGGCCAGCTATACTCATCGATAACCAAAACCAAGTAGGTACATAAATAACAATACGATTGTGTGACACAATATGCAAACTAAATGTAAGGAATACATTTTTTAATATATGAAACCATTGAATGAGATCAAAATTATGTGAAAGATGAAGGAACTATTTATTTTGGTGATTATTATTTCTACAACTAGCGTTATTCCTAAAACCTCAAGTATACCAGATACTGAAATGTCAGTCATAGGTTTTCTCCATAGGCAATACTGATTTTATATATATATTTTCATCTGTGTTTTCGACAGTATAAGATTTTAAGATTTCATAATCTATCATTTCATTGCACAAAAAAATACTGTACTCACATCCTTTGCGCTGCTTGATTAACGTCCCTACACTGCGATCTACAGCAGGAAAAAGCCTCTGTCTCTATTCATTGCTACTTTGGTATCATTTGTGAATAGTGTTATAGTTCATGTTCTGATAGACTAGTATATTTTCACAACAATTCATGTTATTCTAATTTATGGTTATTCAATGATATATTGATTATAATCAGTGCCTGGCAATGGTTTTATTCCTGGCGATTAATTTATATTTTTTCATAGAATATTTCTTTCAGCTTATGACGTATCAGAATTTGATGGTAGAAAGAGAATGATCCTTAGTACAACTTCGTTACTTGGTGGCCAAAATCCATTCTTAGGAATCGCCTATATAGTCATAGGATGTATATGTCTGCTGTTAGGTATCATTCTACTCTTTGTACACATTAAATGCGGAAAAAGGTGAGAGTAACGATATCCTCTAATATTTCTCTAATAAGTTTTTTGTAGTACTAGTGAGATGATAAATGTTAATCCTAGGACGCCTTACCAGTAATGGGGAAGGTGAGAACAAAGGAATTTAGTCTTTTATCTGTGTTATGTAAAGCTTAAGAAAAATATTTAATTTGACATATAGATTTAATTGTTACAAAATTATTTTATAATTATATATATTTTCGTTGTAAGAGGCAACTGAGAAGTTTCATAGGCATTCATTTATTTCTCCTTTTATAATCTACAAAGGACTTGATAGATCTCTGTTAAAATAAGTAGGTATTTGCATTTTAATAATTTACTGGGAGTCATTAGTTTTATAATAAACAGCAAAAAATTGAAATTGAGGTATAATTCTCAAACATCTTGAGTTGAGTATCTAATAAAGTTATTTAATTCCATTTAATAAACCGTATTCCTTAATAGCCTATATATTAATGTAATGTAGATTTTAGTTATTTATTCGAGATTTGTTTTAATAATTATTATTTTATCATTGTTAGATGTTGTATTAATCAGAATTTTCTTAGATTCTTGTGAAGTACGAGTAACCTTAAAAATAGTTTATTTAGGGAATACTGATTTGTATGTAAGGATTTGTGCCTTTGAATAAAAATTATACACATAATTATCGATATGATATCGAAAGGTGTGAACAAGTGATTCTTACCATCTCTTGGTATTCTTGAAATAAATATTGTTTTCGTGAATCTACCTTCCTGCATAAGCCTTTCAACTACGATATCATGACTTCACAGAAATCAACAAAATGTTAAATTCTACCAAATATGCATGTGAATAATTATGATTAAAAATATGAAATTTAGACAATTTTATTATATTCAAAGTAAATAAACACGGTAATTAATTACTAATTATGATTTCAAGCAGATACAAGTTTTCGTTACAATATCCTGATTACTTTTGCTCATCCATATTAAAATATCGGCAAGAAAGATTTTCATAAGTAAGATTCTCAAGTAATTATTATTTAATGTCCGATAGGTCATTTACATCTGATTATTATTCAACAGGCAATTAGATATATTAATAATGTTCAATTATTTTAATATATTTTTCTAAGATATTAAGTATCAATCGTTATTACATCCGATTTGAAATAAGTATGTTTAGGATCGCAGTCTTAACCTTTTAAAATTGATACTTATAGATCTCCTTTTTCTTACCTAGATAAAAATTTTCACAGTTCCACAGTTTTTGGAAAACGCAACATTAACATAAATAACTTTATATTGCTCTGTATTGGTTTTAATATCTTAAATTGTTCAGATGAAATCTACTGGTACATACTCTTTATTTTTGGCCATTGACGAATGGAAAGAGTTACACTTCATGTGTATATGACCAACATTTCAATAATTTCGACTATTCCAAAATTAATTGTTGCTAACCATGAAAAATTGCATGGATTAACCTTACGATTTTGTGAGAATTAATAAAGAAGAATCAGTTGGTTTGTTCAATTCAACATAAGTTTCTAAAAAGTTGGAAATGCAAGACGAAAACATTCTGAATTCAGTTTCAAAAGGGTACCTTATAGATCTAGGTTTTCAAATAATATGAAACTGATGAAAAAAATTGTCAGTATGAACATTAGAAATTTATTTTCACATAGTAGAAGTACTCAGCAATTCTTCCTAAGAGTATTTTCAGTTTCAAAATAATGTTGTTTTCAAGGTTTGAATAGAAAGGAAACTATACCATACATGTTTATTTACAAACAAAAATTAATGCCGAAAGAAAACTTATGTTATGAATTCAACAAAAGATATGGAGATTATGCTGTAACATGAACTAGAACTGTGTTTTCTAATTATAAAACTTTTATGTTGAGAATCTACTTTTTGATGAATACACAGATGAAAAATATATTGAAACAGGATCGTATTGAAATTTGAATTTTTGTTATAAATTGTACTCAAATGTTTATTTCATAGGTATCAGTAATAATAATAATAACTAAAATGCATAATTCATCACTCACTACAAATACATATGAAAATTTTAGAAGACAACATGAATCTAGAGGAAGTAAATATATTACCACATGTATCGCACGCCCAAAGAAAATTGAAACAAGTCCAAACGTTTTCGAATCCTACCTTTCTTCTAAAATTAATACTAATTCTAACGCACCATCCTAGACAGTAATATTTCATTTCCAACAAAATCCTCTGGACAAAACAGACAACTCTCGTTTTTGTAATTGTATAACCGTTTTTACTCTATCCTATAAAATTTTGTTTTTCTAATTGGTAACACTTTTCTTCAGAACGCGTGATATATGGTATAATACTAATTTTAAATAGCTCTTCTTGGGTATATGAAAAACGTCTTAAGTTTATAATATATTTCTTAATAAGGATTGACACTTAACTGAGGACAAAGCACAAGTGTAGTATGGAAAAATGAGCAGTTCATATGTGGTGAATAATTTATCCCTTTGTTACTATTGTAATTACTAAAAAGAGCAAATTTTATTTTTTTACTTCAGAATTACGTGTACGCATGTGTTGTAAGTGCCTTTGATATTAAAAATATGTATTGCTATATGTGTAAGACTTGTGAATTAGTGAATTATTTGTTAGTTGCTATAATTTTGTTTAATCATTGAATTTCGTCAAAAGTGTACTTAGGTTTAGGTGGAAATAGAAACTATATAAAGTACTCTTAATTTATTTCAATACTACTGGCATAAAACTTATAATAACATTTATTTACGGGTGACCTCCTTATTCAGTAGATTACATGATAATTTATAAAATTGCAAAATGATATTATCTATCTAGCTGAAATTAAAATACATTTTAAATTTCAAAATTTTACAGCCGGGAAAAGTAACATTGAGTTACATCACACAACAGGATCCCAAGAGTCATGATGATATATCGCTAAAAAGAAGGGAATTTTGAAGGCTTGGTTAGATCATTATCTGAATGCTTACTAAACCCTCTTCAAACTCAAATTGAATTCATTCAAAATAGTTCCAATGAATTCCAGGCCTCGCGCTCCGTATTCGTTTGCTAATCTCACACAACTGGTGAGGGGTTTGTTTAGACCGTAATTTGTCGAGTGGCATGGTATTTGAAGATCAGAGTTCCTGGTAGCTCTCACTGGGATTTTTAAATTTAGAAGTTCCAATAACTCTGGGCAAAGGATATGTCCTGACAACAACTTGTATATGAATGTAAGATCGGAGATCTTCCTTCTCTCTTCCAAAGTTCGCAAGTTCAAGAGAGCCATGATATCCGAATAAGAGTAAGTGCCCACTGGCATGTGCAATTTGTATGCAGCACGTCTCAAAAACTGTGCTGAACCCTTTCAATCTCTGAGATGTGAACTCCGTAATGAGGAGACCATATGATGGAACCGTATTGGACGGTGAAACAAAGCCGATTCTGAATGCGTTAACAGAAAAATCTTTCAATGAACGTTGTACGAAACCAAGCTGCTGTCGTCCCTTAGCTGTTGCTGAGTTTATATGCGGAACAAAAGTCATTCGCTTATCGAAAAAAATCCCTAGATCCCTCATCTTATCTACCCGGTATATAGACACGTCCGATATTGTGTAATTGAATCGGATTGAGCTTCTAGACCAAGAAAATGTAATGCAACAGCACTTTCCAATATTTAGCTCCATCCCATTTTCTACCGACCATTCGGTTAGAGCATCTATGTCGTGTTGAAGTCTATGGCAGTGGTAATTGCTTGATATGGGCAGATACATCTTAAGGTCATCAGCAAATGCTAAGTACTAACAATATCTCATCCCCCTGCCTATGTCATTTATGAAAGGAATAGGCCCTAAATGAGACCTTTGTGGGACCCCAGACGTGACCAAAATGGGATGAGATACATGATTTCTGATTTTAACCCATTGAACACGATTTTTCAGATAGCTCGACAGCCACTCCAGAACCCAATCCGGAAATTCCATGCCAGCCAGTTTCGCTAACAGTCGTTTGTGGTCTAGCCTATCGAAAGCCTTGCAATAATCGGTGTAGATAGAATCGACTTGCATACCGATTCCAACGATCGATATGTCAGTTTCATATACTAATAGATTTGTAACTGTCGATTTACCACAATTGAAACCGTGCAGTTGATCGACAATGATATTTTTACAGTGCCAAGATAGGTGTCGAGTGAGAAAATGCTCCAGCATCTTTGGAATGGCCATTAACTTGCTAATAGGCCGGTAGTTTCGTACATTTGCCTTATCGCCGCTCTTACGAATCGGGGTCGCATAGCTTACCTTTCCATATGTCTATATATACTTTTGGTAATAGTCGTATATACTCTAACGTATTTCAATAATAAATTAATCTCACCATTTTCCTTTTTGGCGTTTAGCTCCTGCACTATGACTTGAAACCTTTGCTGTTGCATTTTTGTTCGATCGGATTCTACCTTAATATTCTCAGATAGAAAAGCATTTTTTCGCTTCAAGATATCTTGCACGACTTGGGGGTTACTCAGTATGGCCTTTACAGGTCTTGAACCGTATCGTCATAACCAGCAGCTTGCAGAACAACTGCGACCCGCTCTTTATCTTCAGACACTCTCTCATCAATATTTGTTTTATGAGACTCCACTACTTCGTAAATCATAATATTAGATGAGCGTAGTGAATGCTCATGAATTTCTTCCAATAGTTAGTTTATCAGACCCATTTTCCTCCAGAGAAGCAATCTGCTCCTTTCAGCTGCCAACTTCTGCCTCCAATGTCTTCACCCTGTTTTCAAATTTGGCGGACAATTTATCGTTTTCAACTCTCACCATTTCCATTTGAGAGTTCAACTTAACATTGAGATAGTGTTTTGTCCTTTCAAATAATTCTTCCGCTTTAGGATCTGACAAAGACTTATCACGATCTGATTGTACGGGCCCACCCAATGAGCAATCAGTACAAAGGAATTGTTTCCCACCTGGTATTTTAAATTCCTTGGCAAAATCGTTTATTTCCTCAGCAGTTACTTATGCTGTAAGAGTTTGCCCTAATGACGAAGTGACATTTCTTGCAATTTACTGATGGAGCCATTTCACTTTGGTTAGATATAGTGCTGGAATTTGGGAGCAGGTAGGTTACACCTGTATATTTATCAATAATTGATTCTCTGATAATCCGCACCTGTTCGAACTTAGCAAAAAATGGTAAGAAAACAACCTTTTCCACCGGTGTTATTGAATATTATGAAATGAAGGTATACGATTTTCCTAGATTTTCACAATTTTCAATGCTTAATTTGAATTTAGTCTATAATCCACAACAACAATCAATGCCGCGACTATTTAAAACTCGTTTTCATATAATTTTCGACTATTATATTGCACACATACAGACGGGAATATTAATAAAAACGGAGCCGACTTTAACAAGTTTAATCGTTTAGCATAGGTTTCTTCTAAACTAGAGTTCTCCACAATTGATAAGGATCATACTTCAATTATGGGGTTATACTGGAAATATGTATATATATATATTCTGAAGTATTTTTATCATCTCTATTCTAATCATGTCGTAATTTGTAGAGTTTGAGTTATTTTTTTTTTGTCAATTTGGAAGGAAAATTTCTCATTATCATGACCAAGTTACCTTTGCATCGCAGACATGATGTTCAACACCAATATGAGGGCGACAAGAAGTTACACCGCTGCCGAAGATCGTTATTTACAGATAAACGCTATTAGAAATCGTATTTATTTACTATCATGTATCAATAGCACCTTAAGAATTATATCTAACCAAATCTTAAGAGGAAAGTTGCAAGAGGTTGATTCAAGGACTAGAAAACGAGGTTGTTTTAAAGAGTATAATACGATCCAGAATTCCACAGTGTGTAGAATCGTGTCGTTGGATGCCTGTGGGTTGAAGAATATCGGAAGGCCATAAATGTCGAGAGCAATTCAGGGAGACCGTAAAGCTTTGTGGTGAAATAGATTTAGCAATAAATGGTGTGCGACATAAAGATGTGGTCTCTGATTTTATTTTTCCTCTTTAGTGATACTCTTGGTAACAATTTGATTTCAGTCAGTGTGAATGCCCGACCACATGCGCACCTCTGATGAATAATGCAACTAAAGACACAATTCGGTGAATGCAAAAATATATAAACTGCATTGATCATATTTAGGCTGAGATATCGATATCGCTCATCATTTGGTGAAACAATCAAAGAAAAACGAAGGAAAAACTAACTAGGAACAATGTCGAAGAAAAGGGCAACTCACAGATGCTGTGGAGAATGTTCAAAGTATTTACCTTTTTCTCGGATGCACATTAATTAAAATACCTTGAAAATCATTATTATCTTGATTCGATGTTTTGCGATTATCTTTTGATTTTTAATTTTCAAACAATTTTTATATTTTGTGGATTATCGTTCATTTTGAGTATTTTTTGATTTTACGTTCTTCAAAGTTAATTGCTTATTTTCGATTTATTGTTCGGAACATTTCTCGTGGATCTGCGTTTTTGTTTTTTGATAAAATCTCAATTTAATTACTGATAAATTGGTATATTATAGGAAACTGCTTATCGGCATCTTAATTTCATGGAAAGAAGACTTCCTCAAGTGTGTTTCGAGCGAACTGTCAGTTTTGTTCAAGAGCAAACAACACAAAAGAAAACAGTTTTGAGAGAAGAAGCATTAGAAATGTCTGTCGGAACAAAATCCCAACTCAATTGTACTGGAATTGAGCAATGAGTCATATATAAAAAATCTAATTTTCTTTGTCGAAACTCTTATAGAAAAATTTGTATCATCTATCTATTCAACTACACCAAAAATTAGCAGAAGAATTGGGTTTTGCGAATGGATTCAAAACAAATTGACGGAGAATGAAAATTCCTTGACATTTATTTTGTCTATTGATGAATCCACGTTTCAGGAGAATGACTTCGTCAATTTGCATAACTTCTATTATTGTAGTCGTGAAAAACCACAAATTGTTCTCATGAACAGTTTTCAATATCAATGGCCCTTTTATGTTCGTGTTGTTAAGTTGATACTTATGTGATCGAGTTTCATTTCTTCGATAGACCTTTGAATGGCGAAGAACTTTTGCGATTCTTGTCTCCGGAAATATTTTACAATATTCATTGGGCAACTTCCGAATAAAAAAATATGGATCCTATTGTATGGAGCACCTGCACATTATTTTAATAATATATGAAACGAATTAAACACTATGTTTCCAGACGAGTTGATAGGTCGGGGAAATACTGTTCCCAAGGTCTCCAGATTTGACAAGCGTGGACTTTTATTTATAGGAAGCATTAGAAAATAACTACAAGGGATGGTATAATGCAATGAATTTGAGATGCAATTCATGATATTAGTCCGTACAATCTCAATTACGCGAAAAGAAATTTTAGTGCGTCAAATTTAAATGTGCATCCAAGAAGAAAGTAGAACGTTGAACATTTTTATAGCGTGTGTTAGTTACCCTTTTCTCAGATATTTTTCGTAGTTACACCGTTTGAACATTTTAGTACAAAATTTGATAAGATTATGTGATAACTCTAGTATAAAATACAAAATCATTTCTAACTCTCAATCTATTGAAAATATAGAAATACTTTTCAAACATTTTAATGGCTATTGGAATTGTCTTTTATTTCAGTGATTAAATACAGGGTGTTTAATTTGAAATAATAAAACAACCTAAACAAACTTGACATCCATTTATAGAACACCATGTATAACTGTATCGACTGCTTCTTCCATATCGTGAAAATAGTTCTTTTAGATTTGAATGAATTTAATGTTTTGAATATGCTTAGTTAAGATAAAAGAATTAAAACAGGCAGTCATTGTGGGGAACTGCTGACAAGTGAAAACAAAATTATGAAATAGCGATATTGATTGTAGTGGCAACAATCAAATTTTATAAATTAAAACAAGTCTGGTTTCCACATCCATTCTTAGTAACAATTGAAACCTAACCACAACATGCCGCTAACGCGAACTCATGAGATTTTACTCAACCAAAAATCGCTAAGTACAAGTACTACATGCCACTTGCGATTGTATCCCTTCCTGTTTCGATCTGAAGCAACACCAGTGATCGAATTTATCAATGGCAAACTGTAATTCATTGTTGCTTAAATTGAGTCATTAGTAGTGAGTAATTACAGCTTCACTGTGATGCAAACTCATGAGACCTTTATCATCCGAAAACTGTTCAAAGGACCTAAAGAAGTTTTTACATCAAAAATTGAAATGAAACAAATTATGTCACGGTCATTAAAAAAAACAACGTACCTAACCAAATTTTTATTTCCATCGAGAAACATACAGAAAATTGCTCAGTACTGAGGTTCTATCCTATATTTTTTTACATATTATGATTTGTAAACGTGCGAAGTAAATGAAAGATTTAAAGTAAAGATGAATATAGAAATTCAAAGGTATTTACAAATTTGATTGTTCAACAGAAAAGTAAATAAACGCTCATTATGACAATCAAGACATTCATCAAAAAATGTACATAAGTAAATTATATTTATCGATGTTGGAGTTCTTGAAACTGAAAAAGAAATAACATTGATAAAACAACAAAATATTAATTATATCTAATTTGTATAATCATAAAGACATTCTGCCTATGCAAAGAACTCACTTCATAAATGTTTTAAATAGAAAATATGTAACAATTATATTAATACATATATACTCATGATTATATAAGACCTTAAAGGCGCTGCTTGAAGAAAATCAAATATTTCACATCTGAAACAATCTATTTACTGCAATCGGAACATCTCATAAACATACCGAAACAAAAAAATATACAAACTCGAAATTTCTTTGTAACAATATATACATTTGTATAGTAAAAGATGATTTAAATCAAAAACAAAAAGCTGAAATTTGATTTTATTAAATTCAATATTTCCAAACTTTATACAATAGAAAACTTTTTACTTAGAATATACACGAAATACAAAATAACTATAATAAATTTTAATAAGTGAAGTTTCAAAGAATATCATCACCTACAAAATGAAATGATAAAGATAATGTTTCATTATCAACCACCCAATAAATTTTTCGACAAAAGAAATTATGTAACTTCCTCTAAAAACTATAGAAGTTCTATGAGTGTAATATAATCTGATCAAAAGCAGGCCAAATGTCAAAACTTCGATTTTTTATATTTATATTTATAATATATTATATTATAACTTCGAAATTTCAGAAATTGTTTTTCAAGAGTAATCATTTTTTTCAGCATTGATTTCAGGCAATTAAGCACAGAAAACAAAACATACATGCTGAAATTAATAAAATCTAGCAAAAAAATCACTGCAGACAATTCTTTGGTCGTCCAATCACTGGGTTGAAAAATTGTTACTATATATTACATATCCTGAAAAAGTCAAGCAATTACCCTTTCAATTTTTCATTTGATCACATTTATGAATGTGATTTTTTTCCATTATATCTGAAGTGTTTTATGAGAATCGAAATTTAAAGTTTTAATATTTTGAGTTTTTCTAGTAATTCATAACATTTCAAAAGTGAAGATTCAAATCTACTGTAGTTTTCAAAGATTCCCACTTCAATTATAAATCAAAAATGTTGTTCATTTAGTCTATGGCAAAATTTAACGGAACATTCTATTTTAAGATTATATTAATCTCATAGTCTTCTTATGATTCTTGTTTTCTCCTTCTTTATTCAACAAAGATTAGAGAAATGGATATTTAACATCAAATATGTATGGGCACATGAACTAACAACTGAGCTCTGTCTGAAAACACAGCACTACACATTTCACATTTAAAGAGATTTTGTGCATGTTGCATTGAAAGTTCTGCTAGTTCATGCAGAGGACTGGGATCAACAATTTCAGGTCTCATTTCCAAAGATTTCTGGTGTTCATTAATCAGTTCCTGTTGATCCGTCACTTCGCATTTGAAAGAGGACTGATTATTTGGAAATACTTGTTCTATAATTTCTTCTGTAGCAATATGTCTTTCATGAATAACATATTGTCCAGGATCTTCATGAACTATTTGTTCTTCATGTTCATTCTCTTCTTGCTTGATTATAATTTCTCCTACTTCAGGTTCTACTTTTTCTTCTTTAATCTTCTTTTTGACCAGCATTCCCCCTTTGACCAATCTAACTTTGCTACCAGGCCCAATTATATGTTTTCCTGGCTTCAAACTGTTCGCCTTCCTTGCAGACTGCCTAGTAGGTTTCCTATGTATCCGTATTAAATTTGTTGGGACAGGTTCATCAAATTCTACTGTTTGTTCTGCAGCAACTTCTGGAGTTTCAACTTGATCTAAATACAAGAGACCATTGGAATTGTTTTCTTCTTCTCGCATTTGGTCCTCTTTCAGTAGATTATTGACAGCAGTGACATCCTCGGGAAAAGTTGCTAAAGGTAATTTATCAGAATTGAAAACGTGATAGCTAACATTTTTAGTTCGAGGTCGGATTCTTTCTCCTGTTGCTGATTTCAACTCTGTTGGCTGCGTTCTTGTGATTGTAGTTTTCGTTCTATGCCTAACCCTACCATCTTCACCTGGTTCAACAGGAACTCGAGTTTTTTGAGTATGAATCATCTTTGGTCTCGAAGGTAGAGAGACATTATCGTTTTTCAATTTTTTTTTCGATTTGACAAAAGTTTGTATCTTTGAGTTAGTTGGAGGGATTGGTGGGGATTCTAATATTGAAGCTGACGAAGAAAATGCCTCCTGTTCAAGATAATTTTCCTCAAATTGAATGGGATCTTGTTTTGGTGACGGTTTCTTAACTTTCTTCATCACTCTCTTCTTCTTTTCCATATCAATATCATACTCTGACATTGGGTTATGCTGTTGCGGTTCTTCTGGTTCAATTTCATCTTCCAATCTATTAGAAAGTAAGTCCAGCTCATGAGGTTTCAATTTTCTCCTGCGTTTATATTTACGCGGACCGACTTGAGGTTGTCTTTTCATAGCAGTATTCATATCGCAATGATGGATAAGATGTACTATTAGATCTTGAGAAGTCGCAAACATGTCAGAACATACTGAACAACAATAAGGTGTCATACTATGTGTGTACTTAGGATCGGGGCCAGAATGATGCGATCGTATGTGCTCCCGTAGTACAACACGCTGGTTGAAAGCTCTGGGACATACTGCACAAGCGTATGGTTTTTCGCCGGTATGAATTCTTTCATGTTTTCTCAGGGTGCCGCCATCTGCAAATGCTTTCCAGCAAAAACGACAGCCGTACGGACGTTCACCTGAAGAAAAATAATGAATAGATGAAATTTTTTTTTTTGGTACTCGTTCTATGATGCGAAAATTGAATTGATATTTCATATCTTCAAGCATTCAATGTACAATGAAGACTTTATTTGAGGAGCATTATTCAACCTTCCGTAGATTGTTGAATATTCCTCATTAAAGGAGCCAGTTTTCCCATCTACTCATCATAATCATTGTTAACAAAGGACCACAATTGCTGTGGTACAATTCAGTCGGATGTCTTGATTACGACCTATAGGCTTTTTCGTTCCCGACTGACCTCGTCAGTGTTCCACGCCTATTCACAATATCCTGCTGAATTCAAACTAAACTATGTATCGAGTCGGTAAGAAATCCAGGTGGATATGTATATTGAAACCGCCATCGAAGACCTACCACAGGTCATCAAGGAAATGATGGAAACAATAAGTAGATCAGTTTCATGACATCCCACTGAATTTTAGAATTGCTAATTTAGCACTTGTGAGCGATCATGATGAGTAAATCTGAGAACTTGAATAAATTCAAAGTAAGTAGACAGCGGATGTAAACATTATCGAATGAATCCCCACATCAATATTTCAGTGAGACGGTTCATTCAGGAATGGATATCCGCAAATTTAAATAGTAAATAAACAATATTAGGAACTTTTTACAGTTAGGAATGTTAAGTTTCTCTTAATGCATATAGGAAGTATCACAATCGAATTAATTTATTATGTGATTGCTATTTCGATCTTACTATCATCTTCGAACTTATAATACCGTGTGTTCACTTAATGCGTATTTGTTCGATAGCATTGTATCGAAAAGATGTGAAGGGACGACATGTGGATTTCACATTATTCTTCTTAATTAATAAATAAATAAATCAAACGATTTAGAATTCTACTGAGATTATATATTAGCACAACGCGTTGCGATACACTGTATCTTTCTCAAGTGCAAGGTTAAATACTACAGATATTGAATACTATAAATGGCAATAAGAACCAGCTTAGAAAAATCCATTCAATGGCTTACATACATTTCTGGGAATAACGTATATCACAAAATTCTTGGGAAAAATTCGAATAAATTAATTAATTACTGAAAAAACTTTATTGAATTGATTATATCATTAGGATTTCACCTCATATCTAAACTCTATAAAATCGTATTTAAATTTTCAATTTTCGCCGAACACCTCCCATCAGTCTTTGGACGACATAAACATCGATTTCTTGAATCTTCTGAAAGATTCTGTCTCAAACCTTCTTCGTTTTGGGCTTCCCATCCATTGTCATAGACTTTCCTTGTCAGTAAACCACAAAAATCTTCGATTGGTCTTGCTTGTGGAACGTTTGGGGGGTTATCTCCGAGAAGATGTTATTAGCCTCTATCCAATCTCTCGTAACTCGCGCGTAATGGGAAGACGCCAAGTCTGGCCAAAACATTATTTCGTCATCAGCGTGATAGGTATTGATGAAATCTAACAATTTTGGGAGATATCTCGCAGTATATAGGTTTGCATCGACAGCTTCGCTTCTTACATGCCCTACATATGGTCTTGAAACCCCAGCTTCAGAAATAGCACACCAAACCTAAACCTTGTCTTCAAATTTTTTCTTTGTTTTGAATTTTACTTCATTTGGACAGTCTTCTATGTTATTCGTATTGATTTCAGAATGGGATAATGTAAAATATTTTTCATTATCCAACATTATGGTTCTGTCATTTGCGAAGTGATTTCTTCTAAAGGCGCGGCACCATCTTGGGATATAATCCAATTGATTCTGGGTGCATTTTGGACACTTACACCTTTTACGATATTTACATCCCGCATTTAGTAATTCTCGCCTTATTGTCTCATGAGAAGTACGAAATCTTCTGGATAATTTTCGTAATGATGTTCCTACTGTATCTCTTGCTCTTTCTAAGAGCCTGTTTCTACGGATTTCATTCAGAGCCTTCGGTCGACCACTTTTTGGCAAACTCAAGCATGGTATTCCTTGCTCACATCCACTCATTACCCGATAAATAGTTGTCTTAGAAATATTCTGACCACGAAAAATCTTAATGATTTCACACTTAGGAACTAGCCCAACTAAATTGTAAATACTTCTTCGAAGTTCTAATTTGTAAGCCATTTTAGAGAACTTATTCAGACTTTTGACAGAAGGAATACCCAATATAAATCATAAATGACATCTGTTGATCACGGCAACTAGATCTTCCACGAATTACATGAGAAAACTTTTTCCCAAGACTTTCGTGACATACGTTGAGAGGAGTAGGGGTGAATTATTTAAATCTACTTGGTCGTTAAGGATATTCTTGGAATTTTTGTATCTGTTAATTTCGAGAGCTTCAAGGTTCCTGGCCTCTACTGTCTGCATGTAACATTTGGAAATCCGGATTGAATGACTGGTGGCATTCTAAAAAGTGATTTGAAACATTGGAATCTGCTTTTTGATTATTGAAACTACGTTTATGTTCTGATATTTTAGTTCCAAAATTCCCTCCGGTACGGACAATATAAAACTTCTCGCAGTCTGGACAATTTAAACGATATAGTCCGGTTTCATTCTCTTATTTAGTGTTTGTTTCGTTATTTTTGATATCTCCACGTAAGTTGTTTCTTGTTCTGAAGGCAATATTCAAGTTGAAATTTCCAAGGAACGTTTTTAAGATTTCGCTACTTTTACCAACATAATTTAGACTTTTTGTCATTTTGTTTTTCTGAACGTGGATATACCTGTTCAATGGCTGATCTGTGTTGTTTCTTATTCAAAACGTAATTAATTACGTTTGGATTATATCCATTGTTACTAGCAATCTGTTTGAATATGTTCAGTTTACAATCGAAATTGGGAAGAATGGCTAAATTAATTTTTTAGATTCAACAATAACTCGATCTTGCAATAAACAAAACATTTCAATTCATCACAAATCTTCACACACCGGCATAATAATACACAACTCATCAGCACATCCCTATCAGCATAAAGTTGCATCTTCCAATACTTCTATACATAGACTCCTCAACACACCTCTTTCAACAGAAAATCTAATGAAAGAACATCAAACAGATTGCTAGTAACAAAGGATATAATCCAGTTTAATAATTTACATTTTGAATAAGAAAGAACACAGATTAGTCATTGAACAAGTATATCCACGTTCAGAAAAACAAATTGAATTTAATAAAAGTCTAACTTATTGTGGTAAAAGTAGCGAAATCTTAAAAACGTTGCTTGGAAATTGCAACTTGAATATTGCCTTCAGAACAAGAAACAACTTAGGTGGACATATCAAAAATTACTACAAAACAAAAACTAAAAAAGAAAATGAATCCGGAGTATATCGTTTAAATTGTTCAGGCTACGATAAGTTTTATATTGGCCGTAGCGGTAGAAATGTCAGAACATGAACGTAGTTTCAATAAGCAAAAAGCAGATTTTTCCAATTTTTCAAATTGCCTTTTAAAATGCAACCACTCATTCAATCTGGATTTCCAAACTTTACATACAGAGAGTAGAGGCCAGAAATTGAACTACTTTGAAGTTCTCGAAATTAACACATACAAAAATTCCAAAAACATCATTAACGACCAATTAGATTTAAGTAATTCACCCCTACTCCTCTTATTCCCAGAAATGCCTGTTAGCCGTTGAATGGATTTTCCTAAGCTGGTTCTTATTGTCATTTATAGTATACAATATCTCTAGTATTTAACCTTGCACTTGAGAAAGATAGTGTATCGCAACTCGTTGTGCTAATTTATAATCTCAGTAGAATTCTAAATCGTTTGACTTTTCCCAGAAATACCTGACAGCCCTTGAATGGATTTTTCTAAGCTGGTTCTTATTGTCATTTATAGTATACTTTGTATCATTTCAAATGGCCACTCAGTACATCTCACTCTCTCCTACCAAATAAAATGGAAGGAAATATTTGACGTCACACGGCACGTCGAAACTCGGCTCATACAACTCTGTGAGCATAGAATCTCCTCCGTTGTGCTCTTGCGCTGGAATTGGCGCTCGAAAGCAATTTATTACGATCGTAATTGTTTGATATTTGTTCAAATTTGAATTTGAGATTATTAAATTGAATTTATTTCATCAGTGCTTTAAGATTATTCGGCATGCCAAAACATTATAGCGAAAAAGAGCAGATTCTTATTCTGAAGCTGCTCAACTACTTTCAACGAGAGAAAGAAGCTAAACAACCATTTTTACCGTTCAGTAATATATAATATGATACAAACTATATAGAATATCTGTAGTATTTAACCTTGCACTTGAGAAAGATGCAGTGTATCGCAACGCGTTTTGCTAATATATAATCTCAGTAGAATTCTAAATTGTTTGATTTATTTATTAATTGATATGGAAGTAAAAGCCCCTACAATTCAAATGTTAGTTTTCTTAGTTCAAATAGCGCATACTGTATTAAATGGTTGAATTTGAATAAGAATTCCAATATCTAAGACTTTTGATAGAGAGGAATTAGTGAATATGGTGTATGAAATTGGAAATAGCCATGGAAATTGCAATCAATTGCCAATTTGCCCGGCTGCAGTGGACGATTCGGAAATTAATGTATGGAAGTTAGTATGGACTTACATATAAAAAAAAATCTAGAGTATCTAAGGCATTGGAAGTGAATGAATATCATCCATACCATCTTAAACTTCACTCAGAACAAGTGAAGCAGGATTTGTAAAAAGAATGGATGTAGACTCGATTAGCATAAAATAAAAGTTTCTTAAAATTCATCTTATCCTCTGATGAATTCACTGTTCATAAAATAGAATTTGTGAATAGACAAAATTATCATTTTTACAGTCAAGAAACCCGCACATCAACCGAATGAACAATTTTGAGCATAATTTTCCCTTTTGTGTGGGGACGGATTGTGGAAAACTATATATTTGGATCATATTATTTTGGAAGATTCAATGGCCAAGAGTTTTTACAATTCTAGGGGATAGATTTTCCAGAAAGAGGAATGAACTTTTTCCTGCGGTTACCCGTGAAATAGGTAGTTTATAGAACATTCCTTCTGCAATCGACGATTGTAGTAGGAACAGCATTCCGTAGAATAACTCCTGTAGTTCTGGGTAAAAGTGTGTTTGAGAAGAAAGTAGACATTTCGCGCACTTAGTGTATTTTCAATAAATTTTTTCAATGAAAATTTAATTCAAAGTTCATTTTTCATGAATAAATTCCTTAATAAATAAAATATCCTTTTCAATTCGGGAACTGTTGAAAATAGGTATAGGAAAACTATACACCATTCGATAGATATTCGAATTTTTATTCAGTTTTAACCATTTAATTTAGTATGTGCCATTTGAAATGAGAAAAAAAAAATGTGATTTAGAAGGTTCCTAAATTTTGACAATGAAAAATGAACACCCTGTATAATTTTGCTAACATCGGCTTGGTGTTTCACAAGAGCTCTGTTCTTCAAGAAAGCATTGGTGTTTTGATGGAAATTTATCAGATAATCCCGAGGAGTGCAGGAAGAATTTGAAAAAAAGATCAAAATCTCGAATAATTGAAAAACCGTTGAGCTTAGGTATAAAAATTTCTAAAAAAACTCATATTATATCAGTATAAAAAAACAAAAATGATACGAAAAATATTCCATTAAAAAAACTTCGATATAAACTTCTGAAACAGAACACCTTACTCTGTACATTCAAAAATAATTTTGAAATACCTGTCAAAAAAGTACCGAAAATTGATTATTTAAAAAATCTCCTCAAAAGGGTTGTTAAAATTTTTATTGTTGCTAAGTTGGCACAACTGTTCAATACTGACGTGGAGTTTGAATGCGATCTGTCATTTAGTTTGTTTACAGTGTTCGATTTTGTCACAAGTGTGATTTGCGATTTTTACATTGAATAAAAATATGAAACAGAAAATGTCTTAAATTTTGTACTGCAAATGGAATTTCGTGTGCCGAATCGTTGAAAACATTACAAAAGGCTTACGGTGAAACGACATTCTCAAAAACAAGTGCATAAGAGTAGTACAGTGCATTCAACAGCGGCCAAGATGTGGTATAAGATTTGCCTCGCTCTGGTCGGCCATTAACATCTTTAACTGAAGTTAACATCGATAAAGTGTAGGAAATGGTAATTGAAAATCGTCGTTCAAATTTGTAAGATATAGGCAATGAACTTTTTATGTCTCATGAACCAATTCGTACAATTTTAAACGATTGGTTGGGCATGAAACTCGTTTCCGCTCGAATAGTTCCAAAAGGTCTGAATTTTTTTCAAAAATTGAATCACGTAGAGCTCGCTGACGATATGCTAGAACGAGAATTTCGACTCCAGATTCATAAAACGCTTCGTAACTTTGACATGCAAACCAGTCAACAAGCTTCAGAATGGAGCCTTCCAACTAAACCGAAACTGAAAAAAACAACGTCAAAGTCAAAGGTAATGTTAACTCTTCTCTTTGATTATCGCGGTGTTGTGCGCCCTGAATTGTTGCCAGAAGGTCAGAGGGAAAATAAAGAATATGTTATGAGCGTTATGCGGCGTTTGAGAAAGCAAATTTGTCGAAAAAGGGCAGATTTGTGGAAAAAAAACTTATGAATTTTGCACCATCTCACAAGGCAATCATTATGAATGAATTTCTGACTAAAATCTCAATAAATACCATCGAACAACCACCGTATTCACCTGATATGGCTCCGGCCAAATCTCAACCTACCACTTCGAGGTACCCGTTTTGAACCGATAAAAACGTTAAAGAGAATTCGCCTTATTCTGCTTGAATCGCTGGACCGGTTTTGGACTGATTTAGACGTCATCAAGAAAGAAGAATGATAAAGTGCGTACTACGCAGAGCTCAACCGACGCGTACTATAAGGACATTCTTATCGAAATGAAAGTTTCCAAATCAAAACAGTGCAGAGGTAATGGAATGAATGGTAGAGTAGTCCAAGCCGTGAACCTTTTGATTAACGGTTTTCTTCCAAGGCTATAATTTCTTTAGGTATTATTCATGACAAACTGAGTACGAAATACCCGTCCTGACTCGCATCTTCATCTCCTTAAATGTTGAGAGTGTCGAAACCATTGAAAAAGAATTTGGTCCTGTAACACGACATTTCGATTTTTTTTTTGTAGGTACTAATGGTATCAAAATCAAAATCAAAACATTTTGAAAGATTCAATAATTATAAAAAATTCGGAATCCGGAAAAAGTAGTATTTTCGTGATTTTCTTGAAAAAAATTACGTTAAAAAGCGTTATCTCGAGAAAAAAATGGACAAAATCTCAAAAAACTATTTTCATAAGCAACTTAGCCCCTATCGAGATCACGAGATGGATGCTACCTTGAATTATTTTTCCCTCGTGTACTATCTAGAGAAAACTTTGCAAGCATAATAAACATAATATACTGGGTGATTCACCAGTGGCGCGGTGCTCTGTAGCTCGTACACTCTTGAACATTTCATTTTTGTTCGAAAGGTATTGTATTTAAAAAGTAAGAATCTACTTCAGCAATTTATTTTTCAGTAAACAGGGTGTCCCAATTTTCTATGAAAAAAATCTTGGGTGAGGTTTAAACTCAATTTTCTCAATTGACTGCCATGAAGTTCTCCAAAGAAGAAAGGTTTCATGATAAGAGGCATCCTGATGCAAGATGCTTTGCAAAACTTCTAATTAGATTTATCGAAACGGGTAATACCGCTTACAAAAAACATAAAAAACCAAAAACTGCTGCAGCTGAAGACAACCAATTATCAGTTTCGTTGACAGTGACAGGGACCCATATTAAAGCCAAAAAGAGATTTCTCAGTTAACAGATATAAGTCAAACTTCCGTCCAGGTAATCTTGAAAGTGAATAAATTTCATGCATATCATGTACAGCTGCAACAGGCACTGAACAATCAAGACTATGAAAATCGAATCAATTTTTGCAATTGGGCAAGTGACAAAGTACCAATGTTACTTGCCGATGTACTAGAGCATATAAGACAAGATTTGTGGTTTCAACAGGATGGAGCACCGGCACATTACTCACATCAGGTTAGGGAGCATTTGAATCATGTATTTCCAAAGATAAACGTGGCGGTCCTGTTAGATGGCCAGCTAGGTCTCCGGACCCTACAAGTCTAGATTTTTTCTTGTGCGGTTATATTAAGGGCATCGTTTACCAGATTTCTTCTTCAACACAGTTGGATATGAGACAGAGAATAGTCGACGCATTTCAGTCAGTTAATCCGCAAATGTTGTCGAGAGTTCAACGGTCTTTCCTCAGAACATTTCGAACACTTATTGAAATAGTTCAACACCTTCTTGATCATCTCACCAAAAACCAATCTATTACGTATTTCATACATGACTACCTTCAAATATTTCCATTTCTCTGATCAAGTATAATGATATGTACTGATAAACTCTGCTTTCGCAACCTCTGATTTTATTATTTTAGTTAATTTTTTTTCATTTCGAAAATGGTCGAAGATAAAGATAAGGTTACTTCTCCAAAAATATGGCACAATATTTTATGCGTTGACATGAATAATAAAATACAGGATGTTCCATTTGAAAAAATCAAGATATGATATTTTTAAAATTACAATATTCAATAATTTTTTTGAGTTACTCCTGTCTAAAATGAGGATAATCTATTTCAATTAATCAATAAAACTATTCTTGGGCAATAAGAAAACGAAAGGAAAAAAGTATTCATCCTCTCTGGCCGAAGGAGCATGCGATGATGTGAGAGCCCATTTTCATGAATTTTTACGGAAAAAAAATATTGTGACGAAACTACTCACCAAAAAAACTTATTACTTAAAGACATTATAGCAGAGTTCTGGACGCTCTTGAATCTTCAACAAAAAAGTGGTCTTCCAATCTGAAAAACCTCCCAAGATTTTTTTATAGAAAATTGGGACACCCTGTTTACTTCAAAATAAATTGCTGAAGTAGATACCGTTCGAAGAAAAATGAAATCTCCAAGAGCTACGGAGCACCGCGCCACTGGTGAATCCCCAGTATATCTAAACTTTACAGAACAACTATTTGGACATTTTTCCATCCTTCTGGAAAGTACTTATGTACTTATGTTTTTTGGTACTCAGTATGTTATGAATATAATCTTTGAAAAACTGAATAGCTTTATAGGTGAGCCTTTAGTCAAAATGTTTCCGAACTATCAGTTTATAGGAAAATTATCTATTACCATATTACCGTCAAGTTAGTAACAGATAATGTTCCTATACAATTTCTTCATTGCTTCTGCTCAACTTTTATTTGGAAACTTTAATTTCGAACAGGAGTTGATGTGTGCAGGTTGTGCCTCAAGGTTCAATACTGGAAACTATTCGCTACATTTTGTATACAAGCGACGTACCCGCGATACTAAAATCCTCTGTTCAGATGGTACACAGCAAAAAAGAAATGCATTGAAACTGTTTGATAGCGATTTCAGAAAATCACCTAAAATTAAGCACAGGCAAGACAAATAATTTATTTCATCTACCAAAGACCATTGGAAATTTTAAACTCAAATATATTAATAGAATACTGAAGCCAACAAAATACTGTCATGTTTCTGGGCGATGTGCATACGCTGTACGCACTTTTTCGTTCTTCGTTTATTAAGTGGTTGACAACAGATATTGGTTTTCCTGTGTGAGTATCGTACCAGTTAGGAATGAGGCTAAAATCGGGCAAAACCGATACAATGACTTCATTGGTCGAAATAATATAAAATTTCCCTACATGCATGGTCGGCCTCACTGATCAAACTTGAATCAGAAATTTATGCTGAATTATTTCATTACAAATGAGTAAGGATTCACAAAAACATGGCTATTTTTTTATTTATTCGCATTCATCAATTAAAATTTTTCGAATTATTGATCGAAAACTGGAAAAATTGATAGGCGATGTTTAACGCTTAACTCAATCGAAAAATTATAAGAGACCATTTTTGTAGAGCAGTAAATTTCCTACAAAACAATGAGTTTCATGATTCATGATTTTTTCATTGAGTTATGAAATTCACAAGAAAATAAAAAAATCAAATTTCAACCGTTAATATCTTTTAACCCATTCAAGGCCAGCGTATGATATATCATACGGCGTTGATGCCATTGTTTGATGTTATGTTTATGCTTAGTTAAGATGAGTAGCTGCTGTTATTTGTATTTATCTGGCTGACAGAAGTATATTCCTTGAAGGAAATATCATAAAAGTCCTATTGGTCATAAAAGTTGAACATTTTAGTGAGTTGAATTTAGTTGTCATTCGGCGCCGAAAAAATGAGCCTAAGGTAAGTATATCTTCTTATAATGTTTAGTTTATTAGAAGAGAGTTTCTTAATACCGCTAGATAATGAAGTTTAAAATCTGCAGAATGGAATACTATACATCTCCAAAAAGCTTTGCAAATATTTCTATCGAATTTCGATGTAAGATAATTACGTATGAAATATCATACGGTGGGCATTCGTGTGTTTTATATCTTCATTTTTATTTTTAGAAAGAAATTTTATAATCCCTTTGAACCAGAAGATGCTGAAGTACTATTGAACTTCTTGGAACAATTGAGCTCGGATGACGAATGTTTCGATCAAAGACAGCCTCTCATAGATCAGGTGAACAATGTTTCCCAATCATTATTCCAACCCATGGGAAGATCTTTTTCGTTAGACGAGGCAATGAAACAATATTATGGTCACCACAGCATGAAACAGTTCAAGTCAAAACCTATCCGTTACAGATATAAGTTTTGGTGTTTCACTACATCTGAGGGTTATCTTTTAAAATTCAACCCCTACTGTGGTGTTGGCGATAAAGTAGAAGGAAAACGTTAGGGTCCAGTGTAACAGAAAAGTTGTGCTTAGGGTATATATCTCCAGGAACACCGTGTACCTGGATAACTTCTTCAATTCAATTCCTCTTCTGCAAAATTTTAAACACCCATTGTTCGGTACGATAAGATCAGACAGAATAGAAAATGCATCATTGAAACATTTGAAAAAATCTGACAGAGGCAGTTATCATGTTATTCACGATAACAATGATGATATAGTCCTTGTTCCTTGGCACGATAACAGCCAAATGACCATGGCAACTAATGTTACTGAAGATGATGTGTGTTTCACCAAAGGTAGTTGCAAACGATAGTCAAAAATCGAAAGAGCGCATATTTATGTGGACCAACCAACATTGGTAAATCTCTACAACCAGGGTATGGGCGGAGTAGATCTCTTCGATAAAATGCGTGGTCTATACAGAGTAAGGATTCGTTCGAAAAAATGGTATTGACCGTTTGTGAGGTTCTGTTTGAATGGAGCACTGGTGAACAGTTGGATCTTATACTGTTATGCTGATCCCAAAATAGGAATGTTGAAATTTCTGAGACGAATTACATTGGCAATATTAACTGCTCCTGCACATTTGCAGGGTCCCAAACCCAAATGCTCAAGGAACGTTATGGGAGAAATCCGATATGATAAAGTCGATCATCTGGTTAACAAACAGCTCACCCAAAGGCGATGTGCCTATTGTGAGAACTGCATTAAATTCTCCTATGGAAAATGTAATGTACGACTGCATCCCGATAATTGTTTTAGAGTATACCATGTAGCGCCAAAATAAAATATAATTTATAATTCCATCATTATACATAATAACTTTAATAAAGTTAAGTTCGGTTCAATAGGTAATTGATTGCACTAGAATGTGCCCACCGTATGATATATCATACGCAAAAAAATGTGATTTTCCGTAACTAAAAACATAATTCTGTGGATGGATATGCTAATATGGATGATGAATCTAGATAACTGACAAAAAACAATTCGAAAATTCAAAAAAAGAAATTACTCAGGCGGGAATGGGTTAAAGGGTTGGGTTTTCGAAAAAATCCTAAGAGGCTTTTTTGTAGAACATTCAATTTCCTACGAAATCTTAAAACGATATATTTTTTCAAGTAGTTGAAAGCGAGAAATCAATTCTTCTATGTGATAATAAGAAAGCGTAGGACCTTCCCGTTACAATTAAGAGCTCATACTTGGAGGTGTCTAGGAACACATTTTTCAGAGTACCAATCGAAAAAAAAATATTCGTTTTTTTTGAACCACCCTAACACCTATTCCATACATTTGAACGAAAACTATCATTAATTCAATGAATATTATAGAAAGTTTCTGGTTTTAAAATAAAAATATGGAGAATTGCTGGGACTCGTCAATTTCTTCATCCCCGGGACTTCAATTCCTTAACGGGGATGAGCACAACCTCCTGAGTTTGAATAAGGATGAGGGGTGTTGCGATACCCCATTTTGAAGATCTTATTGAGCACTATCTGACCCTAAATTTTCGCTTCAAAATATTTATCGTTTAGGAAATGGTAGCTAAAAAAGTGGAAGACTACTTACTTTTGTGATTAGTTTATTAAGTGCTGAAAATGGGCACCCTTTAGTTCGAGGTATGCAATGTTTTTATTTATTTGTTAATTTTTTGTTCGAAAAAGTAGACAGACCATGTTTTAGATTTACCTTAGTCTCTCGTTTTCTATCGTGAATTTTCAGGAACGTTGAAACTATGCCAAAGCGATTGTAAATTTGTAGGATTAAAATGGTGTATTCCGTAGAAGAAAGGATGGAAATGATACAATTATTTTTTGGAGATAACGACTCTGCGCGATTAACAGCGGTTTCATTTGAAGAACGACATCCTGAAAAAAATGTATCCGCTGCTTACGTTGTGCAACTGGTTGCTAAATTTACGCTACTGGTTCAGTCGGTAACAAAAGGAGGGTGTATGAAGGAGACGAAGCGAGGGAAGTAGCTATATTAGGTCTCGTATCGATGGATCCGACCCTAAGTACTAGGAATTTGTACAATGTATTGTTTCATGCACAACAATCATGAGAGTTTTAAGAAAACAAGTTTCATCCTTTTGAGATACGATCGGTTCAGGAGCTGAATGAGTATAATTTTGATCGGAGACTCATGTTCTGTGAAGTGGTCAGTGAAATTATTAACAATAATCCAAACTATCTGTTTTTCGGATGAGTGTTCATTTTACCTTAACGGCACTGTAAAAGGCATAGCTGTCGGTACTGGTCTGATGAAAATCCAAGATTATTTCGAGAAGAACATACTCAGCATCTCCAAAAGTTAAATGTTTGGGCGGGTATTTATAGAAATCATATCATCGGCCCTTTTTATGCCCGGTCAAATCACTGGCCAAATTTATTTAGAATTATTAGATAACGCTATTTATCCAGCCCTCCTGCAAGTATTGGAGAATGAAGAGAACCATGAAACGATCATTTTTCAACAAGATGGCGCACCACCTCATTTCATTCAACCTGTGTGTCAGTTCTTAGATGAAAATTTTCTTCAGGCCTCGATTGGAAGAAGGGGACATATTGAGTACCCAGATCACCTGATCTGGCTCCACTGGACTTTCTTCTTTGGGGTCACCTGAAATCTAAGATTTACGCTACCCAACCTGGATGATTTGCGAATTCGGAATCATTAATAAATGCCGTCGAATTGAACCAGAAATGTTGAGTAATGTATGTGAACCATTTGAGCAAACCCTTTTTTACTGCATGGAAGTGAATGGTGCCCATTTTCAGCACTACAAAAGTAAGTAGTCTTCCACTTTTTTTAGCTGCCATTTCGTTAACGATGAAAATTTTGAAGCGAAAATTAATGATGTATGGAAGAGGTGTTAGGGTGGGTCGAAAAAAATGAATATTTTTTTTCGATTGGTACTCTGAAAAATGGGTTCCTAGACCTCTAAGGAAGTCTCCCCAAGTATGAGCTTTTGATTGTAATGGGAAGGTTCTACGCTATATATATATATATATATATATATATATATATATATATATATATATATATATATATATATATATATATATATATATATATATATATATATATATATATATATATATATATATATATATATATATATATATATATATATATATATATATATATATATATATATATATATATATATATATATATATATATATATATATATATATATATATATATATAATATAATTACATATATGATGTAATAGTGTTAAGTTCATACCTGTGTGGATACGTATATGAATTTGCTGGGAGCTTCTAGATCCAAATGTTTTCCCGCATTCTCTGCAAGGGAACTGTCTTCCAGACACGCTACTATGACTGTGTCTGTGATTCATCAAAGTCCTGCCATCTGGAAATTCTTCTCCGCAAACGTCGCAAGGTACAACTTTGTTACGATGAGAAAGCATGTGTCTTTTCAATCTGGCCTTATTATGAAACGTTTTAGCACACTTGGAGCAAGAGAACACTTTTTCTTTGGAGTGTTCCCAAGAGTGTTTTAAAAGCGCCCTACGATCTCTGCATTGCCTGCCGCATAACATACAAGTATTAGGCGGTAGCTCGTTGCCGTGCTTTTCCTGTACATGCACAGCACATCCTTGATCGTCCTCAAAGTCTTCTCCACAAATCATGCAACGGTGATCTGAGTTACGAGCGTGAATTTCAGCGTGTGCCAGAAGATCAAGGGCTTCTGGAAAGGACTCGCCACATACGTTGCATATATGCCCTGAAAAAAATTATTGGTTAATAAAGTTATACTTTACAACTTGATGATTTCACATTTTAAGTTATTTTTTCTAGTTCGATTGTATTGATTATAATAATCGAAATATATGAATCCAAATATAAAGCGGTATTAAGACCAAAATAATATTGGGTTGGTTTCTTCAACAGTAATTAGGTGAATGGTAGTTTCAGGAATCGAAGGAAACACTGGATCAATTTTGCAGTCTATGTTGCACCAGTTAAACGACGAATAGTCGAAAATTTTGACACAAATCTCGAAGGTGGATGAAATTAATTTTCGTTGACCTTTAGACTAATTTTTAGATCACTTGGATTTTTTGAAACGATAAACAACTTATCACACAAAACTTGAAATGACATTTATCCAAAAATTACTGAAATAAAATTTAATGCAAATTGTTCGCTGAATGTTGGTACTCTTATTAAAAATCCAAGAATAAACTTTTAGAGACAAACTCATACCCTAAAGGTAACTCATTAGCAATTGCGGTTTTAATCATTGAATTTGGTATAGATCTCAATAAAAGTTGTGACAACATAAGAAATAATACTTGAGCTATTCAGTTCCTATATCATTATTGATGTCATAACATAAAGGTTTTGATTGCTTTCAACTTCAAAAATTAGAACTCACATCTGGTGCATTCAATGACTATATTTTGATCTTCAACAGTGACCTAACCTAAATCATTCAACTCATAGGAGATTCCCCATAAGCCTTTGTCAATATTTCTAATATGTTATTACATTTTCAAGCAAACTTTAATGTTATTCTCTCTGAAAAACACAAATCCCTGTCAGCCTTACTAGGCAGTCAAAACCTAACCTTTCAAAACAGACGAAATTTTCCAGATACGACTGAAGAATATGAACATGTAGAATTTATAAGGTTAAATTTATAAGTTTTAACTATTATTTATTTCAAGCTTAACACGCAAATCATTTCTCACTTGATTTCAACCATTAATCTTGTATTTTCTTACCCATATCTGGTTGGTTTGTCAGCTCATCTTTTACATGTACCCGTTGATGCCTCTTGAGATTATCTTGACGATGAAAAGACAATCCGCATGTCGTACAATAAAACGTGCCATACTTATGATCATCTTCAGAATAGTCGTCGTCTTCATCCTCGTCGTAGTCCTCCAGACCACCGTGCTTGGTACGCCAGTGTTCTCGCATCGAAGCTACATCCCAAAACATCTCATTGCATTTTTGACATTCGAAAGGAGAATCTCCGCCGTGTATGCGAGCATGTGAGGCGAGAGCTTTTTCTCTTGCAAAACCTGATGAAGAGAAAGAAGATATAATGAGTATATATAGCGATAATAATTTATGCTGTAATATGTAATTTTGATAAAAATGTTGTATTTAGTTCACACGTCTACAAGTGCGCCTAATGACTCTTTAAGAAGCGAATGTATTATTGGGCAACGTCCATTTCTAGTGATTCTGATGATATTCTGCATAACAATAGCTCGAATCCTTGTTTGCGATTGTAGCTTGTGGCTATACTCTCGTGGATCATATAACTAGAATATAACAATGAAATCATTCTTAGTTGATCTCTGATTTACACAAAGGAATTGATGACGAGTTATTCACTGTTACAAGTATTTGATCATGTATATTGTATCATATAAATAGAATATAATTCAAGAATTCCCAGTATTTCTGATTTGCCAAGTGGGTATTGATTGTTACAAGTATTTGATCAATTTGTTGTCTTGAAACGAAAAAAGTGTTATAGAGTAAGAGTTGGAGTGCGGAGAAAGTATCACTGAAACAAATGCACTGGAACGTTATATAACACTTCCTTATTCATCATCAAGCAGCTTCTTTTATTTAAAAATGTGTTTCGAAAATAAAGTATTTTGTCATTTATCTGAAACAAATATTAAGGGTTACATAACTTATCGTTATTTGCTAAAATATAAATAATTCAAAAATATGAATATATTATATTACTAATTTAATGCTTAACTTAACACAAAGATAAATTTACTAACTTGTAGCGAACTATATTTTGTAATTATGTATGTACACCAAGTACATCGGACTTTACAAATTTGTTTAAGCGGTTAACAAAAGTGGCAGTGTTTTTTCAAATAGCGCTCGCACATAATCGAAAACACATATGGGATATATGAGAGGATTTAAACTATAGTAAATCAATAATCATTCATTTTTTGTACTCAGATGCATTATCATTATGTTCATACTCAAATTATACAAAACAATTAACTCAACATCGGACAAAAACAATTATAAAATCAAATAACATAACTCAAATATTCTTTGGATTAAACAATCATTCAAGAACTCAAAATATATTAGTGTAAGCATTTCAGACTAGTAAACTCGATTTAAATTACAAAAATAAATCTTGTTTTCTTCATAATCTGATAAAATTGATTATAAATAAATTTAGTGTGGCTTCTGCAAATATTTCTCCGACAAGTAATGCATTGTGTCTTCGATTGTTTCTTTTTTTTTTTGCTGGACATATTTTGCAGCTCCCTCTGCATGTGCTGGAACTAGTGCTTGCTTCGTTACCAGCAACTTCTTCAATATCCTTACTCATATGTTCTCTTCACTTTTCTTGGAAAGTTTACCATCGTTGCTCATCTATGGAGATAGAAAATATTTCCGCTTTTTTTATATCCTCTGCTGCATGTACTGGAACTAGTACTTGCTTCGTTACCAGCAACTTTTCAACATCCATATTTAAATATCCTCTAATGTTGCTTTTCAGTTGTCTTAGAAGGTTCACCATCGTTGCTCTTCTTTGGACATACTATCTTGTCGGTTCAATGTCTGATGTAGATAAATAGATTAGCCTTTTTTTAATAACTACGTTATTCGCCCTCAACATTACCATGGTATTTATTCCAGCAATATCCAGAAGACGAAAGAAGAGTATCAACAACGGCCATCTATTATTCTATGTCCAATACATCTAAACATTTTTATCTATTTCATCGACCGTATCGCCGACCTATTCTTTTTAGGAACGCACGACATTAGTGTAGCTGTGACAGACAAGCCATTGACTTGAATATTCTGGTTGCTTTTAATCAGTAAAACAAAGAGTAATTGCCTTTTTGTTTTTGCGCATGGTAGCCACAACAGAAATTTTATGATTACTAGATTTGGTGTAATAAGTCTCTCCACAACATTTGCGGCAGCATTACTTATCTGGTACGGGACCTCAGAATGCTTACCAGCATATAGTTCAATGTTGAGAATATAAAATGTAGCTGCGTCCACAAACGGATAAAGTTTTATTCCGTATTTGTCGGGTTCAGATTGTATACCGGGTGGCTCACCACATGAGCGACGAAAGATTGGGTATATTTTACAGCCGATTTTGAAATTTTTTGCGCAATAATATGTTATGTTGTAGTGAGTACGAACTAAATATATTTTAGACTATACAGGGTGTTCCATAAAAAAGTTACATTACAAAGTTATGATTTTTTAAATGGGACACCCTATATTTTGTTTCATTTTTGACCTTGTGAGGAGAAATAAAGGAGAGTTTGTTCGAAATTCCCTATACCTATCTTAAATAGTTTCCGAAATTTGAGGACTTCTCTTGTGATAGTAATTGTTGTTGCTTAAACATGACACATTTTGTTGATCTATGTTACACAGGGTGTTCGTAAACGATTTTTGAAGTTAGGGCTCATTCAAGTCCCATTTCACTGTTTTTTTCAAATTGCATACCCTATATCCAAAGGGTCGAATAAGTGGTATATTCTTATACCTTTCGAATGGAACCTGGGTTCCCTATACCTATTTTCAACGGTTTCGAAGATAATAATAATAATATAGTTTATTCATTGAAAATAAAAAAAATCAGTTTGAATAAACAAATAATCGCAGAGACTAATGTTTGTACGCGATGTTAACAAGCAAAAAATCTTAATTCTTCATGACCTTAAGTTTTGAATATAACTGAATACAAATTTTTTCGCTTTCAATTACACTTTCCAGTTTAGTTTTGTCCATGTTTAGGTTTAATGTCTCATATTCGGGATTGAAGTCTATGTTCGGGGTTTGCTGTCTAAATTTGTTTTTTTTTGTTAATTATTTCTTGTCTTCGTTCAGGTATTTCACGCACTATTCAATAATATTATGTCACTCACAGATTTAAACATCGTCGATTTCGTATTAGTTATTAATCATTTCAAAAACAGCAACTCTTCCAGTTTCGAGGATCCACTGCTTCGCACTTTTTTTGAAACTTCTGATATTTCCTGATTTTTTAATTGCTTCTGGTAAAGCGGCATATATTCGGGGTGCTAGATAGGTGTAGGTTCTTTGGCCAATTCTTTTTGAGGCACGTGTGGTTTCAAACTACGATGGTCTATCCCTAGTTAGGTATGGGTGGCTTTTCAAAGTAACCAATAGTTTTCCCTCGAAGATGCCTGAGAGTATTTCTTGAGAAGAAAGTTGATAGGGGTCTAGTACTCCCGATAAGCGATATATTTCTGAGCTTGAGAATAGTAGTTTTTTCGTGAATAATTTTCAGAATGCATTTTTGAATCGTTTCTTCTTCATGTGACACTCACTCTATCCCCAGCCCAATATACCATATGTTATCTGTGATTGTATGAGTGAAAAGTAGAGGATCTGCAGCTGAACTTGAATAATAAGCTTCTTCACTTCTTAACTAGAATATTGATTTGTTTGTCCCGTTTTAGATTTTGATCTATGGTTATACCTAATTATTTGATCTCTTTCGTTTCAGGAATTTGTGTTTTATCATCGATATGAAGATATCCCAGTTCAGGAGCACCAGACGAATCGGACGTAAATGATGTATTTAGTCTTACGAACATTTAATGTTAGTTTGTTGAACTCGAACCATTCTTTCACTTTGAAGAATTCCCTCTCTGTCATCTCTTTCAGATCTACCCACGAGTCATGTTCATAGAGGAATGCCGTATCATCTGCGAAACTTATGACTTGCCCTTTTTGCGGCATCATCAGCAAACTATATACGTAAGAAAGAGAATTGGGCCTAGGACAGTTCCTTGAGGAACACCAAAAGTCACAACCTTTTTTGAACTCCTTCGTCCATCCAAGTCTACTATTTGCTCCCTATCACTTAAATAGCTCTCAATCAAGTCGAATGATTTTTCACGAAATCCATATCGATACAATTTCCGTAGCAGCTTTTCGTGAGAGACGGTATCAAATGCCTTTGCAAGATCTACGAAAATGCAGAGTACAGACTTTTTTTTGTCTAGGCATTTATATACCTTATCCGCCAACTCTATAATGGCATCTCTTGGTGATTAGCCTTCTCTAAAGCCATATTGGTTTTCTGAAATTATTTTGTTTATCCAAAAATTTTATGATGCGCAATTTCACAATATTTTCGATAATTTTAACTAGGTTCGAGATCAAAGATTTAGGCCGATAGTTTTCGATGCTACTTTTACTGCCAGATTTGTGGATAGGTTTGATGATACCAATTTTCAATAAATTCGGAAATTTACCTGTTTCGAAGCAAAGATTAATCAAGTGTGCTATCGGGTTTGATATTTCATTTATAACTTTTTTGAAGACCTCAGATTTAATTCCGTCATAGCCTTCTTTCCTTAAGCTCTCCTATGAACTTAACTTCCACTTCATTTGTTGGATAAAGAAAAATTGTATCATCTAAGAAACGATCATTCCCCTTGTATTCATCAGGCTGTTCAATTTTATCTGCATATTCTCGGCCAACTCCACTAAAGTAGTCGTTGAATGCCTGAGCTATCTCTTCCTTTTTTCTAGCATATGTCTCTTTTCCAACTGCTGAAAAGCTGTCTGTGATTTTGAATTGTTATTGTTGCATATATCATTCACATAGCACCATAGCGCTTTCGTAGAAGGAGCTAGTTTTTGCATATGATTCTGAAGAAGTAATCTTTTAGTTGCTATTATAAGTTTACTCAACCGATTTCTATAATTGTTATATTCTAATTTAAGTATCTGATTATGTGAATTTTTCATAGTTTATTTATAAAGTTCATTTTTTCTGTTCGCAGATTTGAGAAGATATTCGAAAGCTTAGCCAATTTTTATCGAATTTCAGGAAATATTCGATTTTTTCACTCCAATGTATAGCTTTACAGTTACACTGGTTTGTTCCCAGAAGAAAGTATAATATTTATTGATTTCATCACATTCAGTGAATCCAATTCCACTATCGACTTAATTTCAATGAAGGGATGATGCTCAATACCTGCAAATCGTATCAAGGTAATTAAACAATCGAGATCTCTTTATCGCAATCCTTGTACTCAGTTGGTACCGATCTAATCCTAATCATTCCAAAGTTGCTGTTTGATAATAGGGCTTAATACACTTGGTATCTACAAATTCCTGGAAAAGGAAAAGGTTGTTGACACGTATTAATACTATAAGGAAAAATATTATGTATTCACAATTTGAATTTTGTCTTACGACTGGTTGGAAAATTCCAATTTTAAGCAATTTTGCTATTTGATATATATTTCAAAATGAGGACTTATCCAATACAAGAACGAATTGATGATTTTTGTCATCTGCGAGTGACAACAAAACTGATTTTTAGTTTACTCCGAAAGATACCCGAATCGGAGACATCCAGATTGAAATTCTGTAAAAGAACTACTATATTTCGGAAAACCGACAACGTAGCTTGTACAAAAATGAACAGACAAAAACGGGGGACAGAAGATGAAGAAAACGAAATTACCTTTGTAGCCACGAAAATCCTACTACTAGTCAATGGAAGATTGCCGATGAAACTGGGAAATTTTGAAGAAAATATTATGTTATCGAATGCACCTTCCACAACAAATCCTTATTGAACCGGCATAATTTTCATTATTACGATGATCAGAACCCACATATCTTTCGTCAGCCGCACACGCAGCATCGATGGGCGGTTAATACTTGGGACGCAATCATATGCCCGCATGTCATCGGACCATTTTTTTTCTCGATGATATGGAAGGTCTTTCTATCTTAATTTTGCAAATGTTTCGTTTTTAATTTAAGGTTTGAAGTAAGAATTAATGTGATATTATGAATTCGATTTTTTTGTCAATTTTTTTACTCACAACCAATCGTAAGCATCCAACAACTATTTGGATGGTTACGATTCATGACAATTAAACACAGGAATGATTTTATTTAATTAGGTTTTTTCTTCTGAGGCAACAATCAGTTCAGATAGAAATTGGAGTGAAAATTGAAATATTTCTTATAATTCGACAAAAATTGGCTTCCGAACCTAGATATAGGGTATGTCATTTGAAAAAAACAATTACTATCACAATAGTTGTACAACTGAAGCTTTGAAATCAATATTGAGGGCACGACATTTTTTTTTGCTGAAATCTTCAAATTTCAAAAAATGTCAAATTTTTGGAAACTATTTAAGATAGGTATAGAGAATTTCGAACAAATTAACCTTCATTTTTTCTTATAAGGTCAAAATGAAACAAAATATAGGGTGTCCCATTCAAAAATTATAACTTTGTAAGTAATATAACTTTATTATGGAACACTCTGTATAGTATAATATATTTTCAGTTTGTAGTCACTACAGCACTACATATTACTGAGCAGAAAATTTTTTTTAAATCGGCCGTGAAATATGCCTAATCTTCCGCCATGAACATGGTGAGCTACCGGTATATTGTCGTAGAGGACATTTTTCTCGAAAACCTGCCATCATCTTCCTCCACAGTATATGGTAAAAGTTTTGTGTAAACATCTCTCGAACATCTTTTATTGGTGAAGCTTTGTCCAAGGCGCGACGAGACGCTCGTGTGGCAAACCGTAATGAATTGAGTAAAAATTTGCTACATAGTTGTAGGAAATATAGAGGCACCTGTTCAATCAGTTGAGAACAAATTCTAAAAATTTGCATCTGTCATCCTCAAGGTTCCAGCTATGTACAGTAATCCGAAAAGTGCTCGAATATGGTTGGCAATCACGTGGTCTGTCGTATGATGGCGCCTTTTTTCGTATGTATTCGTTGGTATGTATACAAATTTTTTCAAGTATGTTCTACAGGATTGTACAGATGTTGTCACCCCCACGCCATTTCTACCAGTCAGAATATTTCGTACTTGACGCCTCACCCGGTTATTTGATTTTTCCATTTTGTTACCTTAACACGTCCCGTAAAACACTTGCTGAATTCTGCAAGAGGTACATTCTCCTCATCTGAATCCGAGCTGCTCAATTCCTTGAAGGATTGAGTTTCCTGTCAAACGATGTGGTCCGAAGTTCCTCAACCTTGGTGACTGAGTTCTGATTAAGTTTCTTCATCTTCGCTTTGTATTTCCTCAAATGTTTCACTTCATGTTAGCGGTCGACGACTCATTTTATATAAAAAACACTGATATGCTTTAAATTCAATAAAATTGGTTTACAACGGATGAAGTAATATATCGCGTTGAAAGTTGCGCGTAACCTTTTAGACAGCCGTGAGACTTGCCTTCAACGCCAGAGCGACTGAAGGAAAATATATATCTATGGGGTGGGGAGAACGCGGAGGGTGCAGGTTAACTCTTGTTTCGCACACATTGACAATATGAGAGGCTATTAAGACTAGAAATGCATGTGCAGAGTAATATAATTACTAAAAATGTATTTAGTGCGGTGTATTGAACACCGATTAATTTATCCATCTTATTCTTACCCTACAGTTCGTGTGATAAAAATTTATTCTGATTTTTTTTTCACTCTCCCTATGGAATGATGATACCGTAATACAATTCTGATTATGAGTTAGTTTGCAGGGTAAGGTACTGTATGTGTTGAATCTTCACCAAAATGCAATCAAACTAAAACGATCTCTATGGCAATTTATCAACATGTGAAGATGAAAAAAAGATTTTACCTAATCATGCTTGCGAATATAGAAAACTTACAACACCGATTAGTTCGACAAGCAATAAATAAAAAAACAAACAACTTCAACAGACGAGACAATTTACTAAACTTTCTTGGAGAATGATTCTTGTACAAATCAAAAGAAATCATAAAATTAATCAGTCAATACCAACTAGGCGAATAAGCCATCTTTCCATCCTAATAACAATATGATATAAATGAGCGCAACTCGATCGTTATACAGCCAGAAACCAGGTATGAACAGACAAGTTAACGCGTAAATTACACAGTGTGGTCTGAAACGCATTCCTGAGCTTTTAGTGCTCAATGTCCGGTAGTCGTTTGGTTGTAGTGTGTTAGTTTTCACATTACTTCATAATGGCAGGAGCACTGCAGAAACGCTGCGCTGATGAAGCAAGTGGTTCTTCTAAGAGCCAAAGTCAGAATCCGAAAAAGAAATTAAAAATACAATGTGTCCGCGAAAACATTTCGAGATATCCTCTTGTTTTCGAAAATTTGTCTTCTCGTGCTATCAACAAAGCCTACTTCATTCACAATGGTTATAGCATTCGAAAAAAAAATAAAATACATTCCGTCAAAAGAGCACCGGGAATTAGTCATTGAAACACAAAATATGATGAAGTCCAAGTTAGTCGAAAACCGGTCCAGTGATTCGAGCAGGATAAGGCTTATTCTCTCTTTACGTCTTCTATCGATTTAAAACGGGTACCTCGAAGTGGTAATTTGAGTTTTGTAAAAAGAAAAAAGTCGACCGGAGGCATATCAAGTGCATAAGGTGGTTGTTCGATGGTGTTTGTACAGTTCTGGGTCAGAAATTCATTCATAATGATAGCCTTGTGAGATGGTGCATTATTGTGGTGCAAAATCCATGAGTTTTCTTTCCACAAATCGGGCCTTTTTCGACGAATTTGCTCTCCCAAACGCCGCGGGTGCTTGTAAACTGGACACTAAACGAAAGCTCACCTTTTAATTGCATGTATTTTAGGCGCCAACTTCGAAAGTCTGTCTAATCCTATATGCAATCTAGGCGCTTAAACTTGCCATCGAATTTTTATGTACGCACCTCCAATATGTTTCTTCGCTCTTCAATATCATGTATTTAGAGAACATATGATTTTCCATTATGAGTAAGGGTTTACTACACACACACTAACCTAACCTAAACACCTTTAATGCGATTTCCAAAATTCCAACTATTACCGCCGGCATATAGTATCGACGTATGTGTCTGGACTGTTGAGCGCCCAAAATACACATACGATTATGGACCCTTCGAAAATTGGCAGGTAAAGGTGGGTAAATGGCGCCGAGAATACACCTGCCAAACGCCGTATAACTCAGGTAATATTTTTTATTTACCGCCTGATCTTCTGACAAGAATTCCCAGTGCACAACACCGCAATAATCAAAGAAAACAGTCAACCTTACCTTGATTTTTGATCGAGTTTGACGTGGTTTTTTTGTTTCGATTCAGTTGGAAGACGCCATTCCGAAGCTTGTTGACTGTTATGAGTTCAAACTCATAAACCCGTGTCCCATCGCCAGTTACAATGCGTTTTATGAATGTGGGGTCGGAATTGACACGTTCTAGCAGGTCTTCAGCGACGTTTACGCGATTCAATTTTTGAAGAAAGTTGGGGTCTTTTGGAACTAGTCGAGCGGCAACGCGTTTCATGCCCAAACATAGTTAAAATGGTACAAATTGATTCGTGCAACACAGGAAGCTTATCGCCTATCTTTCTCAAACTAAAATGACGATTTTCAATTACCATTTCCTTCACTTTATCGATGTTAGGTAACTTCAGTTCAAGATGTTGATGGCCGATCAGAGCGAGGCAAATCTTCCACCATATCCCGGCCGCTATTGAATGCACTGTGCCACTCATGTGCACTTGTTTTGATAATGTCGATTTACCGTAAGCCTTCTGTAACTTTTTCAGCGATTCAGCACACGAAATTCCATTTGCAATACAAAATGTGAGAAATTCTTTGCTCAAAATTTTTATCCATTATTAGGTGGCAGGCGGCCTCACTCCTGTCGCCCGGTGTGATACCTCCACATCCAGCTATAGGTCCCGTGAATTGGTCCTTGTGTGACTAAGTTTCGGGATCTGGCAGATGATCCGGTTTCCACGATGTGAAGGATTGGCAACGAAGCATGATAAGCTCTGGGACAAAATCATCTGGAGTTAAAATAGTCTCCCATTCGGATCTCCGGGGGGAACTGCCTCGAGGGGTTCATGATGCGGGCAAGTCGAGCACTCCTCCGGCGAATTCACTAATGCTGATAATAGTTACAACTTTTTCATCCAGAAAATATACAAACAATGAGACACGAGATTATTTGCCAATAGAGGAAAGACTAGAATTTCGATAATAAGATATCATAACATTGGGTAAAACTTTGAAGATCTCAAGTTTCAATAATTAAGCAACCACTGTACATAAGCGCTCTATTATTGAAACATGTGAGATGTTTATTTATGTTCTGCAAAATTACTTAAAGGTTTTCATAATTGGAATCGTCTGGGTTCCATAATAAAAGTAATTCAAACCAACGTCACCGATTTCAATCGGAATCAAAAGGTTGAATCGGCGACTTCACGTGATGAAATGAGTAATGTCACATAGCATCTTACACTATAACTATTAATGACAGTATCTTCTCCCATTTATACTCATTCATCATCTGAAAAACCAAATTCCCATCATTATTGCTCGTCATTCCAACTTTGACGACGTTACACGATCATAATTAATTTTATTCTGATAAAGTATTGCCATTATTAATGACCGTGAGTTTATGATTATTTAGTATTTAATTTTTTTGGTGTTACTGCTTTCTCACTAACGAAAAAACAAAAAAGAAAAATTGTTTCTGTTCAGAGCTTCAAGAAACGAGCAAAACGTTTTTCTGATTCGAATCAATTGAAATGAACATTTTCAATTATCGTATTTGAGTAGAGACTTAGAAGACAAACAAAGTGCCACTCCACCCCCTTTCCCCTATGACTTTCAAGTTGGGGGATGATGAGAATGCTTGGTGCTCCAAATCAACATTACAAATTTATCTATCTCAGCGTTTTTAGCTAGAATAGTTCTTTTTGGAGTTAGGGAAGAGGACAAATTTTCGTTGACACATTGAATGAGTGAGGTATTATACTTCAAATTTAAATTAAAACTCTAACTTGAAGTATACCATATTGAATCTACCTGCTAAAGCATGCCATAATGAACCTACCTACTCCGCAATGTTGACAGACGAAAGGTTTCCGATGATCAGTTATCGGGTATCTCATTTCAGTTGACTGACTGTTTTCTGAGGCAATATACTCATAGTTTTTGACAATCATCAGTTCATCATTAGAGTAATAGTTCTTCGAGCTTGAAGCAGCTACATCATCTGTATCAAAATTATCGAATTCTTCTTTGATCTTCTGTTTTTTGCGTTTTCTATTGAACGTTTTCCGACCCTTACGGGATTTATCATTATCTGAATCATCTAGCGGTTGCATTTCTTCCTCATCCAAATTATCAGGTTCAGGTATGTATGCATGGATTTTTAGGTGGTTCATTAGATCGCATTTTCTTATATACCTAACCCCACATAAATTGCAACCGTGAGGTCTATCTGTTTGATGGGCTACCATATGATTCATTAAATTGGCTTTTTTCCTGAATCTTCTGCTACAAAAGTCACAAGGGTAAGGCCTTGCAGCTGTATATTCATCCTGGTCAGTTGGGAGTGGTATTTCTACATCTTCAGTAGATGCTTGTTCTCCTGAGAGACCTATAGCTTCTTCTGATCCAACAACTATTTCTTCTGGACAGTTTTCTTCCCACTGTTCTGCTACCACTTCTTCCGTAACTTGACATTCCATGAAATGTTGGGGAAAAGAATTTTCATTTGATTCTTGCATAACCAGGACATTATCTTCAGTGAGGTACATGATGTTTCCTCCTGGCATTTCTTGACAATTTTGAGGAATATCATCCTCTGTTCCTCTAAACTCTTCCGTTTGTCCTGGTAAAATCTCCGTTTCTTCAATACCGCATATAACTTCTTCATTTTGAACAACAGTACCCGAGTCCTCCCAGGTCAATGAGAATGATTCTTCCATTTCCTAAATGTTACCATTCATCATTCACTGGAAAAAATAGAAAAATATAATTGTATTTTATTTAAATGAATTGATTGGATTGTGCAAATATGTGAAATAATTTAATATATTATGAAATTTTGACATTTTTACGATTTATCGCATCACTTATTTGATGTCGATTTATCGGCATGTGGCAAAAACATGCAAAAATCTTCAATATTTTAATATCATTGGTTTTAGGAATGAATACTACAAGATTTGCTGTTTTTTTCTGCTTAAGATCATATAACTCCTCAACAAGTCTATGCAAAGTTCTGCGAATCATCGAAGACTCATCCTCCATTTGAATATCTTTGACTTTCAAATGCAGTCGACTTGTGGGCTACGGTAAGATTTCATAATGCATGAGCGTGTGCATAAATCTGGAGCTACAGGCATTTGTCATAAGTTGAGATTCTTTGACTGAAATGTAGACTCAGTGAAAGGCACCTCAATAAGCTTCAGTGCTGACACATCTAACTTCGGATATACAATAACCCAAGGAAAAGGGTTGTCATACTTCAGATTGAAGATGTTACGGAGCTTTGTACTTATTTGATTTAATTTACTATCAGTACTATTGTGAATTAAATTTTGAAATAATTGATAAGACTGAATAATATTTTGTATTAGTATATTGAATTTGTCTTCAACTCATCATTCTACAGCCCCTGCCTGCGACACACATTCTGGTTCCAATTTCGATAAAACAAATTTAAACACTCCAATTTTGGTTCCGATAAAGCCTCCTCCATAACATCCTAACTCTCGATTGTGAATCAACAAAATTTTCTCTGGAAATTGTTTGAAATGTGTGTATGGTATTCCAGCTATTTCAACGGTAGTATCAATTATATTATCATTACTCTTTCATTTGTCTAAATGAATATATTTATATATATCATTATGCTTATCAACTACTTTAAAAAATGTATCATCCAAGCAAATAATACTCCCTTCCACAATAGTTCTAACTTTGTGATCACTACAATTTGTATTGTTGGTGTGACCATTAATGAATGCAGCTTATGGGAATATCCTGAAAAAATCATGGAGGCGCCACGGGCATATAACTAAGGAAGAATCTAGAAATAACTAGTCACACATGTCGACCACTATAAGAATATTATCGCCAAGAGCCTTATAAATTCCAGAGATGACAAGCTACAAAAATTACTCACAAATGACGAGTATATAGACTTCCATAATACACTTTTATAAGAATATTACCCCTCAGAAGCTTACAAGTGTCAAATATGATATCTCTAAAAAATTATATAGATTAGACAACCAACTAATTCACTTCATACTTCTTAAAGCATTCTCATAATAACAAAACAAGACGATATGCTTTATTTGACAAGGCAAGAGAGATCCATTTACCGATTGCAGAAATGTTATTGTAAATTGAACAGAGAGATGATGGTCCTTAGCTTTCAGAAAAAATTCAGAAAAGTTTTTATCTTTTTCCAGCACGAAGATATGATATTAACTAAATAAGTGATTAATTCAAACCAATTTTCATTGTGTGAGAAAGTATAGATCATTTATAAAACCTGTGTAATTTTAATTTTATGGGTGTCTACTTCTAACGTTCAGAAAAATTCCTTGGCCATTTTTTGAAATTTTCCTGATCAACTGTATTCATTAAAAAATATATAAAATCTATATTTTTGATGCATATGCTATCACATCAGCAACTTTATGATTTAAAGGATTACACCTGAATCTCATTATTCAAAAACAAGAGCTCAGACAAAAGTGAATGTTGCAAACAGACAAAACCCAATCAAAAAAATAACTACAAATCGAAGAATAGTAAAGTGAAACAAATGCCCACTGATAAACAATCACTGATAGTTTAGCTTTATCTAGTACAAGCAACAAAAAGGTGTATTCATTGTGAATCTAGAAATTTCCAAAATGAAAGAAAGAAGTACGATTATTATATGTTTCACATGCATAGCTCTTTTCAACGTTTCCCCATACTACTAATTATTTGCCCTCTATCTCTTTTTAACTGTAAACATTTCTATCCCTTTTTGTCTGAATTTTCTCAAATAGTGAGCTTCATATAGAAGTGATCTAAGATATTGTGATTATAAATAGTGCGGATTAAGGACCAGACTAACCCATGAATTAATTATATCCCTCATTTTACAATTCATGTAACGTAAATCCTAAAATTTTCTCTGACTTGTCAGTTCACTCCTCGATTTCACTCACTTCTCCTAACTATCTTTAGCTTCTCTAAATTTTCATATTGAGGATATGTTAAGTTCTCTGGTCTTTTTTCTATGTTTGTCGTTTTCCTCAAAATGAGGTAGCAGGATCAGTCTCAGGTAGCTTCTAGTATACATATATTACTTGATACATCCTTACTGGAATTATTATGATTCTGAGCTCATGAGTTCCTAATAAGGACGAAACTGCAATCAACTGCTTTGTTTTTCGGCCACTCAAATAAATCTTTGTCAACTCTGTATGTTCGGAGCTTCGAATTCATTTCAGAATTCACAATTCCATCTTCCATTTTGGAAGCAGAATTGTTTGAAGTCGGCAATATTCACCTTTTAAGCATTGATCGGAAATACATTTGAAGAAAATAATCGGGTGCACCAGTTTTGAGTTAAAACAAAAATATGCGAATTTTCTGAGTCTACGTTGACTCCATGTTCTTCAAAGGGGACATCGATTATGTTAGTTGTTTATTGCCTGTTGATTTATTTATTTATCACATAAATAGGTTACATGCTCATATTATGCGATACAGTAAACGGGAAACCCCCAATAATTATTAAGAAAAAACAGTGTGTAAGATGGTGTACATACGAGCATACCCACCTAAATTAATCTCCTAACCTAACCTAACCTCAATCTTAAACCTGGTCAATGATACACCAAACAAATCTAAACTTCCCTAGTTCTCTCAACAAAGATACACATCGATTAATAAGAAAATATTGACTGTAGTTAATTATACAACTTTTAGCCCTGAATAGTGGTATGTATCTCATCATTCTTCGAGGAAAATTGAAATTAATTAAATCCAAAAGTGTTGGGCAGTCCAACATACCATCAATTAGTTTGAAAAAGAAACATAAATCAAATACAGTTCTACGCCTTTGTAAAGAATCCATGTCAAACCTAGCACTTACTGAATCTATGTCCTGATCATAGATTCATCTTGAATGCCAGATGACGTAGAAATTTTCGTTGAACTCTTTCCAGAGAGTTAATATCGCATTTATAATGAGGAGATCAGATGTAGGTTCCATACTCGAGAATTGATCTCGCCAATGCACAGTAAAGAATTTTAACTGTACTTGGACCAAAGTCCCTTGAATTTCCGAATAATGAAACCCAGTATCCGGTATGCTCTAGCTGTTGTCTTGCGAATACGTTCCTTGAAATTTAAATGACTGTCGAGGATTACTCTGAGGTCCTTTATATCATTAACCCGGCCCAACCGTTAAACGCCCATTACATAGTCGTGTCCGATTGGGCCCTTGGTTGTATGAAATGTGATCACGCAACATTTATCGAAATTCAGTTTTAACGAATTTGAAATTAACCAGTTTATTAGAACATCAATCTGCTTCTGCAGAAAATGTACATCCTTAACATCTTGGATTTTCTGGATCAACTCATATCATCTGCAAACAACGAACATTCACACTTCATAACTTACTTCACATCATTAATGAACAGGTTGAAAAGAATTGGACCCAAGTGTGAACTCTGTGGAACTTTGGAAGTGACGAGTACTCTCTGGAAAGAAACGATTTATACCTGACTAATTGAGTTCGGTCACTCAAGAATCTCCGAAACCAGGACAGAAGTGGGCTTTACCCAGTGCCTCCAATTTTGCCAACAGTAAATTATGGTTTACCCTATCGAATGCTTTTGAAAAATCTGTATACAAAGCGTCCAACTGGGAGCCTAACTCAAAGCATTCGATAATATCCTTGACATAAAGTACCATGTTGCTCCTTGATTATAACAGAGTAACAGTGCCAAGATAAAAAATGACACATCAGACTTTCAAAAATTTTGGATATCGCTGATTGAATTGATATACCTCGGTAGTTAGAATTCCTAGTTTTCCAAAATATTAATAAAATCCAATTTTCAATTGAATTCAATGAATGAAATTTTGAATTTATCAAGTTCATACCTATTGAAAAATGAATATTGCTGGGTTCATGAAAAATGATTGGAAGAGAACTGAGAGAAATCTAATATCAATACATCTTTCAAAGTGTTGAAAAGATATACATAAGAATTTTGAAACTACAAACTACAGGTCATAGAAATAAAAAAGAAATTGTTGTTGAATTTGCATTTTCTGATTGAACTTATTTCTAATCATGGTTTTTACATGTTATAATCATTTTGACCTGCCTCTGAGCCATATTCATTTTGGTTATGACAATTCATTATAGTGTATTCTTCATAACTTTTCTACTGTTAGATTAGTAATTAATCTGAAAGAAGTAGATGCATTGTGTTATTTTCGAAAACAATTATAGGTAGATTCTCATGTACAAAGAAAAATAGAAACACTGTTTTGATTCAGCCATTACTATTTGGTGGTTAAGTATGACTGAAACAAGAATGAAATTTTTACCAGGTTTTTATTACCAAAAAATAAATTAATATTTCACTGTTACTGCAGATTCGAAATCTCGTTCATCGTTGAGCAACATAAAACTTAGATTGATACATAGTAAAAATTCCCTTCATGTTTCAATAAAAAATAGAGACACTGTAACAAAAGATTTGAGGTACTTTGTAACGAACTATTGTCTGGGCTGAATTTCATTTTTCAAAAAACTGAATAAATTTTACACTAAATAATCTGATATTGCTATTGTTCACGTTAAACAGTTGAATCCTACATGGACAGTTCTCAATTATGAACATTAATTCAATATCAATCAATACTCTGGCATTCAGACAAAAATAGTCGACATTTTAATTCAGTAGAACTAAGAGTTTTATTAGAGATAGAAAAATTCAAATTATTACTCATGATTGCAAAAGCATTCTCAGTTACTCTGTACACAAATCTCCAAGTATAGTAACAATCTGTTACCATATAATATTTCACCTGAGGACCAATGCCAGAAGTATGACTGATTCAAATGTTATATGCGAAACAGACAAAATTCCTATTGTACTCTTCCTAGTAATCTGAGATTAATTTTACGCATTTCATCAATTTGAAATTGCAACCCATAGAAGAGAAAACATTGATGACTAGTTGAACTTAACAAATTTTCATACAGACGAGGTGCAATAGCCTATATGGCAGAGATGTCCACACTGAACGGAACAGCATCTTTTTTTCATATAAACTAAAATTTAAAAAAGGTGCGCCTATTGATTTGGATGGCAAATATCTTATTCAGACATTATATCGCCTAATTTAGACTTAATAAGGCCCTAAGCTGTTTAAGATATCAGGCTCTTCAAAAGTCCAGATATTATATGTTGGTGTCATACATGATTTCAATTGGATATTCGGTTACACAATGGCGCTTTGTTTTTTGAAATGGCGCGCTTAAACGCTAAAACAATGGGTAAAGAGTAAGACACGTTCCAGACGTATAGATTTTAGGATGAATAATGCAGTTTATTGAATTATATAATGCAATTGCTCATTCTGACTTTTTTGTGGGGCCTCAAGAAAATTTAATGGTAGCAAACTGTAGTTGTTGAAATGGCATTTTGATATCTTCTATACCTATGAATTTGAACAAATACGCGATTTACGGTTCACTTAGTTCTTTACTTAATTTGAATATGAAACTATAAATGAAAGAATAATTCTAGTAAGAAATGCTGGAACACAAAACAAAGATAAGGCTGATGGAATTTAAGAGGAACTACTACTCAAATGAATTTCAAAATTAAAAATATTTGAAATAATATACGAATAAAAATAAATTTATCTATATCATTAACTGTAATTCTTTGGTAAAACGATGCTAGGTTATCAGAAATTTTGACAAGAAGAGGTTAGACAAAAATTATTGAGGTTAACAAAGTTTACAAATTTTCAAAGATGTAAACAAACAGCTATTCCAAACATTTAGAAAAATTGAACAATCTCTCAGGGAAATATATAATCGGTGTAATAAATTCAAAATGGATAATTTACGTTAACTTGTCTGATACGTCCATTATGACCAATCTACATTGAAATCAAAAGAATGAAATTTCGATTTATTGCTCGGACCAGTAGAAATATATTATATTTGAGATTGGTAAACTTTGTTTGTGAAAAAGATACTGGTTCTAAATGTCTTCGAAATAGTACTTACATGAAAAACCAAAATTATTTGACACCTAACCAAGCTTTCGTCTAGTTCAGCGTCGACCGACCTTCACTTTGCATAGGCAATGGCTGCTTATGTCGTTGTGTATTGGGAATGTAATATGAGGTAACTTACATATTTTGCTGAACTTCCGAGACTGCATTCTAAATAATTTTTGAAATTTTCTCTTTCAATTGATAACAAAAGAATTTGAAATTTTAGCTGTTCTTCTTTTCAGTTGTATCGATTAGATTTAGGTTAGCCGTCTAACCTATCTTCTTACACAAAACACAACCGCCAAAACAACTTCAGACTTCCTTTTCCTGTCTTCATAGCGGGAAATTCAAAATACAAAATGAGTACGTTTGGCGGTAAAATTAAGGAAATTCCTGGAATTAGCATTGATAGATTCGATCGCAATAATTTAGATTCCCAAGCGTATTTTTTATCTCATTGTCATATAGATCATATGGTTGGTTTGAATACTTCAGAATTCCAAGGAATTTTGAAAGAAAGAAATTGTTTTATATATGTGTCTCATGTAACAAAAGCAATTTTGAAGAAACTTTACCCAAATATTGATGAGCAAATCAAAGAATTGGATTTTTGCACTCCTACTTCCGTTCATTTAAATAATGCGGTTGTCTCTGTGATTCCTATTCCCTCTGGACATTGTCCTGGGTCAGTTATGTTTTTATTTGAAATGGATCAAGTTATCTTATATACAGGAGATTATCGAATGAGCTTAAATGATATCAAAAGAATTCAAGCACTATATGATTCATTAGGAAAACTCAAAACCATTCATACAGTTTATTTGGATACTACCTTTTTCTCCAAAAAATATCTTCAATTTCCATCACGAGAAGAAAGTTTAGATGAAATCTGCAATTTGATAAAACAATGGCTTGATGTGAGTGAGAAACATATAATAAATTTACAAACAAGTGCAAGATATGGTTATGAATATGTCTTCATGGAAATTTTCAAGAGAATGAATATGCCTGTGCATGTTAGCAATGAAGCTTATGCTTTTTATAGCTTAATACCAGATATGGATGAAAGTGTTACATTAGAAAGTTCTAAAACCCGAATTCATAGCTGTTGCAGTAGTTATTATAAGAATATATGTATTAAAAATCTGATAGGATATTCCACAAGAACTGTGAAAATGTCTGCAATGAGATGGACAACGGAAAAACTTGAGCAAGGTGAATATTAATTTTATCTACGCCATAAAAAAAAAATTTGAAGAGAATCATTTACATACTATGGATTTTATGGAACTAGATCAATCAGTACTAACATCTTTACTGAAGAAGGTTTTAAGCTTTTAGAAGCAATTTTTGTTGCATTCAACAGTATTCAATAATTTTTAATACCATATTCAGTTTTCAATGTTTATTTTAATTGGTATATAGGGATAGCTCCTCTCATGATTTGATTGATTTCAATACATAGTTATTGCTGCTGGCGTATCAATTAGGCCTTGTATTTATGGTATTGATTTCATTATAATTATTATTTCAACATATTTTTTTGTCCAATGATTAGGAAACATTCCTTCCATTGACAGCATATCAGATGCTTCCTTTTGAGAGGTTTTAAATATTTCCTTATTGGGATGTGTATAAATTATCTCGTCTCAAATGATTATTTTTTGTAGAAAAATTACTGTTCTTTCAACAGAATAGCTCTGTATGAACAGTATAATTATATTTTCTTGTGCCTGGATAAAAAACCATAATCACATTATTAATTTTTTCTTTTCTAATTCTAAATGGATAAAAAACCATAATCACATTATTAATTTTTCTTTTCTAATTCTAAATTGAATATTTTCTTTTTGTAAAAATATTATAATCAATAGGCGACAATCAACTTCACTCAATTCATTTTCTTATAGGAATGAAGAAGTAGATCTGATTCAATTTTCGAATTTAAAAATATTTATTTTTCTAAAAATAGTTATTGTGTTCTGCGTTAGTTACAACATTTTCTCGCACCTGTACAAAAAACTCGAGATTTTGAAGAAACATTGTTTTTGGATTCGAGATAGTCAATTGGCGGTCACCGTAGTGATTCTGAATGGGCTTCCGTGATCTGTATGGATGACGGCATTGGGATTGTTCTGTGATTTTCTTCTAATACTCACACGTTATTCATCATGTATCCGATCCTGAATTATCAGTAGGTGGGATTTGTTCAGGTGTTTAAAGGGAGATGTGCAGTGTTCGGCATGCCGTCGACGGAGAGTACAGTTTCGCGTATTTATCGTCTCTCTGAGAGAACTCTAGGATCAATTCACATCTTAACCGCTTAGCTGACAACATGGTCAAGCTATTCTATTTTGGTATTGATGAAATGGCGCTTTTCCTACCATTGTAGACAATCTTATAGTAGGCGAAAATGGCAGAGATGTTCATGGTGATTTCTCGAATAGATTACGATAATGTCGTCTAAGTCAACTGAAAAAAATATATGTAATTATCTTGACTGTGCTACAACTAAGATACACAACTGACACATTACCAGGGAAAATCTCCTTTTACCTAAGCCTTCTAAATATCCCTGGTGAACTTACAAACAGGGAAAGTAAGATGAAACTGCATACTCAACCTTTTACTTTACAGATCAATTTTTATTCGTTTGTAAGGATTGGAGAGAATTATTATAATAAATTATATTATATTTAACTTTGACCTAATATTTCAAAGCGATCCCATCTAGGGATTTACATAATTCTTTTCTTGCTCGATTCTTGATTGAAAATTTTCTTTTGCAGGAATAACAAATAATCAAGATGAAACATATTTTGTATGTTACGCAACTCACGCTTCTTATGAAGAAGGTGAAGAGATGATCAAATTTTTGAAACCAAAAGAGGTCGTGCCATGTGTTCTTCAAAAGGATGATGCCGAGGAGATTTTCAATATGATTGAAACACTTTTAGATTTCAATAGTGAACCAATTCCTAAGAAACCGAAATTATTTGAGGTCAGTAAAATAAGACAACAAATATATGTTCAAGATGTTTCAGAAAATGGGTCTGATGATTTGTATGAGTCGGCATTAGAATCCCCTCAAATGTCTTGAGATATAATTATTTCTGTAATGAATGTCTTAAGCCAAATATATATAAATTTTTCTATTATCAAGTTATTGTCAACATTCTATTCCCTAGAGATGAACGATTATTATGAATGTATGGCAAAGTGCAGTCTTAAAAGACAATCCCAACTCAATCTTATAAAGTGCAGAGGACACCTTGGAGCCTGATAACAAGAGCATTTTGCTCTATACCTACTGAACTGATACTGGGCCTTGCACATCTTCACCTGATTAGACAAGCAGCTAGAATGGCTACCTACAGATTCCATCACCTTTCCTGGAATGGGATAAGTATGCTTGGCACTTTACAGGATGGAATTGATGACAACCACATGTTGAGTATAAAGTCTGTCATGGCAATATCCAAAACCAACATAGAACTGCCATTCCTAGCAGACAGGAATGAGCCACCTTTATGGATCGTCTACTTGAGAGTCCCTGTTGGTATACAGACGTCTCTGAAACTGGCAAGGTGTTGGAACTCGTGTATATGGATAAGGTGCTGCCAAGGAATAGCCTATCTGTCTTGGCGGGATTGCAACTTTTTTCAAGCAGAAATATTCGCCATTGATTATTATGCCTACCTCCTGTTTGAGGGGGATTAACAAGTAGGTCAATAAAAAATCATCACAGTTAGCAAAGCTGCACTGAAGGTATTGGCATCCAACCACTCTACGTCACTTATTGTGCAAGAATGTCGTTCAACCCTCGCCAGACTGGAGAAAAGAAATACTTGGGCATTGAGAGCAACGAGAGGACTCATTGGCCGCTTGAGAAACTGCCTTGAGATTTAACATACCAGAGCCTATCACGGATTTTCCCTGGAGACTGCAAAGATCGAAAAAAGCCGGGGGTTGGACCTGAAGGTACAGGAGTACTGGCTGAGCCTCACAGGTCTCAGACGCTTTCGGATTATCATCAGTAGACTTCCAATGTGAGAGTCAAGGCTCGACTTAAACTCTCCAACCTAGATCTGAGAGTTCTAACTACCATATTAACGAGGCAGTGTCGCCTCAGAAATCACCTAAATAAATTTGGATTGATTGAGGACCCTCTATGTAGACAATGTGAGGAGGATATAGAATCAACAGAACATGTTATATGCGAATGCCCAACAGACTTGAAGAACTTGGATCTTACAAACTAGAGCTGACTGGGCTTATTAAGCTCCCCCCACCCACAAAGCGCGTAGGCATTACAAGATACAAAAATGGAGCTTGTGGCATGGCTGTCAACCAGCCCAACCTTAATTTCAATATCTATCTATCTATGGTCAAATTCTAGGCTTATAAAAGAAATTTACTATCAAATTATCTTTTTTTTCCAACTTCTGTTTGGCAGTAAAAATTGTGATGAAGAAAATGAATAATACACTAAAAAATTAATGATTTACAAGGTCATTTACATAAAAAAGCAGTTATCAAAAAAATGCTTTTAAAATTTATACTAATTTATTATAAAATGTTTTTCTGTTGACTTAAAAAATAAGAACAAAAATTTTGGGTGGAAATTGGTCCCCTGATGCATTTTTGATAGCTGCACAACGCCTTTTCTTTCTCAGAATTCCGCGAATTCTTCCCTGATGTATATCCTATGAATGCTTAATGGTAGTGAGAAGGGAAGATTGAACAGGCTGATCTAAGAGGGTGATAATTTATTTTTCCAGAAAAATTCCGTGTGAATCTTATTCTTTGTGGAATAGCATTATTATGAAAACTGTAGTGGCAACTCTGCGTATGGAATAATGATAAAATACTAGAACTGTCATAGCTCAACCGTTAACCGATAAAAATTGATTTAACAAAATTCAATATCCCAAGTATGTATGTATTACGAGAAGTATTGAATTATGTTGAAAATTTATTTTTGAACAAACAAATTTCATTTAAAATATTTATCTAACAACGAGATCTGAGTTTCCCAAAATTATTTATTCAATAAAAATTTTTAAATGCATAGATGAGCTAAACGGGTATATTCTTCCACAGCAACTTGATGAATTAATTAATTTCATCAGACTATATACTGGGCAGCTATTGCAGAAATGAAACGTTGTGAATTTAAAGCACTAAATGTTGGATCTAATTATAATACTAGCAAAACAAAGATTAGAATGTGAAATTTTTGTAACCGTTGTGATTTACGAAGATTGGTACAATAAAGCAAAGCAAAGCGATCATCATATGCATACTGAAAAATATTCCACAAGACTAAAACCCATAAATTAAATGAGAAAAATCAACAATTAATAGAATACATTGATATATTGAAACAAAACTTACAGTATACTCCTTAGACTACGCGAATATAAAATCACTTCAGACAGAAAATTTCAAAACAAGCTATTCAAAAATAATAAAAAAAATCACAAACTTATTCCAGGTTCAGATGAAAATATTTCTGGAAACGATTCTCCAAAAATAGATCATTCAGTGATTATTGGTTTTGAATTTGGGATTTGTAAAATCTTGATTTTCTTAAATACAATGCGTGCAATTTGCAAAATTTTCTTATCATGATTTAAGTGTTATCAGTTGTAAAAAATAAAAAAATTGTAAAACTCTAGGTGTTCATTGTATTCATAATTTTTGGTACAAAAAATATGACAAGAAAACAAAAAGATTTATTCAAAAATCCGTAGATCAATGAATAATCCTTCCTGACAGGAGCTAGTCCTCAAATTTGCCTGCCATGCATGGCAAGTTCACAATCTCAAATTTACTTATGTAGACTCCTCGCGACTATTTCGCTCGTTTTGAACCGTGATGTGTTTCACGGACCGATGAAAGATGTTCTACAAGAGTTGGAATTTTTACGTTCTACCATCTGTTTGTTATTGTCCGTTGCTTTTCTCAAAGTAGTTTACGCAACTGCAGTCTGCCTCTTTGTTTCTCGGCATCCTGTTTAATGGCACTATTGCGGTTCTTGGGTGCTGTATGCATGGCAGGCAGAATTGAGAACTAGCGCGTTCTCTCTCTCTCGCTGCCATTATAGCTTCTTCTGTCTTAAATGATGTTGGTGTCATTAATCGTTCAAAGTTGCACCGTGAGAGAACTGAAGTCAAACAAAATCCTTCGCGTTCTGTATTTTGATGAAAGAAAGGACAAAACTTTGGTTCATATTCAGAAAGAAGGGAAATTTTATAGAAAACGGCTGATTGAAGATCATAATGTTATTTTATCGGAACCAAAAGCAACTATTTCGGGCACTTTACATGTTAATCGGGAACTGCTAAAGATATTAAAGATACTATGATAATTCACTTGAAATCTAAGTCGGTGAAACTGAGTTAAGTAGCTGTTCTTGACTGCGATGAAACAGTATTAAATACAGGTGTTGAAGCTGGTATTATTCGTCTGATGAAAGAAGAAATAAACAGATCATTACAGTGGTATATCTGCCAGCCGTATTCTAAAGAATTACCACTACATTTGTTGTAACATTTAGATGGAAACGCTACAAGGCCTAAATGCTTTTCATGTACCATTGTATCTATATTACGATATTGCCAAACAATGCTTATAGTTGAATTCACCGTTATACCTACAGTATAACCTGAAATTACTAGAAATGAGCTGAAATGGAACGTGGCCTCCTTATCCGTTCTAGATGATTGACAATAGCTAATCGAGTTAGTGGTATTAGCCACGTACGTGATGAGAGTTTATGCACCGATTTGGTTTACAATAAAATGCAATCCCTCGTGCATAAACAATCATTGACAAGGCAATTCAACAAAATGGATATTTCGATCACACCGAAAATCTTCTTATTGTCATGCTTGGAGATGAAAGAAATTATACGAGATCTAGCATATCGAAGTATTATAAAAGCAAGATCAGAGAATGCTGGAGGACTTCGAACGTTTAAGGTGCCAGCATTCATTTCGATGCCAAAGATGACGGTCTCGACATGTCATAATAGTAATGATTTTCCATGTCACACCCAAGCCGTAGAACGCTACATCAAGTTGGTTACAGAAGTGGTTTGTGGGGAAAATAAACGAGACGGTTTTATTAGACAAGACTATTATCACGTCAACGAATGCCTAATTTTAATACAAAAAAAAAAATTTGATATTTAAATATGCACTTTTAATGTTTCTGAATAATTTTCATAATAAATGATCATATTAAAAAACTATGTTCAAGTGCGTTTCGGCATGTCGAAAAATCAATCCATGTTGCTAAAATTTTGTATGTTTTATATATTCAAAGGCAATTTTTCATCGCTATGCCGTTGAAAGAATTAAAATTTTTTGAAACTCTATACATTATCGCTTCACCCTGATGTGTATTATGAAAATGAAAAAAAAAAGTCTGTCATGTGCGAGTAGGACTAGCGCACCGAGGTTTCCGTAGAAGCTTGAAGCTATATCAATAGTTACAAAGTATAAACATACTAAATAAATTGATATATAGTATGGGTGCCATCTCTGAAATTCTCCCATGAAATTCGATACGTCATACATTCGTAGCAATCGTGTTTGTTAATCATTTCAGCTTGCAATTTATCGTATAGCTCTATTATTACACTTATAATTTCTTACTGGTATGCTTTACAATATTTCTTCTTCTTGCAGAATCTTATAATTGTAAGACAACAATGACAATTAATTAACTTCAACTTTATACAGCAACACTATCCTGAGAAAATGCGAATAAGTGTATTATTGCATTTTCTTCTGATACAACTGCAAATCTACAATTTTCGTATTCGTCCTTCGGTTTTGGTTAAACGACATTACTTCTTATAAAATTCCATGAATTTGGGTAAACTGTAAATACGCTTCAAGCTTTTGATTTCCTTGTCGCAAATACAGCAGAATGCGCCAAATACAGTAATATCTCTTGATTGCGTTGACTTGACATATAACAAGAAAAATTGTTTTTCATGATGTAACTATAAAGTTTTTGGATTTTTTTTTGCGTATCCGTGCTAAAAATCATTACTCCTCGCTGAATTTCATGTTTCGAGGTAAACGAAAAGTATCCTATCGGTTTTGATCTCCTTGCGAGTGTTGAGTGCGCAGCATAATGCTACATAAAGGGCCTTATTTTCCGATGGTGCTGTCTGAAAAGTTTGATTTTTTTTCGCAGATCGAAGGGATTGCAGACGTGAGTTTCTGATATCAATTTCAACTCGATGCTTTCACGCTTTTCGTAGAAAAAGGCGAATACGTTCATTATAGCAAAACCAATTTTTTTCGTGATGTAACTATAAATTTACAGTTTTCGAAATTTTTCCTAAATGTGTCCTATAAGATGCTGCTTCTTGTGAAATTTCATGTGTCTAGGTCAACGAGACGTCGTGTTTTCTCGACAGTGTTGAATTATGCCATAACTTTGGATTGCGTTGACTCAGACGTTTGATTTTTTTATTGGTGCAAGTGATAAACGACGTGAGTATTCGGTATCAAATTCAACTCTACCAACCTAAGATATGTGCCATGATAACGAAGTGATCCTATAAGGGATCCTTATGTCTATTTTGGAGTGTTCTTTCTCTGGGTCGTTCTAGGGACTAATTGACCAAATTTTGAAACTTTGAAGTTCTAACAACCAAGTTAGTTAACGTGAATCGACGCTATTGATAAATCAGGGAATGTTAAAACCTAAATTTCAAACAAAAATTGCATAATTATTTCGACATTTCTTGAAATTTCGTGTGTAAAGTGCAGTTTCTCAATAATACACATCAATCTTTTCAAAATTTATTTTACATTACAAATAGTAGGTACAATGTGCATGAATTATTTTGAGTTATTAATTTAGATTATTATTCTATCGAAGACACATCATTATAGTCTAGATATTTCTTCGCATCAAACATATATAAAACGTCCGTACTTAAGAATAGAAAACTAATCTATATTTCAAGAAAATTACCAATAATTATTTCTTGTTATACTATGACCTTAAGATCGCAAGATGTTTGAAATATGTAAAATACATAAAGGTAGACAGCATCATTTAGTGACGAAGTTTCGTATTTGACATAACCTAAGTATTTCATGAGGTTTTAATCATTTGAAGGTGAGCAATTTGAATTCGATTGATATCAAGTTGTATGTGTGTGATTATGAGTATTATAATTTTGTTTTACACTTGAGTTTTAATTGACAGTTATATTCGAAATATTCACATCCACTGAGGAACATATTGCATAGGCTGTTGCATAAAAATTGATTAATTCTCAACAAACTTCATGATACATTAGTGTAGTGCTCTAGCAATTATTCTAATGCTAGATTCAAAATATTTTCCACTAATCTGTGTTACTGCTCAATTTAAATCAGATTGAATCACATCAGTGATTGAGAATTATAATCGCAACACAATTCCACCTTAAATAACTAAAATAGAAAAAGTAAGCTATACTCTTTTCCTCTAATAATGATTTGACCTATAAGATAATTGAAATTTAGCAGCCTAACTGTACAGTAATATAGTCTGAATTGTGCGCATTATAAGAAATATGAAGTTTCAACTCAAAGATTTGGTTGAAAAAATTAATTCATTGTTGTCAATTGCACAGTGAGTATATGAAAAAAGAGATGGAAACAAAATTTTCAGAAGATCGCAACTAGCTTTAAGTGAAAAGAGGTTTCTGAATGAATAAAGAAATAGGATGCGGAATTTTGTGAGTTGAGAACTTGATCATCTATGATATAAGGGTGGATTACACTGCAAGCAAAATTTTAGAAAAATCATACATTATTTACTGAAGCAAGTTATCAATGAGAATATTTTAGGTTATATTAAATCGTGCTTTCTTCTTATGCAACTGTTCGTTTTTCTTGGACTGTCGCATAATTAGTTTACGAACAAAAAAGATTCTATTTGCCGAGTATCCATTAATCGATTTACATTAGTGCATTCGATTTTAACAAATCTGTCATTTTACACTAAATATTTACATATAATAAGCTATATATCACAAATCTACAGTATAACATGCTTCTAGTTTCTCTACGCTTTGATTATGTACAAGCTGCAGAACTCCAACTTAAAACTGTGGAATACAATAAAATACTCATATAGGAATTTGTGAATGAATTACAAAAATACGTTGAAATAAAATGCCATTACTATAATTATATATTATGTATGTTAGTAACAACATTAATGATAGGTAGTAAACTTTCTAAGAAAATAAACAGAGTTGGTCCAATTCTTTATATAATGTTTTTACGAACAGGTATGAGATTGAAAATAATTGGAAAAAAATGAATAGAATTTTGAGAGCTAAGAAATTCAGTAATGTAGTCGTTATACAATTAATTTGTATATTTTACGATTCTACCACGATATGCTTGCTTTGACGTATTATATGAAATCTAACCTTAATGAAATGAGAATTTCCGTTCACAGAATGCCGGCTTAACATAAATAACTAAATATACATATCGAACAATCAAAAATTGAAAATAATGGTAAGCCAATATGTACCGACAACTCATTGTATGTTTAGACGGCAATCACGAATAAATCCAAATAAAAGAATTGTAAATTGGACATTCTGGATCACAAAGTATTCGAAATTCTAATACTACTTTTTCTTATTTCCTCTTGAACGCATATTGACGCTGACGACTTAAATTGTATCAAATGTGTCCCACACTTACATTATGTCTTTATTCTATTTGGTGAATCGTAAGTCGCCTTTTTCATCACTCACCACCAAGCCTGCCCGGGTTGTCTCTCAGTCATTCTTTCATTCACACCGGACACGAAATACAGGTATAATCAATAATTTTAACCAATATGAATAGATATCAAATAACATAGTTTAGTTAAATCCTGCATTTCATGTCAAAAATGGTTACAACTACAATATGGCTGACTGGCGATTAAACCAGGCAAGCAAATTAAATTTAAATAAAAATTCCAATCAGTTCGATTTAAAACACATTATTGAGAATATAGATAGATTGAATGCAAATGAAAAAATTTTTCAATATGAGCGTTTACTCGTTACTCAGATGATGCAGATTATAAATTTGTTCAGTGGTGTATTTCAATGATAGATCAGGGTTGGGTTTCATGATGCAGAAAGAGAATGTGGATCGAAATGGCAAGCTATCTTGGTTTTTGTACATTTAAGTCTTTTTTACAGATAACAACGATATCTTGAAAATATATGTTAGAAACTCCACCGAGATGTAGTAAACATGTAGATCGGTATGAAATGGACATTAAACTCTTTATTTTTGAAAATATATTTATTTATACAGTTTGGAAATTCATTCCATAGTGTTTTCGAAAGTGAATAATATATGACGTATTCTGTATTTTCGGACAAAAGGTATATTGGTTACGACAATTATATAGAGATTAATGAAATATCGATATAGTAGCAGTGGTTGTCCATCTTGCGATGTACATTTTTCAAGATTATTTCATTATCGATGGAAGCTTGGTCAGAAACGCACATAGAAGGTTTAAAATCAAATATACCATAAACCAATTCACCAAGCCAAATTATAAAAGATGACGAAAGCATTAAAACCAACATTCAATGTATTCAATACGAGTTGCACTTTCTTCAAACTAAATCAAATTCGAATTTTCAAAAATGATATTCTGCAATAGAGTGAAATGAAAAATTTTCTCACTTGCACTTTCCTTCAAAATTGTTAGTTTTCGGGTGAAATTTGGCAACTTTTCTTCATTAAATTGGACATTTGGTTCATAGACTAATTCATATTCAGTGTTTTACCCCAATAAGAGTTGCCCATCTACATATACATGTAATCAAAGAGAGTTCAGTAATTAATACCACTGCTAGACAATGAAATACAGCTACACTAAATTCTGTAATGATCCTGCATTAGTTATGAAAATATACAAATCTATCAGAATATTTGCTAATTTCATTATCAACCAATGATACTGATATACCAATAATTGAAATTCAGACCTAGCTGGTTAAAGAGAGTGTAATTTTTATTATGTATTCTAGAATCTAATACAATAAATATAATTAATGAACATTTCCGCAAATTTAATCAGTCCAGAATTATAAAAAAATATTTCATATGAAGGAGACCTATGACACCACCTCATATGGAAATATTTACTTTACATTTTGGAAGTAATTTTTAAGAAATTCGTGGTACACATTTTGTACAAAATAATAATAAGCTATATAAGCTAAAACTGATACTCATCGAATAGTCAGCAATAAAAAAAAAGAAATATCAATCAAACTGATCAGGTTAACATTCATTATCAGGTAAGCGAACATTCACACAAATCTTTCATTCTGTGCGCATTCTCGCAGAGAGAATACATCGTTATTTCTCTTACGATCAGAGAACAACGTCGGGCAGACTTTGTGGCCACTAGGCACGAGAATCGTTATCTTGCACTATTTTCCTTTCCTTATAGTAGATCTCCTCGCTTTCTTTATCACACAGAAGTAGAATCACGCCGCCGAAGAGAAAGATAGCTGCTCCCCATCCTACGCCATATGCCCATCCGAATTCCCATACTGTTCTGTTACCTAATCGTAAAATATAAAAATTGTTAGAAAAATTAAAAAGTACACATGATACACAATAGATCAGTGAACAATGAATCACAATGTAACTCAATGTAGTTAACTACTATTTCCGAACAACTTAACAATTGCTGTGGTGTGTTCTTTTACTTTGTAATCCATATATTGCAGCGATATTTTTTTGATGGGATGTCATTATATTTTGTTCTCATTTTTATAGTAACTATTTTATACTGTTCGTAAAGTATTTTTAGTAACTTTTTTCGATAAAGCTAGGGAAGACGATAGGAAAGAGTAGGTGTGAAATTAGTTCTGTGAATTCAAATAGATAAGCAGGTACGAACAGTTTTCTGTCTTAAAATTATTCAAAAATATCCAAATTGGCTAGCAAGTAATTCCAGAAACCAATAAATACTTGCAATTAAATTTATAAAACGATGATCCCAAGAATTTTTGCCAGAACATCAGAACAGCTGCGTTTTTCACTTTCGTCACGAGTCCTTCATCATCAAGATAATCATTTGCCCTGAATTTCTATACGAAAACGACACAAGTCGAATGAAGGCCATCTACAAGGAGGTGCAATAACTTGTTGAAGAGATTAGGGTCGAAATAATTCAACCGAGAATAGTCGGGAAACAAAATCTTCGGGGCAACCCACCCACAACGTCAACAGCAGACTAGTTTAGAGTGGCCGTCTTCATTCCGTACATAGACTAGTTGCTGCAGTCAGTTTCGGAACGATTTTCTAACCAGCAACAGTTGCTCTCGAGAGGCTCCACCCCAAAACAATACAGAAAGGTGATAGAAATTTCATGAAATCAAGACACTTCACAGTGAACTGGAATTGTGGATGTGATAATGGACTGGGAGGGAAGTTCTCGAAGCCGACTTTGTAACTGCATTACATTATACAGAATTTTTTCCCGGCGTGCGTCAAGCTATACTGACGTACCTCGCGCTGCTATCTACAACGGCCACAATCGAGCGGACTTTCAGCACTATGCGCCGGATAAAAACAATGGCTTCCGACCGACTCACGGGATTAGCTTTAATATTCATTAACAGGAAAAGGATAAAGACAGTGTTTAATTTGAAGAGAAAGCCTTTCGAAAATTCGCAACCAGGAAGGTTCTTCGTCTTTTTTTAATTTAAATAAAAAAATTGGTCATATTCCTCCTAATTTTTTTAAGCTATCCTTACCTTAGTTAACTTCCTACCTCCACTCCCGATCGTTAGAAGTTAGTCAGTGTGCTAGTGACTAAATAAAAGAACTTCAACTGGTGATAGTTTGTGAACCATAACGGTATATTATTACAGAAAATAGCTAATAGTAAGATCTCTTGATTACAGAAAATTCAAGTTTCTAGCTTGATAACAAAAAGGTTACAGGAAGCCGAAAACGCCGTGAATTGCTCCGAGAAAATCTACGGCAGTGCGTTCCTCCTACTTCATGGAGGCTCTACCGTGTATCCTGATTTCACTGGCCTTCATACACAATACCAATATAGTATTTTATAGGTCCAATGGGACTCATGAAAATTGATGATATTTCTTCTTCTTCAGGGATGATTTTAGAACATTAGCGAAGATTAGACTATTAAATGTGGATAGTTGGTCTGGCAAGCAAGGTTGGCATGTATAAATAATTTTCGAGGTAACTAGCGTAGTACATACCAAATGATTTGATTAGTCGATGAGGTAACGATGGACAAATTACTCTATATCATTCAAATAAAAGTGTGTAACACCATGAGTTTTGACAAAGAAATAGAACATAAACCGTACAGAACCGTAAATGAACGGCAAACTGTCAGAACATTCATAGAATAAAATGTACCATTTCATTCAAACCATGGCGAGTACCACCATGATCTCAGGCCTATAAATAGAACATATGAGGAGTGATCAAAACCAATACTTCCAATAAATCCTATGAACCGTACAGGATCGTACAAGGGCGGAAAACATCTAAACATTCATAGAACAAAATGGACTATTTCATTCAAACTACGGCGAGTACCACCATGAGTTCAGGCCTAGAAATCGAACATGTACATAGAGTTCCAATCGGTTGAAAAACCGTACTGGAGTACAAGAGGATAATCATCTGAACATTCATAGAACAAAATGCACTATTTCATTCAAACTACGACGAGTACTACCATGGGCACAGGCCTTGAAATATAACATATATAGGGAGTTCCAATCGATATTTCTAAATGAGTTGACAAATCGTAAATGACCGTACAACAGCGGAAACCCATCTGAACATTCATAAAACAAAATGCACTATTTCATTCAAACTACGGCGAGTACCACCATGAGTGCAGGCATAGAAATAGAACATATACAGAGAGTTCCAATAGATATTTCTGAATGAGTTGACAAACCGTATAGGAACGTATAAGAGCGGAAAATTTTCAGAGCATTCATTAAACAAATTGAACTATTTAATGCAAACTACGGCCAGTACCACCATGAGCTCAGGCCTTAAAATAGAACATATACAGAGAGTTCCAATCGATGCTTTTAATAAGGTTGACAAACCGTACAGGACCTTACAAGAGCAGAAAACCATCTAAACACACATAGAACAAAATGAACCATTTCATTCAAACTACGGCGAGTACTACCATGAGCTCAGGCTTTGAAATAGAACATATACAGAGAGTTCCAATCGATGCTTCAAATGAGGTTGATAAACCGTAAAGTACTGTACAAGAGCGGAAAACCATCATAACTTTCATAGAACAAAATGAACTATTTCATTCAAAGTAAGGCGAGTACCACCATGAGCTCAGGCCTTAAAATGGAATATATACATAGAGTTTCAATCGACATTTCAGAAAGAATAGACAAACCTTACAGAACCGTACAAGAGCAGCAAACCGTCAGCACGTTCATAGAACAAACTGCGCTGTACCATTCAAACTGTTCCGATTTAAACTATTCAATATATTGCAATCGAACAGCTGTGGATTTCATCCACGGATTGAAAATCTTCAATACCTAATTAATTTGGCCAAATAAGAAATACATGATATGCATGCAAGAAACTAATTTCAAAGAAGACAAAATAGGAAAACTGAGCAATTATTATAGTTTCAATCACATCAGAGACACTGAGGACCGCTGCGCGAGTGGTGGAGCGTCTATTTTCGTAAAAAATAGGATTCATGCTGTACAAGTGAATGTTGTCACCCAGATGGAGGTAATAGCAATTAGGTCTGGATTCCCCACCCCATAACCATATGTAACATATACATACCAAATGAGTTTAAAATATCAAAAAATCACTTAACCGACTTGAATCAACTGACCGGATCGTTCATCTGTGCGGGTGATTTTAACGCCCACAATGAGTTATGGGGATCAATCAAAACATGTACCAGAGGAAAAATTGTGGAATCTGCTATTCTGGAATCAAATGCGTGCCTGCTGAACTCAAAGCAACCAACTAATTTCTGCCAGCCAACAGGAACCTTTTCCAATATAGACTTGAGTATTTGTGACACATGGAGTTATCATTAACCTGGGAGGTCTTAGACGATCTTTATGACAGTGACCATTTCCCCGTAATCATAAAAAGCAAATCAGTTGAGAAATCCCCCATACACCCAGTGGGCTGGAAACTTAAACAGGCAAACTGGGAAGGATTCAAATTACAGCTTGCCAAAAATAAGGAACTGAATCTGAGCGACGACATAAACGAGGACGTTTCGATATTTTCCAACCTATTAATCTCGTCAGCTGAAGCGAATATAGGAAGACGAATACAAAATAACAAAAAGAAACCTGTTCCATGGTGGTCAGATGAATGTACAGCAATCCTTAAACACCGTAAAAAGGCCCTTAATAAATTTAAGAGAAACAAAACAAATGAAAACCTCATTTAAATGAAAAAACAGAAGGCACTAGCAAAGAGAACACTAAAAAACGGGAAAAAGAACTCTTGGCAAACATACGTTTCCTCACTATCAACGAAAACACAACTAGCTGAGGTGTGGAACAGAATAAAGCATGTGAGCAAAAATGGAACCTTTGGAATATCTGGGCTTAAAACCAATGACGGAAACATTATAACATCTCCAAAAGAAATAGCGGAATATATGGCAACCACTTATGAAAAACACTTCAGCGACGAAAATTATACTCATGATTTCAGAAGAAGAAGAAAATAACTTGAAAGTGAAAGCGTACAGCTTAACATTGATCTAAACAACCACTTAATTAACGATCGGTTCACGACTCACCGCTATCAACCAGACCAAAAACTCAGCAGCGGGGCCAGACGAAATACCAACCATATTTCTCAAACACCTACCAGAAAATATACTCCAATTCCTACTGAACATTTATATAAAGATATATACCCAAAATGTTTTTCCAAACAAATGGATAGAATCAATCATTCCGCCGATCCACAAAAAAAAATCTGACCCAAAAGTATATAGGCCAATATCCTTAACATACACTAGCTGTAAAATTGAAAAAAAAATGATAAATACTAGGCTGGGATGGTTCCTGGAGTCACAGCAGCTCATCAGCAAAACTCAGTGAGGTTTCCGTCAAGGACATAATACATGCGATAATTTGGTCCAACTCGAAACTGAAGTTTGTGATGCATTTGTCAACAAGGAAATAGTTTTAGCAATATTTTTCGATATCGAAAGGGCCTTTTGATACAGCATGGAGACGATATATGCTTGAAGGCTGTATGAATCTAGGACTGGACGGAAACATAGTAGCCTTCTTGAACAATTGCTCGACTCAAAGGAACTTTCGAATTCGTGTCAACGGATGCTTCTCCGAAACTTACGAGCAAAGTAATGGGGTACCTCAAGGATAAACTTTGAGTCCCACTCTGTTTATATCAGTAGGGATACGGTGGACACTCCAGAAATAGTCAAGAAACCTGTAAAGAGTGGTAAATTCGCAGATGACCTATGCTTTTCCTGTAGAGGCAAAAATATACGAACAAATATAAAATACACTGGACAATTTTGAAATATGGTCCAAAGAAACAGGTTTCACGTTCTTATCAAATAAAACAAAATTTTGATCTTTTAAGAACCTCAAAACAATTAATTGATTGAATGAACAAAATACTGTCGAACACCTACTGATACATTGCCGAAAACATGATATAAGCCGTAGAAGTGCGAACCTAGGCAGCCGTCTGAAATACATCCTGAAGAATGATCCACAACAGAAAGAGTCCATCATCAGTTTATTGAGATTGACTAATTATACGAACCTCATATAAATTATATTATGTAATACTTAAGTTTAATTTAATTTGAATGTAAATGGCCTCGATGCCGAAGTATTCTTTCTCGAAATGAAAAAAAAAAACCGTACAGTACCGTAGAAGAGAGGAAAACCATCTTAACTTTCATAGAACAGAATGAACTATTTCATTCAAAGTAAGGCGAGTACCACCGTGAGCTCAAGCCTTAAAATGGAATATATACATAGAACTCCAATCAATATTTCTAAATGAGTTGACAAACCGTAAGTGACCGTACAACAGCTAAAAACCATCTGAACATTCATAAAACAAAATGCACTATTTCATTCAAAGTACGGCGAGTACCGCCATGAGTGCAGGCATAGAAATAGAACAAATACAGAGAGTTCCAATCGATAATGAGTTGACAAACCGTATAGGAACGCAGAAGAGTGGAAAATTTTCAGAACACTCATAGAACAAATTGACTATTTCATGCAAACTACGGCCAGTACCACCATGAGCTCAGGCCTTGAAATAGGAAATAGATCAGTAGATACTTGGAGCCAATCGGGAGTCATCAGATTCAGAATCAACTGATTCAATAAGTTGATTATATTGTCGATTAGTTTGTTATATTCATACATCATAACTATATGTTTCGTGTTGTGTTGATTCAACAACAATTCTTTAAGCATCTCATAATTTGTCGTTATAAGATAAGAAAAGTCTTTGTCATAAATACGATTTCTAATGAAGATTAGGTACTTCGCTTCCTTTTCAATATCCTGAATTTCCATGTGGAAATATTTTTAATTTTCGTATTTCTTTATTGAATTCATCGTTGATATGGCAGCGTATTGATAGTTTGTAAGGTAAGGAGCTGTTTGGTTTTGGTAATAATTGAAAGTGATTCAATTTTTCTCTTCGAATAATACAAATACCTTCTATACTATTTGATGTCATCATGTATTTCATGTTGTTTTTTTTAACACAGATTCTCCTTACATTTCATAATTTATCCTTACTAGGCGAGAAAAGTAAGTACTCCGTTATGGAAAAGATTCTCAATCAAGCTTAGATGCTTGCACGTTACCATTATCCTGAATTTGTATGTGGAAATGTTTCAAATTTTACTCGTGGTTCGCATTGCATTATTATATTCATCGTTGATCGAGCAGCTCGGTTTCAAGTAATAATTGAAAGTGATGTAATTTTTTCTGTTCGAATAATACGTACAGCTTCTATTCTTCTGATATCACATAATTCATTCTTCAATGCTTCACTCCTCGCAGATTCCTCTTGCATAAATCTATATTCTTAATCGAATAAATTATACAAAAAAATAATTCTCATAGGATGAAATGCTCATTTTTATGTTTCAACAAAACTCAACAGTCTCTAGAGTTTCGATAGTACACATTTTACATAACCTTATTTTAAGGATAGATTTTAATAGTGCATTTTGTTCTATGAATGCTCTAACGGTTTTCCCCTCCTGTACGGTTTGTAAACCTTATTTGAAGTATCGATTGGAACTCTCTGTATATATTCTATTTCTAGACTCTGACGTCTTCGTGGCACTCGTCGTAGTTTGAATGAAATAGTGCTATTTGTTCTTAGAATGTTCAGATGGTTTTCTGCTCCTGTACGGTTAGATTTTATTTGAACCATCGATTGGAACTCTTTGTATATGCTCTATTTCTAGGCCTGAGCTCATGATGGTACTCGCCGTAGTTTGAATTAAATAGTGCATTTTGATCAAGAATGCTCAGATGGGTTTCCACTCTTGTACGGTCCTGTACGGTTTATATTCTATTTCTTCTACTAAACTCATGATCGTACACACTGTAACTTGAATGATATAGAGAAATTTGTCGATCGTTTTTACATCCACCAAACAAATCATTTGGTAATTATTAAACTAGTTACATCAAGAATTATTTATACATGCCACCCTTGCTCCAATGACAATAACTATCCACATTCAACGTCTAGCCGTCGCTGTGGATGGAAAAGCCTGGCTAAGTTCACACTGATTAGAATTTGTTGATTTGTTTGTGTAATTGCTAGCACGTGTTTACACACTGGACTTCCCTATCACCTTAGAGTATGCAATCAGTATTGCATTCTTGGAAGAGTTTGTATGTGAGTGATGCTGACTATAAAAATATTGAAGGTATGTCGAAAAATTTCTTTTAATTTTAATACTCGTGAAACTTTATTGAGATCAAGTTCAAATACTACTCGTCATTAAAACAATCGTCAGCTGTGCTAACAATGGGGAATTCTATGTTCTATATTATCATAGTGGTGGGGGTATAAGTGGTTTCATTCTTCACTATAGCTTCAGTGTATTCATAAGTTCATTCAAATTATGAAAACAACAGCCAGCGATGCTTTCAACATCGTCAGCTAGGGGGTTATTCATATTAAGGTGAGAATACTATACTCTGGATCTCCAACTGCCTGAAACAGCTAGTAATGCTTTCAACAACAACAACATATTAAGGTATTAAACCAAGAATACTATACTCTAGATCAACGCTTCTTAACCTTTTACAGTTCACGGACCCCTGAGCAATCAAGCACAATTTCAAGGACCCCCTTAATGATAAAAAAACATTAATAAATTTTCTGAACATTTATTTTAGTACCCACTTCATATTAGAAAATACTTTGTTATGAAAAAACGTTAATGTGAAGGTTGGTGCTGCTTTTTTGCAACTAAGTTAGTTATATTTGGGTTTATGTTGCTACTAAGTTGTAATCTCAAATCGGATTGCACATGCGATGTGTTTCTGTATTTTTAAGTATATACTAGAGCAGAGAATGCCTTTTCACAGAGGTATGTGGTTGAGGAAATCAGCAAATGTTTCAGTGCTTCTTCTGATATTTCCTTATAATCTTTTTCTACATTCAACCAAAAACTTGATGAAGAGGGTTCCTTGAAATTTCGTTTCAAAACTGAATCACTGGATATTTCTATTAATTGATTTTCCTGTACCGTTATCAAGCCAATTATATCAGTAACGTCTGTGTTGAAAGGGTCTACTATCCGAGTTTTATTTTTATCGGTTACTGGAAAATAATGCTGAAGCGAAAACCTCAACGCGCGGAGGTGATTAATCATTTCGTCTTGTTCTTGTGTTGATAACTAGAGGTTTCCAAGAACGCTGCCAGTTTAAGAAAGTGATTATAGTTTTCTTTAATTGTCCGATTTGTCCAAAGGTCAAGCTTTTTAGCATTCTATCTTCAACTTGGAAGATGTTGTTATCTCTCTCTTGTAGACCCAAGTGCTGCTCGTTAAGGGCACTAAAGATATCAGCTAAAAATGCTATCATTGAGAGCCTTCCAAAATCATTGCATTGATCAGCATGTTTATTGACTCCGCCTACAAAATTTTTCAAAAAGAATATTCTTATCTTATGTCAGCTCAAAAACACGTGACACAACTTTGCCAGGAAATAACCAACGCAGTTCAGAATGCAATAACTACCTGCACTATGTCATCTAACACTGTTTTTAATTTTTCTGGCATATTTCTAGCAGCTAATGCCTCTCTATGAATGCAGCAATGATGTCAGAAAATAGATGGATTCATCTTCTTTACGCGCCCCTGAAGTCCTATTCGTGTACCGGTCATAGCCCGAGCACCGTCGGTGCTAACCGCCACACATTTATCCCACGGTATTTCATGAGTGCACATAAACTTGTTCAATACTTAAAAAATTGCTTCACCTGTAATATGCGAAGGAAGAGGCATACAGAATAATAAATCCTCACTTATACCGTCGTTGTGTTCGTAACGAACATATGCAAGCAAGTTTGCGTCATAGCTAATATATGTGCTCTCATCTAATTGCAAAGAATAAAATCTGCTTGCTTTAACGTTCAAAATCAACTGCTCATTTCCTGACATTTCATCAATTTTACTCTTCACTGTAGTGTTTGATAACGATATAATGTCCAATGCTTTGGAAGCTTTGTCTCCCAACATAGCGGAAGCCATAATTTTAGCGCACGGTAATATTAATTCTTCGGCGTTGGTGCGAGGTTTAACACTTTTTGCAACTAACAAGGATACTTGGTAAGACGCTGCTATAGAATTTTCGTTATTGATCCCAGTAGCAGTCTTAGTCATTTTTTTTGCTTCGCTCTAATTCCGAACCTTTAATTTTGAAAAAGGAATTAGATTTCTTACGAAGATCTTGGTGTTTTGGTTTCTGAATGACGTCGGTGTTTGGCGGGTTTCATCAACTCATTTCACAAAACTTCGTAGCATATGATGCACTGAGGTCTTCGCCATTTAAATTGGTACTTGTGAAACCGAAAGCTAAGTATTCGTTGAAAAACTTACGAAATAGAAGATTTTCCATTTGCTTCGTCTGAAGCGGAATCATTTGGTTTTAACCAGCGTTCCATTGTCACAAATAGTCACTGTTAAAATGTAATTTCGTTATACGTTTCTCCAACGCAACACAAAACAAAACAATGCGGGCGCAGGCGCAGACACACGAATTATTACTCGGCGCAAGTGCCGGGGGCAGGTGGTGCGATGGGGGGAGAGTTACAGCCCACACGCACATTTTACTCACACTCACACTCCCTTCAGTCTCGCCGTTGCTGGTGCACGTTCGCTAAAAACGTTGGGATTACGACAGACTTATAAACATTAACTTGTTATTGTTAAATGGTCCATAGATGGGATTACGGACCCCCACACCTATACTCACGGACCTCTAGGGGTCCGAGGACCACAGGTTAAGAAACAGTGCTCTAGATCTAGAACTACCTGAAAAAAATTGTACGGGAAAAGCGTCGAAAGTTTATGTCATGCTCGAGTTGTGCGCACGTATACACATGATCACTTGCTTTGCGCTAAGCTATACCACTGGTACAGCTGCCATTTAATTAGTCAACACATGTGTTCAAAAAAAAATAAAGACGCGTCACTCCCTTTGTTATGATATCTATTTTGGAGGTCACTATTGAGTTTAGTCTTTTTGATCTTACCTTGAAAATCGTGGCATAATTTGGAACATTAGTTACCCTCGCCAATGAGGAGTATCTGCTATCATATCTCGAAACTTTTTTGTATCTGGGAAAGTACGTAACTACAAATTTACTGTTTTCGGATTGTTTCCTTCATCAGTGTTATATGATCTTGCTTCTTACTGAATTTCATGTTCAGAATTTCAGATTCAGATATACCGCAAAACGCAACATAATATGTCGATTGCGTAGATTAAGAAATTTGATTTTTTTCACAGCTCCGAGAAATTGGCGACCTGAATATTCGCTCTTTCAGTTATTTTCAGCGCTATACCTACAACTGTTTCTGAGAAAAGAGTCTTGACAGAGAGATGGATAACGAAATAATTCTATAATGGTTCCGTTTCTTCTTGGGGTACAGAACCTTATGGCACAACATTATCGAACTATGATATTGGAAATAATAAACAGTTCTCTTACCTAAATTCAGTTCAGCTGCGAAGCACACGGGATATATAATTAAAGCTAAGATTATGGATAGAACTGCAAAAGAAAAACAATAATTAACAATTGTAGAATACTGAAAACTGTAACATTATTTTCGAACTTTAGTTGAATATTACAATTTTACCTTACGTTTCATTATTATATCAACGAAAATTCGAAATCCATATAATTTTTAAAATGTGAATACTATAATCCAAGTTGAAAATCTAGGGATATCAAATATTAAATTTCCTTCTAAATTATTTAGTATTACAAAGTGAATAAGAAAGACAGTGTATCATAATATTTGAAATATTTATATGTATGAATATATAAAAAAGACCCATCTAGAAATTGACGAAAAAAAAAAGAATTTAGAGATGTGAAAAATCTAGATGAACATATGTTCCAAAAATTAGCGGAGCGCAAAACTGCTTTTTTTAAGGAACGAGAGATGTGAGCATTCTATCCCACGTCCGTCCTTCCTTGATTCATACATTATGCCATAAAAGTACCGACAACTGAATATTTGAGAAATCTGCTTTAAACGAAGGTCAAATTTTTAGTTGTTGCTAAGTTGGCACTACTGTTTTCTATACTGCCACAGAGTTTGGGCGCGATCTGTCATTTAGTTTGTTTACAGTTCTCGATTTTGTCAGTTCTCATATTTTTACCATGGATAAAAATATCTCAAATTTTTTATCGCAAATGGAATTTCGTGTGCCGAACTGAAAAATGTTACAGAGGGGTTACGGTGAATAGACTTCATCATAAACACGTGCATATGAGTCGTAAAGTGCATTTCATAGCAGCCGAAATGTGGTGGAAAATTTGCCTCGCTCTGGTCGGCCATCAACATCTTCATCAGAAGTTAACATCAATAAAGTGAAGGAAATGGTAATTAAAGAAAGACATTTAAGTTCGAGAGAGATAGGCAATGAACTTTCTGTGTCTCACGAATCAATTTGCACCATTTTAAACGATTGTTTGGGCATGAAACGCGTTGCCGCTCGATTAGTTACAAAGACGTGAATTTTCTTTAAAAATTGAATCGCGTGAAGGTTGCTGAAGCCATGCTAAAACGAGTCAACTCCGACCCCACATCATAAATCGCCTTGTAACTGGTGATGAATTTCACATGTTTTATGAGTTTGACATGCCAATCAGTCAACAATCTTCGGAATGGCGCCTCACAACTGAACCAAAACCGAAAAATCCACGTCAAAGTCGATCAAAAGTCAAGGTATTGTTGACTGTTTTCTCTGATTAACGCGGTGTTGTGCACTCAGAATTTTTGAAAGAAGGTCAGACGGTAAACAAAGAGTATTACCTGAGAGCTATGCGGCGTTTGAGAGAGCAGATCCGTCGATAAATGCCAGATTTATGGAAAGCAAACTCATAGATATTGCACCACGATGAATTACTATCTCGCAAGGTTATCATTGTGAATGAATTTTTGACTAAGAACTCAACAAATACCATCGAACAACAACCGTATTCACCTGATAGGCTCCGCCTGACTTTTTCCTTTTTCCAAAACTCAAACTACTTCGAGGTACTCGTTTTGAATCGATAGAAGACAAAAGAGAATTCGATTGAATAAACATATGACAAGCCCACGTATGGATCGATATGTGCAGTAAGAAGCTAGAAGAAATGACTGTGACTGCATCTCAATTTAATAATCGAAGCTCATAATATCGCTGTTCCTAGACATACCATCTATATAAGGTTCAGGGAGATTGATTTAGTAAACAGGAGGCCTTGAATATACCACTCTTTGACGGCAGAATTATTCTTTATCTTTATCGAAAAACCAACATCTAGGAATGTTCTTGAATCCGTCGTTGTAATTTCATAGCAATATTGCACATTAATACATGCTAATGCTGCTCCGAAAAGATCTAAGGGACTACAATATAAGACTCATAATGGATACTATTGAAAACAATAAGAATATGATAGTTCTAAAATCCAAGATATCTTGCTCCAACAGAAGACCAATACTGAAAAGCATTAGAAACAAAGCAGGCATTTTGGTGAACAATAGATCAGACATCATTGAAGCAGTTAAGGAGTTTTACACATGTCTTTATACTTCGGAGACAAGTGACCCCAATACATCTCAAAGACCACTGGTGAAGAATATCGGTTCTGAAGAAATCCCAGACATTGAAATAGAAGAACTAAAAAATTAGCACTTCAACAGATGAAAAACCGCAAACATCCAGGCAAGGATAGGATAAGTTGTGAAATGTTGAAAATGGGTGGCGGGGATTAATTGGATGCCGTGAAAATTCTCTTCAATAAATGTCTTTTGGATGGAAGAACTCCACAAATGTGGCAAAATGCTGAAGTAATTCTACGTCACAAAAAAGGGGATAAGAACAACCTGGAGAACTTTCGGCCCATCAGCCTTCTTTCACACCTATACAGGGTGCTTCAACGAAAACTAAACAGAGGCTATATCTACCAAGATATTCATTTCTGATCAAAACGCAAAATAGGTCAATTTTTGTTTCAAGGGGAACATCTTTTGGGGTATAAAACTTGCCTGAAATATCAACCCCCTAAGCGGAGGTTGCAATCCTTGAACATTTTGAATAGGGAAGATGGGCCGAGTGGTCTCTCAAAAGAAAGGTGGTATCTTTGTCTACATCGCCTTGAACGAATTTCCATTTTTAATTGAAAACTGTAAAAGATACAGGGTGAGCAACTGAAAGATAGGGAAGACTATTTCCCTGAGACTATTCAAGTTTCAGTGAAGTAAAATGGAACATATCCATGCTGATCAATGGCAGTCATCATCAAGTACCATCGTCATCTCGAATTTCAACCCCTAGAGCAGGGGTGACCACCCTTGAAAATTCAAATATTAGTGTAATGGATCAGATTCATTTCAGATCAAAGGCTGTCATCTTTTTGATCTAAATGAATCTATTCCAGTTTTTCGCACTAATACTTGAATAGCTCAGGGCGATAGATAGTCTCCTCTATTTTTCAGTAGCTCACTCTGTATCTTCTACAGTTTTCAATCAAAAATGAAAATTCGTTCACAGGGATGCACCTTTCTTTCGAGATACCACTCGACCCATCTCCCCTCTTCCAAATTCTCAAGGGTGGTCACCCCTGCTCTAGGGGTTGAAATTCGAGATGACGATGGTACTTGATGATGACTTCCATTGATCAGCATGGATCTGTTCCATTTTACTTCACTGAAAATTGTCATAGTTCAAGGCAATGTGAACAAAGATACCACCTTTCTTTTGAGTCATCACTCGACCCATCTTCCCTATTCAAAATGTTCAAGGATGATGACTGCTATTGATCAGGATGGATCTGTTCCATTTTACCTCACTGAAACTTGAATAGTCTCAGGGAAATAGTCATAGTTCAAGGCAATGTAGACAAAGATACCACCTTTCTTTTGAGTCATCACTCAACCCATCTTCCCTATTCAAAATGTTCAAGGATTGCAACCCCCTGATATTTCAGGCAAGTTTTGTACCCCAAAAGATGTCCCCCTTGAAAAAAAATTGACTTGTTTTTGCGTGTCGATCAGGAATGAATCTCTTGGTAGATATAGCCTCTGTTTAGTTTTCGTTGAAGCACCCTGTATTCAAGCTGCTCACTAAAATTATCACAAATAGACTCACCCACAAATTAGACCTATACCAACCTGTAGAGCAAGCCGAATTCCGAGCAGGTTACAGCACCATTGATCATTTACAAGCAATTCGTACTCTCATCGAGAAGAAGTGTACCGAATACAATGTTCCCATCTACTTGGCTTTTATAGACTTCCAGAACGCTTTCGATCTTATAGAAATGTGGGCAATAATCAGATCTTTAGATAATGCAAGAGTCGATTCTCGGTACTCGAATTTGTTGAAATACATTTATGATCATGCTTTCATCACAATTCATTTGGATGAGAACAAGATAACAGATAAAATCCGCATAGAGAGGGGAGTACGTCACTATTTCTCCGAAATTGTTTACGCTGGCCCTAGAAGACGTCTTCAAAGGTTTAGAATGGAACAACAAAGGAATCAACATCGATGGAGTACATTTAACCATCTGAGGTTTGCAGACGATATAGTTCTTATTAGTACAAACCCAGAAAAACTCAAAACCATGCTAGAAGAACTGCACCAAACATTTAGAGAAGTCGGCCTTCGAATGAACCTGAATAAAACCAAAACATACACATTTTGATTGAAAATCAGGTGATAGAAAATGTGACCGAATACATATATCTAGGCCATAAAATAAAACTTGGGAAAGGAAATCAAACCTGTGAAATTTCCAGGAGAGAAAGTTTGGGCTGGGCTGCATTTGGAAAACTGGGCTTTGTCTTGATGTCCCGAAATATTCCTCCCAACCTAAAAAGAAAAGTCTTCGATTCGTGTGTTCTTTCTGTCCTTACATATGGCATTGAAACGATATCTGTAACTGGAAGATCAGCCACAACGAACTATGGAGAGAACAATGATGGCAATTTCATTGAGAGATAGAGTGAGGAATGAGTATATTAGAGAGAGGACTGGAGTGACTGATGTGCTAAGAAGGATAGCACAATTGAAATGGAGATAGGCTGGCCATGTAGCCATGTACTAAAAGGAGCGTAGGAAGACCACAGCTCAGATGGAGAGATGACATCCAGAAGATCGCGAGGAAAAACTGGATGCAAACAGCTGCTAATAGAGACAGATGGAAGAATTTGGAGGAGGTCTATATCCAGGAGTGGATTAATACAGACTGAGGAGAGAGAGGAGAGAATGCTGCTCCACGAAAGCAAAATACTGGCCCGCTTAATCTTTCGAGAGCAGTGTCATTGTGTATGATTTTTCAGTTATGTGCGGTTCTTTCATAGCGGATTTTAACAGGCCAAGAAAATCTGGATAATTTAATCATGTTCATGGAAATGTCTTGTGGGATTACCACCAATGCACGTAGGCCACAGCCCATATTGAATACACTAGTGGAAAAATTGAGAGATCAACAAAAATTGTCACGATTCTTTAAATGGCTGTATCTTTGTTGAAAATGGTCATATTGGAACCGTAAAAACTGCAATTCGTAGCTTGAATTCTCTAGTTTAAGGTTAGATTCCAGTTTTCAAAAGAACACGTTTTTCGTAATTCCAACAAATATCGCGAAGAAAATAATTTTGAAATATTTTTAGTTCTTTCCTTTGGTCCATGGACTTGGAAACATTTTTTGGGCTAAACTTCTGTATGGACCAGATAGGTTGACAGCTTAATTTTTTTTACCTTAACTGGGCAATGAGCGGGCAGTGTTTTTCTATGCCACGTATTTTTCAAGTTCAATCGGTAGTCGCGATCGAAAACATGTCATTCAAAGTTTAAATATTTTCACCAACTTTCACATTTTCTCATTAATTAAGTATCTATTTATTCAATAACACTTACCCTGCTCGCGTAAGTAAAAGATGATTAAGGAAACATTTTCATTATACTTTAATTCTGATCAAATTTATACTAATTACTTCTACAATATTGAGAAGAAATTGAATTTCAATACATTTTTCTATCTGAAAATATCATTCTACACATTTTCGATCACTGAAATTAGATAAATTGATTAATGCCAAGAACTATAAGTTCTAATGTTTATTTCACTCTTCTTTGTCTTCTGGTAGCTGTAGAATTATAGATTCCTCTTGATTTTCGTCTTCAACGACAATTCTTTCCAAGTCCCCCAATGTTTCGGGTTCAAAATATTATCTTCATTGATATCACTTTGATATGGTGAAATATTAAGACAAGCTTACCCAATACACTAGCCACAAGCTAGAGCTTTGCAACCCCGATTTCCTGCATCAACGTAGTGAACTAACCCGACCACCTGCAAAGGTTTATGCTGAGGCAAGGTGATCCACATTTGGAAGCTCCTCAAGTATTCTTAAAGAAGCTTTTTTCCTTTTTTTACGGAACGCAGAAGTCGTATCACAGCCATATACTGCGTACAGAAACGAAATGTGTTTTTTAGAACGAGGATATTTGTCAAAACTTTTTGAAGAGTATAATTCTGTTTTAACATTTTCTTTGTCAACATTTTCAAGGAAAATTTCTTGTTGATTAGATGATGTACGCCCAATTAAAATGACAAGAAGTAAATCTATATCTTCTTCATAGAAGAAGAAACATGTATTTAAAATCAATTTCCTTTTAAAATTAAGGAAGAAATTAGTATAAATTTAATTAGAATTGAAGTATAATGAATATATTTCACTAAATCATTCTCCACTTACACGAGCAGGCAAGTGTTATTAAATAAATAGCTACTTAATAAATGAGGAAAGTTATTAAATATATTGTGAAAGTTAATAAAATATTTATCAAAAGTTTTAAACTTTAAACGACATACTTTTGATCGATATCAACGAAGATGAAGTAAAATATATTTTATAGTTTTCACAATTTTATGTTCACAAACACGTCTAGCTCGCTATCAAGGGTGATTTCAGTTGGATTTTTACAAAGTTTATTGATTTCCAAATATTCCAACAGGTTCATTTTCTTTCCTTTGTTGCAATTATGAATAATTTTGATATTATCTAATGTTTCGTGGTTTTTATATGTTCACATATTGAAGAATTATAGTCAAAGGATAAATGTTCCTTGAATCTGGTTTCGAAATTCCTACCTGCCTGCCTATATGCTACAGTATAATCATTGCAAGCAAAGGCTATAGTGGAATGAGATGGTCAAAATTGCCAGAGGACGAATCATTACAGCAGGTATCATATCCTATAGAGGATGTAAAAAGATGCCTACAAAAATAATTTCAGCCCTCTAGGGGCTCTTCAGTCGATATTATAGATTATGTTCTTTTTTTCGTAATTATTTTTTTACGGTCGCAGTTTCAAAGAAAAAATCTGAAAAAATTCATGGAGGTTCATCTTTTTAAACAACCATGATTTTTTTCGAATTTTTCTGATCAAATATGCGCCCAGGAAATATAATTGAAATTTTCAACTGTTTTTTTAGGTTATGTTCGAAATTTTTGGCTAACTTTTAATTAATGCTATTTTGTGTCTTTTTTTACGTTCTTTAGAATACCGCCAACAGGATGGACATTTTCATGGTGCGTCATACTCAAAAAACGCAAAAACCAGTTTTTCCATCGTTTTTGATACTTAGTTGGTACATAATCTCAAAATCAGATGAGTTAATAATTTCAAATTCACTCTAACACAATGAAGAACTAATTTACAAGTGAAAATAAAGTTTTAAAACCAATATTTATCAACCTGAGAATCAAAAAAAAGTTTTTCCTTACTTTTTTGACATACAACCTCAAAATCTACTGTTTAAATGATTGCCGATTAGCTCTGGTACACTGCAAAATTCTTTTATAGGTAATAATGAAGTTTTAAAATCAAAATTGATGGCTTTGAGAATAAAAGAAACATTTTCCTGACTTATTGGCACTTATTTGACACATAAACTCAAAATCTACTGTTAATCTAATTAATATAACTCTAAAATGCGGTATAACTCATTTTCAAATCAGAATAATATTTTAAAATTAAAAATAATCGTACTGCAAAGGTTTTGACATATTGGCATATTTGGTATATTACCACGCATGCAATATGCTGTCTTTGCAAAAATAAAAACATCTTGACTTGTGTACCAATGACTGCTAGGTTGCAATGCTTCAATGAATTAAAAATTTTTATATCAGAAGGTAATCGAGTTTGCTCAGAGCATTTAATTCAAAAACGCTTTTTTGAGGATGACTTGAGGATGATACAAACATACTGTAATACAAGTGTCTTAACTGGTGAAAAAATATGTTTATTTTAACAAAATTATCTGACTCAACAAAATTAACATTCCTAGATAAAACTACGTCAGAGTTCAGTAATAGACAATTATTCTCTTTCACCAGTTTTACAAGTGCTCAGTTACAAGTTTTGAAGCAGCTACTGGTTTCGATGAGATCATCAAATTCTAGGAATATCATGCAAGCTTTGGTCGTTTGCTTGTTTAAATTACGTACTGAAGCGTCAAATAATTTCATTGCATCAGTTTTCGAAATTGACAATGAAATAAAAATATCAGACTTCTGCGAATCAGTTATGAATTCGTTCGAAAGAGATGTATTACTAAACTGTTTTGGTGCCAAATGTCTTGATCGAGATGATCTTATTGTCAATCATACGTCCATTTATGCAAAAAACTTTTCAACCTTGCAGATGAACTTGTTCTGGTTTTTGATGGCACTTATTTATCTCATCAGAAAAGTAAGTATAACTGGTACCAACGAAAGTCTTATTCAGGGCAAAAAAAGAAACCACTATGTAAACCTTTCCCCATTTGTACTACAGATGGATACTGAGAACAGGCGATGTGTGCATCGTAGATAGAGGATTCAGAGATGTAGTACCTTACCTAAAAAGTCTTGGCGTTAAGGTACTAATGCCTGCCTGGAAAAGGCAGAGGGCAAACTTAACAGCAGCTGAAGCGAATGAGTCCCGCTATGTTACAAAATTGAGATGGGTGGTAGAAGCAGTCCATGGTATTCTGGGAAGAAAACATAAACTACTCCATCACCAGACAACAAACTTTTACCGCGGGCGGGCTCTCATTGCAGAATAGCGTGTTTCCTCGACAATCGCTTTGGAAAACGCTTATATAGTGATGAAAATGACGATTCTGACAACATCGATCTAGAGTATGTAAAAATGAAACCCAATATTATCAAAGTTTTAATGAAGTCCAGACATATTAATAAAAAAACATATAAATGTTATATTGAGTACAAACCTCATTCCATTGGCTATGGCGGTATTTCACGCCATGCTTGCGACTGTGCGAATGGATTGAGAACCGTCGGATCATGCTCTCACATAGCAGCAGTTATATATTAAAAAGTAAAAGTAATACGAAATGAGACACTTTTGTCACTTTTATACAATTTATTCAAAAATCACGACCGGTTTCGACCTTACGGTCATTTTCAAGTGAATAACAATATAAATGAAAATGACCGGTCGTGATTATTGAATAAATTGTGGAAAAGTGACAAGTGTCTCATTTCGTTTACTAAAAATGATTTTCCATAAAATAAATAAATCATCAATACTATCAATTAGTTATATATTACCTGAGTAATGCTAGGTACAATCAAAAATGATTAGAACAGCAAAAATTTCGTCAGAAATATTTTCCAATACAAAATTGAAGAAGATAGTGATCTCGATTAAAGATATGAAAGACTACATTGAATATTATGGTTCTTTATTGTGTATATTTTTTCTTTCAATTAGATGATCTCTCACCTATTCCCCTTTTTTTAAATAGATGGACCAGTGTAATAGTGCTCATGATAATTTTAATAAAACAAGCTTTATTTGAATTATAAAGAAAGTTCTTATCCTCATGGTAAATATTTAGCAGTAGATTTTGAGATGGAAAAACGGTTTTTGATTCTCAGGTTGATAAATATTGGTTTTAAAACTTTATTTTCACTTGTAAATGAGTTCTTCATTGTGTTAGAGTGAATTTAGAATTATTAACTCATCTGATTTTGAGGTTATTGGTACATAAAGAGCATCTCAAAATCAGAGGAGTATCAAAAACGATGGAAAACTGGTTTTTGCGTTTTTTGAGTATGACGCACCATGAAAATGACCATTCTGGTGGCAGTATTCGAAAGAACGGAAAAAAAGACATAAAAAGCACTAATTAAAAGTTAGCCATAAATTTCGAACATTGCCTAAAAAACAGTTGAAAATTTCAATTATTTTTCCTGGGCGCATATTTGATCGGAAAATTTAAAAAATCATGGTTGTTCATGACCAAAAGATGAACCTCCATGAATTTTTTCAGATTACGAAAAGAGAGAACATAACCTATAATATCGACTGTAGAGCCCCAGAGGGCTGAAATTTTTTTTGTAGGCATCTTTTTACATCCTCTATCGAATGTGATACATGTCGTAACGGTTTGTTCTTAGGCAATTTTGGCCATCTTATCCCGCTATAGCCTTTGTAAACTTCTCATTTTTTGATTTGATTTTTTTGTCTGTATTTCGTTTACTATTTAATTATCATTTGCTTAAGGAAGATGTGGTTATTTTAAAATTCGAAAAATAGTTGCTTAAGTTATTGAAGAGAGCACCACCGTACTTGATACTAGCGTATTTTTTCATCCTTCATGGAATACAATAATTGTGTTATTTGATGTTTTTCTTTACGTTGGATAACTTTGTCTATAAAAACCGTGAGAATTTTGTTATTCGAGGCAATTTTTCTGACAGTATTTATTTCAATTTCGAAGCCTGTTGGTGACAGTGGAATAGTTGAGTAAGTGAAGGTTTCTTTTCTATAGATGTTATAAATGAAATTGTTAGTCGATTTTGTTATTGTCAGGTTCAAAAAATTTATTGAGTTTTCAATTTATATTTCTGTTGATACGAACTTCATTCTGAAATTGGAGTAATTTATCAATTTGCTTGTTTGAGCACTGGAAACCTATCAAAATATCATCTACATATCAGTACCAGATAACAATATGTTTTTGCTAAGTGGCTATTTAATATTACTTTTCTTTCTGAATTATCCATGAATATATCAGTTAAAAGGGGGCTAAGAGGTGATCCTATAGGAAGTCCAGATGTTTGTTGGTAAATTTTTTATTGAAATTGAAAATAATGTTGGGATAGGCAGGTTTTTAGAAGGTTACAAAATTCATCAGCAGTATATGACTATCGGAGGGCATTCATCTATTGAAATATTTGGATACATGTTCTTTACATCAAATGTAACTAATTTGAGGTTTTGTGTGTTTTCGAGCGTAGAAAATTTTTGTACATTTTGAACTCTTCTTCTTCTTGTACGAAAACTTTCTAGGCTCGAAAACACAAAAATCTTAAATTAATTTGATTTGATATAAAGAATATGTATCCAAATATTCCTCCGATAGTCGGAGAAATATTTACCAAAAATTAGACGCTCCCACAAATTGCTGATGAGTTTTGTAACTTTCTGAAAACCTGCCTATCTCAAATTCAATTTCAATTTCAATCAGAATCGACTAAAAATTTCATTTATAACATCAACAGAATAGAAAACTCCACAGACCCAACTATACTCAGACTCTTTCAATCACTTGAATTACCAACTAGCAGCTTATGATTCAATAATTCGTAAGGCCTTTTCCATTCCACTGTCACCGACAGACTTCAAGATTAAGATAAATACTACCAGAAAATTACCTTAAATAACAAAATTCCCCCGGTCTATATAGACCAAATTATCGAACATAAAAAAAAACATCAAATAACACAATTATTATATTCGATAAAATATACTTGCTTGAAAATTTGCTAGTTTCAACTATGCTGGCCTTCTCTGGTCCAATAATTTGAGCAACTATTCCTCTAATTTCAAAATAATCACCTCTTTCTCAAGTTGTCTGAACTTAAGCAAAGTATTATTCAATGCTAAACAAAAAACAGACAAATTAAATAAATCAGGAGTTTACAAAATTGCTTGCAATAAGTGTACTGTAGCTTATGTTGTGCAGACAGCCAGGAATTTCGAAATCAGATTTGAAGAACATTTGTCCTCTGACAACAATTCTCCAAAATAAGAACATATAAAAACCACAAAACATTAATTAATTACATTAGATAATATAAAAATTCTTCATAATTGCGACAAATGAGTTTCAAATGTTTCATGATAGTTTTCTTCAATCCTTTTATACAGCTTTTCCTGAGTGGAAACTTACTGATGGCAGTGGTCATGATCGTTCTGTTGGAGGGTGGTTTACTGAAGTACTTGCACAAATGTGAGAGCGGTGGCGATTCGTAGATGAACTGTATAAACAGTATAGAACGGAAAATTTGAGAATATTGAGAAACAAATTATAGTATACCTATGTCCCTAGATTAGGAAAGCGAAGGACGCGCATAATGATGGTTCGATCAGCAGAGCGGCGAATAAGTCTAAAGAGTCCTGAAAAATTGCTAACTCACTGAGAGGTTTTAAAAAGTCCAAACCCTCCGATGTGCTTGACGCTGACAAATGCAACGAGTATGTTTTTGAGAAGATACTGTGCAACCAAGTGGTAAGCCATTTTGAGAGAAGGGGCTTGTTCTCATCTTACCAATTTAGTTTCAGGAACAACAAGAGAACATCTGATGCTGTTTTGTCCTTTATCAGCAGGACGATGAGTGCTTTGAGCTGGGTCACTCACTCTCAGTTTTCGTTGACTTGTCGAAAGGGTTCGATTGTGTTTCTAAACATAAACTTTTATATAAGCTCCATAGGTACGGTTTCAATGATAAGTCGAAGCATCATATTTTTTCTTTTGGATAGAAAATAACTCGTATATGTCAACGGTGAAGACTCCAAATGCTTGTCCGTCTATTCTGGAGTTCCTCAGGGTCCATTCTGGGGCCCGTGTTGTTTTTAATTTTTGTGAACGACTTTCCATGTTATGTCGATCAGCGCCACATTGTATGCGGATGATGCGACTCTGTCTTTCAAGAGTGACCTTGAAGAGTTTAGGGAGCTATCCGATGAAGTTATTGAGCGGGCATTTATATGGTTTTCTGCCAACGGCCTGAGTATGAACGCAAAAAAACCCAAAACCCAAACTATATTATTCACCTTGAGAAATAGGGCTGATTTCCATGGCTCCGAGACAGTTAAATTCCTTGGCATTCATCTTGACCCTACCTTAAAATGGGATATACACGCAAAACATCTCTCCACGAAAATTAGTAAAACACATTTTTACTTCGACAGTTAGCTTATGCGACATTTTTGAGAACCGTCTATTTTTGAAGATCGAATCTCACTTGAAATATTGTATTGTTGCCTGGGGTGACTGGGCCTTCCTTGAGCAGCTCTTTGGACTTCAGCACCGAGCGGTAAGGATGGTAGCTGGTTTGGGCTATCCGGAATGCTGCAATTAGCTTTTAGAGACTTACATATTCTCACTCTTCCTTCTCTCTTCATTTTAGAATGTCTAGTCTTAGCTCACAAAAACAAAGATCTTATTTTATCTAACTCAGATACATATAATTATTACACTAGAAACATGAAAGATCTCAGAATAGATACGTTCAGACTTGTAAATCGCAAAATGGGCTGAACTTCTATTCCAGAACCTTTTTTAATAAGTTGCCCTTTCAGGTGAGAGATCTACCGGTGGTAGCCTTTCGTGGTCTACCGGTGGTAGCCTTTCGTGGGAAAATGGAAGAAATCATTACTACAAATGTATTCTATTCTATTGAAGAGTTTTTGAATTTTGATGTGTCTGTGTCGTTAATGTTCATTTAGTTATTAGGTATTTTATATATACATAACTTATGTATCCCATATTTTGTTATTATTAAGTCTATAAGCGATATACACAAACATTATCTGACCTGTGCAAGCAAACTTCTGTAATATTGTAAATGCACCAATAAAGTTTCTTCTTCTTCTTCAAAGAAAAAAAAATAATCTGTTGGAATGCTTGGAAATCAATAAACTTTGTAAAAACTCAAGTTGAATCACCCTTGATAGCCAGCTAGACATTGAAAGCTCTCCACTACTTAATATCAAATTAGGCTAGTATCTATACAAGTTCATGTCATGTAGTTGACCACTTGAAAATGATCTGACGGTCGAAACCGGCCGTGTTTGTAAAAAAAAAATTTCAGTGCGAAAAACTCAGCTTTCCCGCTTCTGCGCTTGCGGGAAAAATTCCCCCATGAATATTCAACTCAAAATTAAGTAGTAACGATGCTTGGTTATTTTTGCCAGCTATCTTACTTTTTCGTCAAATTTTTGCTTCTTGTTCAGATTATAATTTACAATACGTACTACCGTTGAGATTTAATTATTTATGAAATCACGATTGCAATATAGAATATTGAATTAAGTCACTAATATCGCGTTATACGAGAAATTTAGACTTTTAGGATTTATCTACATTTTAAGGTTAGGCTTTAAAAAAATCAGTTTCAATTTACTTTATATTTTCCTAAACTTTTTAAAATTATTTTGTAATTGAGAATATGGAATACGGTATAATTCAACTTGTCATTTCTTCATCGCAGTTATATTTTTTCCCAAATGTCGTAGTGTCAATACCATAATATCAACCTATGAAACAAAATATTGAAACCTGTTCAATTCATCTTGCATAGAAACTATAGTTCGATTTAATTGTCAGTTGTTGCATAAATATATACACAATGGGACACAATACCTGCGCAATTATCTTGTTGACAATAACAGCGGTAGAAAAGCAACATTTGAATTTCGATACTGTCAGAATAGAATAAATGAGAGTTTACGCTATCACACTAATTCGCTTAATTGCTTTCCTTTCCGATTTGGAATTTGGATGGGACCTAACATAATCTAACAGTAGCGAAACAACAATTTAAGTTCACAAGTTGCGCATTGAGTATTCAATTCAAGATATTATGCCTGTATATCTTGAATGCGATATATGTAATGCATATATGAAATTAAGGCTCAAATACACTAAATCGTAATAAACATAAACGATACTATTCGCTCATATGAGGTCATATGCTCGTAGACGGAATGGAGAGAAGAGGTCATGCGCAAGCGAAAATTGAGGAGTGATCAGCCATGGAGCTACATGACCTCTTGCCCAGTCCGTCTGGGTCGCATATGAGCTCATATGAGCACACAGCGTGATATTAATTACTAAGTTGAATGTTCTATTCTGCAATTGTGGTTTCATATATAATTAAATCTCACCGGAAGTACATACTGTAAATTATAATCTCAACTTCAGGAAGCGACAATTTGGCGGAAAAGTAAGATGAATGGCAAAAATAACTAAAAATCCTTACTAAATAATTTTTTGGAGTTAAATAACCTTCAGTTCGCAGTTACATAACATAGTAACATAGTAGTAGACGTGTTTTCGCTTGTTTGGTGCTAGCGCACCATGGGGAAGAATTTGAAAAAATTCAGAGAAGTGCCTTTCAACAACAGAAACCAAACGCTGTAGAAACTAGACCTGCCTAAACATCCATTAAGTGTAGGGAAACATTTTTTGAAGAAGAAAATTTTTTGGGGCCCGATAATTATGAAAAAACTGTGCATGTTTGTGGGGTGATCAACAGTGTTCATAATTTTCTTTCCAATTTTTAAGCGATCAGAATTCTAGGAAAAATTTTTTTCCTAGATGTGAAAAAATACGTTATCTGATGTTTGGGGAGCAGGGAGAGGGGCTAAAATTACGACGAAAGCTTTTCGTTTGATCACCCCAATGATGATATCAAGGCAAAAAGGATTTCTCGATTGAGGGCATTTCGACTATCTTTACACTTTCGACCTGTTCGTCTTACGTGAGTTGTTGGACATTCATTGCATTCAATTGTGTACATTCCACAAGGTTTAAATTCATTGGTGTTCTGTTCAACATTAAGTAACAATTGCTCGTATTTTTTTTTAATTCAGTGATAGCCAAATTTGCTCGTTTTGGGACAACTGGAAAATGAGGTTGAAAAATTAAATTTGGAAAGATAATTGCAAATATGTAAGTTAGACATGCGTATTTATTTTTGGTTTTTCTATGATAGCATATCGTATTTGAGAAATTTGTTCTTTGCGTTTAATAATACTGTTTATGTAGACTGGAATATTATTATTTGATGCAATTTTTTAATGATATTGATTTCCGTATTGAAGTCAGTTGTGGACAGGGAAACATAAAATGTAAAGTGTTGCTCGATCATCGATGAATTAAAAAAATGTAGTAAATTGACCATCCTTTCAAAGATGTATCACCTAGCCCTTTCTCATATGGACATTTTCGGGGTGATAGTTAGGTAATACAATCTCGGTATACCAAGATCTTGCAATACCGAGATCTCGCACCTATTCTGCAAGATCAATCTCGCACCCAAAATCATGCGCGATCTCGCAAGATTTGCAACATTGGTATTATGTCAATTTTGGTTAGCTCTCAGTGCTTTCACATGTTGTTGTTGACTTATGTAAACAATGTACCTATTCCCGGCGGCAACACGTGGCACAAGCGCCACAGATCGATAGGGATGAGTAAGGCGAGACGTTTTCCGATTGTCGTAAATTTGTCATTGTTTTGCGAGCCTGGACGTGTCAGAGTGCATGGCAATCTGTAGATTTATAAACTATTCCAATAACAGTTGAACATAGTTCCTTGTGTGTTTAAGTTCTCTCGGTCTATTCTCTAGTGTTAAAATGTTTATAGAGTTTCAAAGTGGATCAGAGGTACGGAAATACTTTGAAAGCACAGGATGGACGAACTGCCCAATGCAAATTGTGTAAGTCTATTTTGAAAACAACGGCACGATCTCCCGAAGGCTTACATGTACACTTACTGTCCAAGCACAAAATTGATACTTCTCATAAAAAAGTGACAGAAAACATGAATCTGGTTCCATCAAATTCTTCAATGCTGATCAATGCTTCCACGTCAGTAAGGCTACCTCCTCCAACCGGTACGAAGAGGCAGAAAATATCTGATTACTTTTTGTCCCTACAAAAAGTTTCTTTGGAGGAAAGAATTTCAAGGATGATTTCTAAAGATGGCATGACTTTTAGATATTTTGCACGTCGAAAAACTTGAGAGAATTATCTGCTACTATTGACTACAAATTACCTGCATCGCCTAACTTCATGAAACAGATTCTTATGGATTATGGCATGAGTTTGAAAATGAAAGTTTCGAAGGATCTTATGAATCTAAGAAAGAATAACAATAGATTCAACCTTACTTTCGATGAATGGACTTCATGCAAAAACAGGCGCTTTATGTTCATAAATTTTCAAAGAATAAAAATATGTTTTAGCATGCCTGCAGATAGTTGCACAACTATTTTGAAGAAGGAATTATCAGAATATGGCTTGTCATCAGATGATAATATAGTAGATGTTACTACAGTGTAATGGTGAAGGTTGGGCGACTCATGAATCCTCTTCACCAGCTATGCTACGCTCAAGGCATTCAATTGGGAGTTATGTATGTGATTTACAAATCAAAACGTGGAACCGAAACGCAAAAAAGAAGGTACAAAAGACACAGTCGTAGCTCAGTCAGATGTGGAGGAGTCTGACGATGAAGAATTTGATGACGTTATTGATAATGGAGGATTTGACTTCAGATTACCCACTGTAGATGAAGTTGACTTAGTGCCAGAATTTGATCACGTTATCAAAAAAGTAAGACAAGTAGTCAAACTTTTAAAAAATCACCAACGAAGAATGACATTCTTCAGAAATAAATGAAGAACGAATTCAACAAAAATATGCAAATGTGCTGGACTGCAAAACACGCTGGTCTAGTCTTGCAGATATGATTTCCACATTCAATAAGGTGAAGCAATGTGTAAGCAAAGGCTTGATCGATTGCAATCTTGGATCGAATACAAATCATAGTTTCTCAGACGAAGAATATCAGGCTTTATCAGATTTAGAACTCGTATTTCAGCCTATAAAACTGGCAGTGGAAGTACTATGTCATCGAAATTCAGATTTGTTAACTGCCGAAACTACTCTGCAATTTATGGTGAAAAAGTTAGAAGAACTCGGAACACCAGTAGCTCAAAAACTTGCTGAATCCATGAGGGCTCGGATTAATGAACGCCGAACATTTATGACCGCAGCATTGTATTATTTGACACACCCTGTCCAATACGACGTATATTTCAATCAATCTGCTAGTGATCAAACTTTCAAACTGCTTCCAAAATCTTAAATCAAAAAAGAAACAATAAAGTTAATCCGAAGATTACACAAGAACAGTACCAAAGATGACAATATTCCAGTCAATATACAAAATAAACCCACTACATCTTCAGTTGCAGATGAAGCAATGAATGAAAGTGATAATGACGATTCAATTCCATTAGTTGCAGTGAAAAAAAATTAGACACATCGAAGAAAATTATTTCTCCCGAGGACAATATTCAACCTTCCGTAGAATGTTAAAGATCCTCCCTTGAAGGAGCTAGTTTTCCGATCTACTCTTCATAATCACCATTAACCGGGGCCACAGGGAAGTGAAAAATTTAGAGCCTGAAATGGCGAACGCTTCTCTTAGTCTTAACGAGGAATTGGAAATGGCCTTGAAAGAGCGTTCGCAAGAACGTGTGGCACCTTTGTCATTCATCGTTACTTGATATGATTTTGAAAGAAGAAATCAATTTGTACGAGTCAGGAGGGTCAAAAGGACAAAATCTACAGTTCGCTCACCAATGTCTTTCATCTGTAGTACTAACAAGTGTCGAGGCAGAACGGGCGTTTTCCTCAGCTGCTTATCTGGCATGCTGCATTCGGAGTCGGCTGGCAGATGAAACCCTAGATAATTTATGCTTTTTGAGGAGTTATTTTCGAGTTTTAGAATAATATGTCACTTTTTGAATAGATTACTGGTTAGCTTGAGATTTTATTTCTCTATTTTGCTCCTGAAGAACAATTAGAGCCAATAGAAATATAAACGATAGGAATTTTCGTACATTTTCGATGATCATTTCTTTACAATGCGAGATCTCGAACAATACTGAGATTTCGCAAGATTAGAATTCCTGCATCTCGCGAATACCGAGATTGATATTTTGATGCGAGATTGCATTTCCTAGTGATAGTCGATGCGGCACGTTTAAATGGGAGGGAAACATTATTTTGAGCCTACAGAATCGATTTTGATCAAGTGTTCTCCTCAAATGGAGATCGAACGAATTAATGAAAACTCGGAATTTTTACAAACAATTCCCTCTTCAATTCGTCACATGTTATTTTAGAAAGTAAATAATTATGTATAGAAAATGGAATCAGCTATGCAAAATGGTATCCCACAACTCATTTTCCCTATTCAAAAAATTGGGATGAGACCTGCCAGAAGCAGGGGATTGTAGGGAGAGAATGAACCGTACCAAAAAATGTCCCCTTTAATCAAAAATCGACTTGTTGTTTCAAAGAAAAATCAGAACATCCAAGTAATTCAGGGTGGTTCGTTTTCATTGAAACGCATTGTACTTTCTAAGGTCAAGAAAAGCCTCAAATATTGCCCTTCAGGAAGGAAATTCTTTGGCTTTTTCAACTTCAAATATTTTTTCGAATTTGCCCACAAAAATTGATATTCCAACCTCTTTAGCAGCATAAAAAACAATTTTATAGAACAATTACTTAAAATGTCATTTAGCAAGAAACTTACGTGCAAGTGCCATTACGATAACTGCAAATCGATAGTACTTGAACTTGGTGTGATGGTCTTTAGATCTAAGACCCAATCCGGTCAAGAAAGTTGCAACTAGATCAGTCAGCAGTGTAATTACACAAAGGGCGGCAGCTGTTTTGATGTATGCTGTAAATCGAGAGAAATATTAAATAAATATATAATTCGAGACTTAGTTTCATTATATTATATTGTTAACCTTCAACTGCTGACATGGAAGCCGCAGTGCTATAGTAACAATAGTACGAGGGATGTCTTTTATGTTAGGATATCCAGGACACCATTAATCAACTGTAAGTAATAAAAATTAACCTCTATGATCTACCTATATTATTAAAGTCGTAAGGCCTTTTTCGGGAATGATTCGAGGGGATAACGGTAGTTTGAACCGAGCGGAGAAGAAGCGACCTGGCGAAAAATTTGGGGTCGAAGGCCCCCGACATTATTTTTATTCCGGAGGGGAAGGGTCTGAGGAAGGTCCGTGCCAAATTTGAAGTCCCTAGCTCGAACGATGAAGCCCTGAGGATTTTTCGAAAATTTTCGCTGAAACGTCGCCGAGAGCGATCGGAAAGTCGAAACGGCGAGATTTCTTCGGAATCGGAAACTTCGGTCTTTCGGAACGATCGATTGAGCGAAAATTCCCAAAGAAAGCCCCGAAAAAGCGAAAATAAAAAGGTTTCCGATTTTTCTCGAGTGGAGGGGATAATTTCTTGGGACTTTTATGTCTATACAAATTTTTCCATCGCGTTCGACCGTTTTAAAACCTAGACAAAGAGCAAGCCTCGAGTTTCGCATATTGCACCGCAATAGTTTTATTCAATGAGTGGTTTTCTTTCATCCGTCCTACTTCTACGGGGTTACCGGCAGAATGGGTTCGGGTGTCGTACGATTCCTACATATCTCAAGATCGGATCCGCGAAGAGAAACCATTACTCGAATTTGGGATGAATTTTAAGATCTAGATTTTCGAGGAAAAGACCGGAAACACGGGGCCGGTGCCGGTCTCCTCTCCTACGATCGCTATGCGATGTCGGAAATGGGCTTTACCAACGTGTGAAATTTAATGCTCTTTCTCTTTTGAATAAAAATAGTGAGATGGAAATAGTTAGTAATTTGAGTCTCACCAACATAATCAGTACTACCAACATCTAGAATATAGTGCTTTCTCTCTTCTGAGTGACAATATGGGACGGAATGAAATATCCATTACATCTAATCGAATCTACCCTCATTTCAATTAGTCTTATATTCGATCTGTCAAAATAAGAAAATTCCAAATTTTTTTTGAATGAAAAGTTTGACGAAACTTCACATAAACTTTTAGAAGTAAGTGAACGTAGTTTGATGTTTGTTTTATCCATTTTTATGTATATTTTGTTTAAGGAAAGAAACGAAAAACTTTCAAAATTCATAAATTTAACATTGTGTGGTTATTCTAACCTTTATTGATTTTTCGTTATTCTAAAATAATGTGATTCAAACGGAATGTTATAATAAAAAGAAGTTAAGGAGATTTATAATAATGTGTGAAAGGTAAGTGGATGTAATTTGAGGTTTATTTATGTATTTTAATGTGTATTTTTTCAGCATGCTCAAGAAATGTACTCAGAGTTTACATATTTCATATTTATTTCATGGTTATACTAACCTCTATAAGTTGAACGATTTCTTGGAATTACTAGGATTTTTAACGAATCATTTGGGGCTATCTTACAAAATGATGGGATATCCTTCGAGTTGCTATTAATAGGTATTGAGCTCTTTTGTATAATTATATTTTTTCTGAAAGGAACTCGATAAAGTTTTCGTTAGGTCATTTAGAGTATGTATCTTATGAATATTGAAAGCTATCCACTAAAGGCTATATCTGTATTAAAATATTTCAAACTGGATGTCAATAAGAACATGCCATTTCAAATTTAATTTTCGTTTCAGTTTATTCAAGAGGAAGTACGTTTCTATTCTACAATTATCCAAATGTAAAAGTAATGAAGTTCAGTGTATTAGACAATGTTCAAGTTTGAACCAAAGAAAATAAGATCTCATAACTCTGTGGTTATGTATCTTAGAAAGCTAATAACCTAACTTGGTATCTAAATATATTCGTTTCAATGATAACTGCCACCACAAGGATTACAAGTTATCTGGTCTTCGGAAGTTTATGCCTCTTTCGTCAAATTTTTTCTATGGACCTACAGTTTATAGTGGACTGGACCGAACCACTCACCTAGACCGTGCAATGATAACTGCCACCTGTCAGAATTACAAGTTATCTGGCCTTCAGAGGTTATGGACTCAACAACTATGGTTATGTGTCCAATCTCTATGTGAGTCTTTGTCAAATTCACTTTTTTTGTTCAAGGACAACATCCATGACTTGAACCCGGATTCGAACCAGGCACCTCGGCTAAGCATATTCCTACATACTTGCTCACTAACCGTGCAGCTACCGAGGCGGTCTAACCAAATATATTTGGAGAATAAGAAAGAAATACATGAGAAGTATGAATGATTTATCTTTCGATTGAATGATCATTTTGTCAGTGATTTGAAGGTGAGCTGTTATTTTCAATACAAATTTAGTAGTTATTACTTTTGAAATACTAATTTTAGGTTAATATCCATCTGTGAAGAGGAAGTATAAAATAGATCCACAGTAGAAAGGTTGGAAAATGAAATGAAAAATAATATTTAACCTATTATGTGGGTGCACTTAATAGTACAATCATGAAAATAAGCAAAGAAAATATTGAGTAATAACAGGAAAGTTACATGTTAATGTAATACGTCTCTGAAGGAAGAGATGGAGTAGAGGGCTTGGAATTTATCTACGATTCAAAATTTATTTTTGGAACTATTATTTTAATAGTTGGCATCAGAACTTGATTGATTTCTGAATACCCAGATATTTTTCTGTGTCACCTCAATTTGCACAAAAGGTAATTATTGTGGGTTCCTTCTATTCATAACTCATAGTTACTGATTCTGAGGAAATTTCATCAAGGTTGTTGAATGAATGCTCATTGCTCTGAAGTTGAAAGTTTCTATGTTATAGGTGTCTGATAGTGGGAAACATGATGTTCAAATATGTAGAAGTTGCATACGAAGTTTCATTTTGTACATCCACAACTTTCAATCCAAGATTTATGAAAGTCACAGGAAACTTGCTGCTTATGTGAATCATATTTTGGAAAAAATTCAATTACTACTTGGAGCATGCTATGCAATTTGAAAATTTTTGTTTTAGGTAGTTGTACTATAGGTATTCTATATAATTGTGTAAAATGAGTACGTTCATCACGTAATATGGAAATATGAAGTTGTTTTAATGAAATTTCTTACTTGCATTTCCATTTCACAGTATATTATAAAGTTTCACAAGAAAATGAATGGAAGAGAAGTAAAATTGAAGAATAGAAATCTCAATCATAAGAGCAAGTTTACATTAAGCTGACATTCTCGAAACCAACTGTCAACTCGACTGTTAAGGATGTAGGAAATTAACAGTTACAAGAAACAGTTTTACTGAAACTGATATATAGTTAACATCATTGTATTGTATATAAGGATCCATAATTTACAAATTTGTGGATGTTTCAATCTCATTTCTGCTTTTCACAAGAACACTTCATTTCAGAAGATGTTTGTTCTTTCTAGTAAGTAAATTGTGTGAATTTTGGTCGATTTGAATTGATGCTAAATAGTTAAATATAGGGCAATCACATAAGGTGAAATTTCTATGTATTCAGTAGTGTTTCTTTATTTGATTACTAATTTCTCGCTTTTGTCTTTTGGATACTTTCAAGAAATTTTAATTTGAGAAGAACTTTCATTTTCAATTTCATTACTATACTTGAGAAATAATTCTTCCATCTTGATGTTTTACGCTCATATTTCTTGTTTATTATGATTCATGAATCTTATTCGATTCTTATCTGATCTTACTAGAATCAGAACTGTAAGTAAGTAAAAACTAAACTAAACATGTGGGATTTTGTGAATTAATATTTGAGTTGTTGATGATTGAATTTCTATGCCTATGAAATTTATACACGTTTTTAAAATATGAAACACTAGTGCCCGATCGAAGGATTTTTCTTCTTTTAATTTCGATTTTTTATAAACTGTTGTTTTTCTTCGAAAATCTCGAAAAAATTACAAAAATAGCTCCGATCAGGCACTAGATTATCTATTAACAAAACTAATTTTTTTTGTCTGATTGATTTTAGATGAACCTCCAAGGATAAGTGATGGCCACCGCAAGGAGCTTCGGTTGAAACTGGATCAACATAAACAGCCTAAAACATAAACTTTTAAAACTAATAATTTTTTTTCTAAAATTTATGTCAAGTCAAATCGAAACCTTATTTAATCATGCTTTGTTTTTACTATTAGGAATTAACATAATTTACTGGCAACAAAAATTATTAAAATTGTCATGTCTCTGACTTTTTCATGTCTCTGACTGAACACCTACTTGAAATAAGTTGGATACAAATCTTTTGTACTTCGCTTGTCGCCACCATATTTATGAACCCGTATTAGCGCTGCAGAAACTTGTTGGCCCGTGACGTGCATTAGGAACAATTGTTCAGAAATTGATCAAGAACGTTTTGAACCGGAGTACAAGATGATTTTTTCACGTAACGTTGAAAAGTATTATTTGACGACTACTTTTAAATGTCATTTCCTATTAAATGTTAATTGATATGTTTTTTCAATTATTATTATTTTTTCAGATGAATTTAGAGATATTCCTTCTGAAGGGATAAAATTTGAAGTACCTGGGGCCGTTCACCATGCAATGTGACTTGCAAAAGCCATTTATTATCTAATTGAATTTTATTATGAATTATGTAGAACTATCTGCATAATATTGTATTTGGTCATTTGCCAGAATAATTCCATAATTTCGTTTTAAATTCTCAATGTAGTGAAATATTACGTATTTTTAAAGCAGCTTAAAATCACCCAAAAACGTAAAAATCGAGACGAAGGAATTCATCCAAACTCAGATAAGAAATCCAGCGAAAACAATATTCGACTTTATTACCGATAGTTATTAAAACACCCTTTCGTTTTCAAGATCGCAGACAACATCTGGTATTTTCTCAAACAGCAATTCCCACGTTGCGAAGATGGAACGCGTTTCTGAATGACTATGTACAATGTACTTGAGTACCAAGGACAGAGGGAAGTACGGTTGTAAGGGCTTCGGGGCCACGCTTATATAACGGCCGCGATCGCGACGTTAGGGATTTATTATTGAGTTAGTTATTTTTTTCTTCAGATGTGCAGTTACTCATATTATTCCGTTATTCATTTTTAAAGATCAGTGAATTTACTCATTCGCGTGAATCAGAATTAAAAGTGAAGTTATTCAATTATACGTAACGTGAGTCCAGAAAGATGGACAACGCAGATTGTTCCTATACGAGAAGCCCGACAGGGAAGAAGAATTACAGTTTCCGTTGTATCCCACAGGTGATTACTTTCTGAATTTTTCTTCAATATTTCTGTTCACTATTTAATTTTCACGAATTTTCTTGAAATATATGCTTTGTAATTTCTGAATGCATAGAGGACGTGTTGAAATAATGATTTCTTGAACTCCGAATTAATTCACACTTTTTTTTTTAGTTGGCGAATGATCTATTTGAACTACACTGACATTGTCTGATATTTATTTTGAAGATTTATTTTCATAGACTAATTTAAACCATTATTTGTTTTCATAACTTGGCAAAATTTGGAATGTACTGAATTTATTTTATATTGATTCGTCTTACTTTCAAAACAATGACTTTATGTTCGATACTCCCTAGTTTAATAGGGGAACCTGCATTTAGGTGTAATAATCGCCTTCGAATTATATCATGTCTCGTTAGTATAAAGAAATGGCTTTAGGGACGATACGCATGTTTGAACCCACAGACATTGAGGCTTGTATGTTGTCGGTATGAAAGTTTCGAAGAATGTCTGAGTTGGTGGATTGTATGTGATGTTTGTGGTACGTACAGCTGTATGATTAGAGGGCATGATTTCCTGGTTGGCAAATCCGCGATATGGGAATAGAGTATGATTCCCAGTCAGTGCAGTGCAGTGTCAAAAGTTTTGACAGATTTAATTATTTTTGTTATAAATTCGATTTTTGAGGAACATTTATAAAAATTGTAGCTCGTAGATCTTTTGCATACAGACAAAATTTTTGCTTGGGTGGATAGAAGAAGGATCAAGGAATTTTTTAAGCAGTCTACACATGTCAAATGTTTATTGCGTTGTTTTGTATGATTTTTTCAATATGGCTTTTTTCAAAGAGCAATAACTCATTTTTTTCAATTTAACGTGCCAATTTTTATATCGCCATCGATGAAGCGTCAAATTTCAGATGGAATTGTATCAGCATGTACTATACCCATCTCTTATAGTTCCGAAATAATTGGGGAATATATTGAATTTGATGATTTTGCAAGAACTAACAGAGAATGCTTTGAAATATTTGAATCAAGTAGCTGAATTGGCTACGCTCACCGGACAGGTGCCTAAAATTAATGTACTTGCCACTTCGTTCATTCGAATTTGATATTTCAACAAGAATTATTGGTAATTTGAAGTGAAAATTTTTGAAAAACACCAGATTGATAATAAAATGGCTGATTATTCAAACGAGGATATGTTTAATCTCTTTTTAATTCATGGCGAATGTCAAAAAGTGATGGATAGAACTTGCAGGCAATTCAATAACCAATTTCCAAATTTGGCGCCTATGAGTAAAACAAAATTTTGAAGGATTAGAAGCAATTTTCTGCAATTTGGAGGAACAAAATACATAGAAACTAGAAGAAAACCAATTCTCGAGGACGACGACAATCAAATTAATACGCTAGCGTATTTTCTTGCCAATCCACATGCGTCCATTAAGTCAGCATCAATGGATATTGGATTGAGTTATACTTCCATTCAAAGGATCCTTAAGAAACATAACATGCATCAGTATTCTTTCATCAGACTACAAAAATTGAAACCAACTGACCTTCCCAAGCGGCCAAATTTCTGTGAAAATTTATTAATTCGGCTTCAAGAAGATGAGGCAATTCTGCAAAAAATTATATGGTCTGATGAAGCAAAGTTCAATGAAAGTGGAATAACCAACAGGAGAAATCGACATTTTTGGGCCACAGAAAATCGACATTTCATTGAGGTTATTGATTTCCAAAATAAATTCAGCGTGAACGTTTTTATAATTTTAATGAATGATTTGTTGGCTTATCACATTTATGAGGAAAATATTAATGGACAAAGATACCTGGAATATTAGCAAATTTTTTAGATGGAGTACCCCTTAACATCCTGAGGGATTGCTATTACCAAATGGATGGTGCACCAGCACATAAAACACGAGCTGTAGATCGGCAGCTAACAGAAATTTTCGAGGATAGATGGTGGGATATTCAAGGACCAAATTTATGGCCTCCGCGTTCTCCTGACCTGACGCCCCTTGATTTTTATTTATGGAGCAAAATAAAATAACAAAGTGATGACCTACTTCCGATATAACCGGAAATGGTATCACTTCGAAAATATTTCACCCCAATTGGAAATCGCTAGTTATGGCAGCGTATAAAATTTCAGCTTGATATTGTAATTGGAACTTAAGAATGCAAGGAAAAGAATTGAATATGAATGTTGCAAACGTCAAATAGACATTGTTGCCGAATCTGTTTTTGTTTTTCTAATTTCCTTACCTATGGTATAAGCGACGAAGAATTGGTCGTATCACATCAAACCTCACATGAAACAACTTATATAGTTTACTACATATACACAACACAACAAAGAAAAGGGTGCTATTTTATAAAAAGAACTTCAAAGCAAGTTCAGGTACTAGACGATCACATGGCTTTTCATTTGATCGATCTCATTCGATCTCAGGTGTAATTCATGTGGGGAAGAAAATAAGATAACTTAGGTATTGAAATTTACATAAAGGCGATGTATTTTGCATCATATTTCATAAACCGGGGTAAGAGGTGTTTCAACTTCGTACAATATGTTCATTTATAGTTACAATTTATATAAAAGGTTGGTTTAGTTGTCTAAGTGACATTAGAGCTACAAATCAAGTTCTTTACTTTCACCAAGACCTGCTAAGATTCAAAAACATTGATATAAAAAATTCCGACGTTACTTCTGAGTTTTCGAACCATTTGTAGTATTTATCAGAAAAAATTGCCTCACTGGTTTTTTTGATGACTCTGTGTCACTGGAATAAAAATCAAAAATGGTTGAAGCGATTAAAACGAGAGACAGTCAAACTGACCAAAAACGTATTGACGTTGACAATTTAGATTTTCTGTGTACTAAAAATATTGGTGATTTTATAACGAAGAAGTCTGTGACTTTATTCGAACATTTTGAGCTTCCAAGTAATTTTTTTAATTTACCTCCTGGACAGTGGCCGAGTGATCACTCACACAGCTTGCTTATCGTTAATGAAAAATGTAAACGTTGTATTGCTGAAAGAGCTGTTGCTTTAGTTGAAGAATTTATTCAGTTTGGTACTAAAGACGAAGAACAAAAACAGTATTTATGGAAAATTTGTACAGTATTATCGCAAATTATACCCTTCGTGCAATAAACAATATTATATAATTCCAACTAGTCAGTAATAAAAAAATGTATAATTATAATAATTGTAATTAATTTCTATTCATTTGTAAATTTTGATTTGTTAATATTTCGAAATAATGTTAAATTTGAAAATTTTTATTGAATAATGAAGTGTATTGAGTTAATTAATTAAGAAATTGAAATAATAAATTTTGTTCTGTTATTAATTCATTAATCATTTCTTTCTTCCTATTCGGCTCCCTGTAACATTGTTTATGTTGAGCTTAGACTTCGACAATTTTATAGAGAACTTAATTTCCCACGAGATCGTGGCAAGAAAATTTTTTTAAAGAAATTTTATTAGTGTAGTTATTTTTAAAATAAAAAACTTGAATTTACACATTTTTTTTAATGGGAAATGGGATCCTTTTGCGCCAGCTCAATTTTTGAGATATCGAGTTAGAATTTTGGGAGAATTTTTTTTGTGCCAAAGAAACATTTTAGATATATTTACTCGTAAAAAAAAATTTTCTTTTCTTGACACAGTCAACTGTTGATACGCTCCAAAAGGCCATTTTGACTGTAGCAGCAAACGGTTGAAATAACTGCTTCCAGAATTGGTTCGAAAGAACGCAGATGTGTGTGTATGTATGTATGCCACTCAACATGATGTAATACCATCTTTGCTTGAAATCGATACACCTGGAACATCTTTCTCAAGTTCAAATCCTTAAAGGACCAAACATACTCTAAACTCTTTGAAAGTGTTTGGACTGACATTTGGGTCCAAAGGAACTTTCCGATCAGCTGGTAAGATGAAGAACTTATCACCTGCAGAAGAGCAAATATATAAAATTCACAGTGATATTCTTTCAAAAGTTTCCAAATTAGGAAAAACTCTACAGGGTCACAGAGATATGATTAAATTTCTCAAACATATAAGCAATGAAGGTGAATTTAAATGTAGTGAAGATAATTTAAATTCTGTTACTAAAGAATTTTTCAATTTTCAATTGAGAAATGTTAACAGAAAACAGCTTAAAGATGGTCTCATCAAGACAAGACTCTCAGACATTTGCTCTTTCTATGTAGAAACTTTGTCCTAGACTGTTTGGATATTCACTGATTTTTTTTTCAATTGCCTTCTGTAACCATTCTCAAACATATACTGTCAAAGTTATCATTTTGCACAGTAATCAATGCAGCTGTAATGGCTCAGCTCAAATTAGAGGTAGAAAAAATGAAGCAATTAAAAAGGCATTGCGTTCTACTCCTTGATGAAATATCATTGGCCATCGGGGGCCCTCTCGGTCAAACAGAGATGGAATTTGAGAAATCTAGCAGGTTATGTATTTTTTTATTATCTCTTTAGTCCTTTTCATGACCTTGCTTCCTATGTAAAATCTTTTCTTAGATTTGTTTAGACATATAAGAAGTATGATTGTTGAAATATTTTTCTGCTGGTTTTCTTTTTCCATTGTTACAGATTCCTGTCCCAAACCCCCTTCCTTTCACTCTTGTCTTCGTTTGGAAATCATGAAATGCTAGAGAGAATGAAGCGACTAAGCAGAAAAATCTCTGGTACTCTTTATGTACACACCACACCAACACAACATAAACAGACAAGCTATTGCTAGTGCAATAGCGACAGGGAAACGAGTTTTTTCCTCAGGTTTTTTCACTCGTTTATTGAATCATATACAAGATAGTATGGTTCCCCTGTTACATTTCCTGAGCTCACACTTGTGTTTTTTCCTGATACACATCAAAATTATAGATATAAGCATTTATTGTAAATACAATTATTCAAATGTTTGTAAATCCTCTCTTCTCAAAAGAATAAATAAATAAATAAATTTTCTAGTGATCTTTGTTATGAGCAAAATAAAGCGCATGTTTCTGGGTACACTCAGACAGATGTGATAAGACAGCAGAATATGTTCTTCTGTTTATGGTAAGTGGTATTCGGAAAAACTGGAAACAAGTAATTGCATACAACTTCTTCCCTAAAACAGTTTCTACATCTACTCTAAAACAACTTATTGTGGAGGGCATCAAGCAGCTGCAGCAAATTAACTTAATAGTTGTGGCTACTATTGATGATCAAGGCTCCACCAATCGAGCAGCTCTCAACGAACTTGTTAGATGAGATAAAAAATAATCATACACCATATTTATTTTAAGTTGATGGACAGCCTATCTGTACCATCCATGACGTACCTCATTTAATAAAAAATACGTATAATGCACTTCTTCGATGTTTTTTGATACTAATAAAAGAGCTGATTTTAATGATATAGCTTCCGAGTGTGATAATTCAAAACGTGTATTCAAAATGATTCCGAAATTGAAGATTGAATGAACACTGACTTTAGAGATATAAGGATCAAAATGAAAGTTGAGGTAGCTGTAGATCAACTGAGTTCCTCTGTTGCTGATTACATCGAGACTTGCATTGCTTCAGAAAATTCTTCTCCTGAAGCTTTTTAAACCGCGAAATTAATTCAAGAATTTAATTCTCTTTTCGATTCTTTGAATTGCTACAGATTTTTAGTTCCTGAAGGGAAACACCTGAAAGGAGTTTTGAAAAGAGGAACCCCATTTTGAGTTTTGGTTCAATATCCTCATGGAAATACGGGACTGGAAATTGATAGACAAAGAAAATGGTAAAGATGTTACATACCGATATCAATTTTTGAAGGGTTGACAGACAACCATAAGATCCATCATATATCTTTGGAATCGTTTAGAAAAGGAAGGGTTCAAATATTTATCTTTGCGGTCGTTCAATCAGGATCCATTAGAGAACTTGTTTTGCATTGCAAGACAGCATGTCGTAGGATATACTAATTCTACTTGCCATCGATTTGTCGCTGTTCTAAAAATAGCAGTTATCAGTGGTGAACATCTCCCATTAATAATGGAAACTGTGAAACGGATGCCTGAGAAAATTTATCCTTTTTTCAGTCTACCAAAAATGATGTCTTTCAATACAAAGATACACTTGGATATGATTATTTTGAACATCCATCCGAGCAATTAGAATAAGATGAGAACTTAGGAAGCCAGATTGGCAATTTAACTGATTTACTGGCTGAACATCAAGTAGCTCAGGACAACAAAGCAACCCCTTATGTCCCAGAATGTGAAATTTGTAGCAATGAGCACAGAAAATGGTGAACACAAATTAAAATATGCATCAAGTAAAATTTCAGTTTCTTTTGACCAAACTCATGAAAAGCACACTTTTTCAAATTATCAAATGGATTTGATAAATAAGTTAGAAATGTCGCATGGAAATTATTCTTCATCCTTTCAATTATACCTCACAATATTAGAGATGCTTTTTTAACGTGCAATTCGCTACATAATTTTTAAATTTCTCATAGACAAAAATAAAGTCCCCCTGGCATTGTGTCTAAAAAGAAATTCAAAAGCAGGGACATGGCATTTGGTTCGAATTATCAACTTTGTGATATTTTTGTTATATATCGAAGCGCTTTCTACAACCAGATATTGAATTTTAAATACTTATTTTATCAGCTCTTTACACTCATAAATTGAATCAATCATAATTATTGTTATCATGGGTTCTTTACACCCATTGGTATATGTTTTATCAGTTATTTTCTTTGAGATATATATTGTACATATATTATTCTTTGCTCTGATGAACCATTTACAACCACAGACATTGTTATAAGCTAGTAGAGCCTTTGTTATTATTTATTCACTCATTTATTTATTGGGATAATTATTCAATACCTTCGACATTATCATCAGGATAATACTTAATAAGCGCCGCGATCGCGACGTTATAGACAATCAGTTTTCGAAGCTCAGTGTATTTACTCAGTCAGTGATGCTGGTTCGATTGTGGATATCTCGGTTCCTCCTTGGGGCTCAAACTAGTTCAACCCACTCGTTACTGGGGGGAGACGAAGGACCCGTTCCGACCCTGGAAATACAACTCGGAATGCTGAAGTGGTCCAACCCACTAGCACAAAGATCATTGTATTTGTGGGAATTGGTGGTCGATTTTTCTTATGGGTCTCCAAGTGGTTCAACCCACTTTCCTACGGAAGACAAAATCGGATTGACCAAGAGATGTCGAAACCCCGTTCTCATGACCAGGAAGAAGTGTGGTCGGCGTACGCTTGAGGCTTGAAGTGGTCCAATCCACTAAGTCTTCGGTGGCTGAGGTATTTCCAGGAGTGCTCGAAGTGGTCCAACCCCTGTTCGTCCAGGATCTACAGTTCTCACCAACTGTAGGAGGACTTCGTTTTGGTCCCGGAGGCTCGAAGTGGTCCAACCCAGGACGGGATTTACTGGGGACCGTATTTTTTCATTGTTTCGAGGATACCAAGTTTAGTGCGGGGAGAATTAAGTTGAAGCTATTTATTTTTTCCTCTTGTTTAACTCGTGTGAACCGGAATTAAGTTTAGAGTTAATTAATCGTGCGTAACATAAGTCCAGAAGGATGGAAGACGCTAATTGTTCCCCGATAGGGGAAGAGGAATTGCAGTTCCCGTTGTGTCCCCCAGGTAATTATTTTCACGAATTTCTTGAAATATATGCTACGTAATTTTTTAATGCATTGAGGACGAGTTAAAACAAACACTTTTCAAATTCCGAATTATTCTTACACGTTTTTACTTGGCAAATTATCTATTTGAACTGCCCTTAAGTTATCTAATATTCATTTTGAACATTTATTTTCATGTACTGACTTATGACATTTGTCGATTGAATGAATAAATTGCAACATTATTGAACGCAATGATACGATTGTACACTGATTCCAATAACTCGGTAACTATTCGAATTTGAAATGTTATGGAGTTTGATAGTGATTTGAAGCTTTACTTTTACAACTCAGAAAATTGATTTGATTGAAATGTTACAAAACTATTTATATTTATCCAAATCTTTTGTTTTATAATTTGATGAATGGTACATTTGAATGTGAAACATTTGATATTGATTATTATCTTTGCTTCTATGAATGGGCCAATTATCTTTTGAAATAATATAATCTATTCATTCAGTATTTATAATTATCTCATTATAACTCAGCTGAACATTTACTTGAACTGTAACGCAGGTATATATTATTCATTATAATCGAGTTGTAAACTGTTCAACTATGAGGTTCTCACTCTCAAAATATTGATTTGATGTCCGATACTCCTAAACAAAAATTATAACTTGTCCCATTAGTATGAAGAAATTGCTTTAGGGACGATACGCATGTATGAGCCCACAGACATTAAGGCTTGTATGTTTAGTCGGTATGAAGGTTTCGAAGAATGTCTGAGTTGGTGGAATGTATGTGATGTTTGTGGTACATACAAGTGTATGATCAGAGGGCATGATTTCCTGGTCAGCAAATCCGCGAAATGCGAATAGGGCATGTTCCGCAGTTTGTGACATAATATAGCAGTTGAGCAAAAAAGCACGTACGGCTTTACAGGCTTACATTCTAATTCCATATATAACGTTGTAATACTATACGTTGAATTCGATTCAAAATACGCGAGTGAATTACCGCTTGCAAGTTGTCAGCTTTGGACATGTTCCTAAGAATTTTCAAATCAAATCTCTCAGAGTTCGGAGTCTCAGGGCAACGACCTATTCATAAAACATGATATAATATTACCAAAACCCTTAGAGAGGGTTAGTTACCACTCATAATGTAGGTGAGGGCTAATTAGGCCTATATATAATAATCTTATATCCCAAGTTCCACTCAAAATCTGGGTGAGGGCCGATTAAGCCTGTTTATAATAATCAAATACTGCAACTTTCACCGGTAACATGAGCGAGGGCCGAGTAGGTCAGTTTATAATAATCTAATATCCCAATTTCCACTCAAATAATGGATGAGGGCAAATTAGGCCTGTATCTGAATGATCTGATATTTCATTAAATTAATTCAAAGACGCCAAAGAATGCCAGGATAAGAATTCAATACAAATGTTGCAAAGATCAAATAGACATTGTTACAGTTACATTTTCTAATTTCCTTACCTATGGTTTGAGCGACGAAGAATTGGTCGTATTGCATTAAACCTCACATAAAAGAACTTGAATAGGTTACTACAAATACACAACACACAAAAAAAAGAGTCCTATTTTATAAAAAGAACTTCAAGGCAAGTTTAAGTAACTAGAGGATCACACGGCTTTTCATTTGACCGATCTCATTCGGTCTCAGGTGTGATTAATGTGGGGAAGAAAATAAGATAATTCAGGTATTGCAATTTACATATAGGCGATGTATTTGCATCGCCTTTTATATACCAGGGTATGGGTTGTTTCAGTATATTTATAATTATTTGCTTTATAAGGTTTTTAGGTTGTGAGATGTGTTCTTTCTTGATATTTTTATATAGTTAATGTGTTTATTGTTCAACCATTATTTTTCATACATACATATATTCTTAATTATTTAGTTTATTAGAATTTAATATTTTTGATTTTAGGTTGTGATGACTGTTTCGTTTTAATTTTTCCATATTGTTTATAAAACGTATTTATTGTCCAGCCATTGTCTCTCTTTTTCGTATTATCAATGAAAATTAATCAATTTCGATGTTATCGAGTCAAATTAAATATCTCAATAATAATCGCATTCAATTCAAACAATTAATCAATTCAGTTGAGATGGATATAAACTGCATCTGCATCTGCATCTAATTTTGCGCTACTCCTGCTGCTTATGGTAAGCGCCAACACGGAGCTGTGAGAGGTTGTGTACGTGTTGGCATGCACAACTTCAACGGGGAAATTAATTGTGTGCATTCTGGCAGTTCAGAGGTAGAAGATCTGTATTTCTTCCGAAACAACATTGACATAATGAAGATTCTGGGATTGACTCAGCCCGATGAAAAAATTAAACAAAAATTCTCCGAAGACAAAGATCCTCTATAGTCATTACTGTTGTACTTCGGCTAAAATCGATCAAATTTTCAAATTTTAATATCTTTAGTTGCATTCCAACGATCTACTCTTAGAAATCATCGTCAACCAGCGACACATAGTAGTAGTACAATCTAGTTCGATGTCAAAAATAGGAACAACAGACTGAATTTTCGGTTTCGTTTAACCACGTCTGTGTTGCATACCCATTAACAACATCAAGCCAGACCACCACCTAGTTCAATTCGTTGGAAACGCCGAGAAACGATGAAGACAAAGAGTAGATGAAACGAAGAAAACTTTAAGAAGCCAGACCAGTTCGACTATTCACCTCGATGCAGTGGTCAAAATCAGCTAGCGCTCCAGTACTTAATTGACTGTTAGACGAAATGCACATCATATCCCAATATCTGATAACACGCGAAATTCATCGCTGTGTTTTATAAAACTTGGCAATAATCTAATTGCCAACTAATCTAATTATTGAGAGTAGTCCATCATATTTTACACACTGTCCCAATTAGCTAGTTCTTGCATTTTTCAGAAAACCTGTAAACTACCTAATTGTTATGGGTAGTTCAGAGTTTGTTCACACAATATTGATTGGCCCAGTGTTGTCAAGCCTACCGTCCATACATCTTTCAGTATAAATCATTTATACCATCCATCTCTCAACTCTTACTCCGCCACTATAAGACCAAACCCGAAGGCATAGTGAGTTTGTACCAACCGATCAGAAAAATCCAACTATAATGCTCTAGACCTATCAAAGCTCTGGTTCAGCATTGAAATCTCCTGCCGTTACCCCTTGGAAACTAATTATGAACTTAATCGAGATAGTCAGTTTGAGTCTAAAGGAGTCATACAAGTTCCTAGGGGTTAATAAGTGTATGTGAGCAAGGAAAACCATGCTTGAATCAATTGGAAAATATCCCCAGATGTTGCCGCGCCTTTAAAGAATTTACTTCGCAAAGGACAGAACCATAATTTTGGATGATAAAAAATATTTTACATTATCCCATTCTGAAATCAACTGTTATGCTGGTTTCTATACAAATAACATAGAAGACTGTCCAAACGAAGTAAAATTCAAAACAAAGAAAAAATTTGAAGATAAGGTTTTGGTTTGGTGTGCTATTTCTAAAGCTGGGGTGTCAAGACCACATGTAGGGCATGTGAGAGGCAAAGCTGTTGATGCAAACCTATATACTGGAAGATGTCTCCCAAAATTGTTAGATTTCATCAATACCTATCACGCTGATGACGAAATAATGTTTTGGCCAGACTTGGCGTCTTCCCATTACGCGCAAGTTACGAGAGATTGGTTAGAGGATAATAACATCCCATTTGTACCTCGAGGAGATAACCCCCCAAACGTTCCACAAGCAAGACCAATCGAAGATTTTTGGGGTTTACTGATAAGGAAAGTCTATGACAATGGATGGGAAGCCCAAAACGAAGAAGGTTTGAGACAGAGAATCTTTCAGAAGATACGAGTTATAGAGTTTAGATATGAGGTGAAATCCTAATGATATAATCAATTCAATAAAGTTTTCTTCAGTAATTAATTTATCTATTCGAATTTTTCCCAAGACTTTTGTGACATACGTTATCTACCATTTGAATTCAAGGAGATATACGATGTGGAAACCAGTTATAATTTCTGTTCTTATTTCATCATCGAATGGTCAGCTAAAGCGCACCTCGGGACAATTACAGAGTACAGCTAAACGCCAGCATTATATTATCTGTCCAAAAACTAACAATGCTGCAACAGTCCGAGTAGTAAGCATATTTTTACTTCATGGCTGAGCGAGTAGAATCTCTGTGCAAAATATTGCCCTGAACCAGATCAACAGACAGCAGCCCCAATCTAAAACATCGACAATAAAACATCTAACCCAAACTATTGAGGGTTCCCGACCTATATAATTTCTAGATTCATCTTTCTCTATATTTGTGATGAAACGTGCTTTGCCTAAGAATTTTGAGCGGCCAGTTCTTGTTCTAGACTAGCCTATAATACCGAAGGTATACATTAAACTCCCTCTAGTTTGAAGTCTTGCGGGGTCATACTATTACTTGGGTATGCAACAGAGTCTAGATATAAAAATAAAAGAAGATAGGGCACGTATCAAGAAAAAAATATATCTACACTCGACAGCAATACGGCATTAGAGTATTTTTCTAGTCTTATGACTTGACCTTGTAGTTGCGGATTAAGATAAGAGGGTATGGTGGTACAAATAATATATACCGAAAAATGAGAGGACGAAATATAGTGTTTTGTTTATTATATTGACATTTGACTATATTATATGTTTCACTCTTTTATTCACTATGCTCCTAAATGTTTGTGCAATTTATCACATGTTGCTCCAAAATATCGATCATTCTAACATAGAAGTTTTAACATGACCTGAAACTATTTACAGAAAAGTAAGTTTATATTATTTCTCGATTCCATCGCGTAGTAATAATAATCCTTTGTGGTCAACATATTGCCCATATTTATAATTCAACTCATATTAATGATTTATAATGAAACAAATTACAGATTAGATTCAGATAATAAATTTACCTGCATCTCTTGATTGATAACAGCCTGGAGGTTCTTGCATGTTGAAGGGAAGAGGATATGGGGCATTAGCTTCTATGCAATGCATGAAAAGGCCTTGTCTCCATCCTGCTGCCATCAGCCAGTCTGTGGATGCCAGACCCATTATCATTAATATAATTACTATCAGTCCACATATAAAAGCGATGACCTGAAACAATGAGACATTTTCAAATACATATAATATTGCGTCTTTCATAATATATTCCTCAATAATAATTGGTTAAATTTATTGAAGCTTTCGTACAATTTCAAGATTACGCGATATTATTTTCAGATTCCGGTGTCAATTTGTCAGTGCAGTATTCGAACGCAGGCATATCGCTAATAACGAATCAGTTCTGAAACAGTAAATTCTCACCCTTGCTCGTATACTACATTCGGAATCAGTCGGAACTATCAGAGAACTACTTGTTGGAAAATATTTGATACGAACGATTTCCTCGATTGTATTAGTCCAAAAAAACTCAGTGCTCTCCAGAAAGTGATTACTTTTACAACTTAATTGACCTCGAAAAATGAATAGTTGAAATATAGAGATTTGATATAAGGAGATTATGGACAAAATTAAAACATTAAGGAGATATAAGAACATATAAGAAACATTGGATGTTTACTATCAAGATACACGTAAATTTTTGTTTGGAGGGGGACCAATTTCTGAGTTCGTTCGTAGCATGTAAGATCAACTCCCTACTCTCAGCAGCACCTATGTCGAAATTGATTATAAGGAAGGTGGGTCGAATGGCATATTTTTGGAAAGGTTTTTAATTCTCTATTCAAAAATAGTATATTCGTGAACATTTGATATCATGCAGAAAGGTCAAACAGAACTAAAGTTTGTATCAACGAAATTTGAAAACGCCGAAAATCAAGTTGAACGCTCAAAATGATTACCAAGTGGCCAAAACTCATTTTGATCGGAATGGTTTTCACCCGGTTCAAATCAGTGATTGTAACTACTCTTTCCAAAACGCGCCAACCCTGACCAAAACGTTATTTTATTCTGAATAAGTTTCAACGTGCGCCAAATACATTTTTTGCAAACAAAACTTAAGCAATTGAAAAATTTCAAAAAAAGTTTAACCCTACAAACTTTCAGCCAACACATGGGTAAAAATTACAAGTAATTACAAACAGATGTCGCCAGAAATATTAAATGCGTTTTGTTCTAGATAGTAGCAACCTTTAAAAGAAAATGTTGAAATTTCAAGACATTTCGTTCAGTAGTTTTCGAGCTATTGAAGTTGAAGTGAAGCTACTTTTGTGAATTTGTAAACAATGAATCGAACCGTGTTTCGTGTCTTGATAAAACACTCCTATTTCATGGGTGAAAATGCCGTAAAGGTCAGCAATGGCTTGAAATACAGTGAAAATTCTCCGTCGAAAACTATCATTTGCCGATACAATGTTGTTTTCATATATAGTCGTACGACCACGTGAGACTGAGAACGCTCTAAAAGAACAAAAGAGGTGATTACGCGAGAAAATATTAAAAAAGTGTTGAAAATTGTTATATACGCCGTGGACGGCTTTCGAACTCTGTTCTGTCCAAAACCCAAAAAACAGTTGGCTAGGTTATGACGTCTGTATTTTGGGATTCGCATAGAATATTATTCATCGACAGAAAGGTCAGACGATCAACAGTAAATAATATATAGCCTTACTCAACCGATTGAGTGACGAGATTAGACGCAAATGACCTCATATGACTAAGAAAAAACATTGTTTCACCAAACAATGAATCAATTCACAAGTCGGTAAAACCATGGCAGAAATCAAGGATTCACGCTTGGAATTGTTGCCGCACTCCACATCGGACACCCAGCGATTACTACCTCATTGAAAATTTGAAAAAAAGATGCTCCAGGAAAGAAGATTTGGCTCGGATGAAGAGGGTATTGTCAAAACTAGTGTCTATTTTGAGATCAAAGATAAATCGTTCCACAAGAAAGGCTTAGAAATGTTAGAAAAGCGTTGAAATAATTGTATTATTGTAACTGAAACTGTTCGGAATATTTTGATGAAATTTAATTTGGGAATCAGATAGAAAAAACATTTTGAATTCGATAATATTAATATGTTTGACATTTCGTTTCCGGTTATGCCGGAAACGTGCCAACTTTCGATTTTTGGAATGAGACGCCCTGTATTTTTTTGCTTATTTTAATGGTTCATTTCATCCTACGACCTTTTAACATACTTTTGAAAGAAAAACAAAACACAATTTTCTTTTTGCAATTTTCATCTTTCGTTCTAGAAGGCCATGAACAGTGACAATTGGCTTAGCTCAACGAAAATACAAGATTGTATCTAAAAATTTAATTGCTCATTTTTTAAGGGGTGTCGAAGTTAATAACAAAAAGGTGAACAGCAAAACGAAATAATTATTATAAATGTTCAAAAATACCACTATTCTCACGAACACAACATCGCTCACGATTGATGGATCCCCTCACAACATTATTTGAATGTTGGGCTGTAATGACTGAAATAGCCTGTTTCGAACGGTTGTTCAATTCTTGTTGGGTTCTAACAGGTGTTTAGTAATCCTCATTCTTCAAATGGCCCCATAGGGAGAAATTTAGTGGACTCAAATGTGGTGATCTAGCTGGCTATCTTATCGGACCATTTGTACCTATCCATTTTTCGGGAATAATTTTGCGAGACCTCCCTTGTGTTGTGAGGAGGTGCACCATCTTGTTGAAAATATATTTCGTTCACAAAAGCTAATGGCAACTCGTCTAATTCATCTTGTTTTTGGGTCCTCAAAAATTTCAAATATCTCTCCCCTGTCAATGAACCTTCAGAAATTATAGGCCCTATTAAATCCCACCATCCTCATCCAGACATTGAATTCAAAACTTTCTAGGAAGTTTCCATTTTGATATCTGTGCTCATTTTGTTACGACAAGTACCTGGTATTGAACATCCCATTGTTCGTGAAACGTGATTCATCACTGAATAAAATCTTTGTGGGATATTGTGGATCACCCCCCATTTTCCTAAGGTACTGGAGTCGCCTAAACTAACACTATCGTTAACATTCGGATGTTGGTGAAGTTGATATTTAAATGAGCGATACTTATGTTTTTTCAAAATTCTCCATGCGCTTTGGTAGCTAATTTCAAGCTCCTCGGTAATTTCCCTTGTTGATGTGGTTGAATTAATATCAACAAATGTCAATACGTCTAATTCGGTATCTTCGTCGATAACGAAATCCTACTCTTCAGCAGGTTGCACCTCACGAGATTTTCATTCAACTTTAGAGAAATAGGTTCTATTCGGATGAAGTCTTTCCGGATAGCACTCTCTGTATAATTGTTCAGCTTGAACGCTGTTTTTCCTGCACTCTCCATAAATAAGGAGCATATCGACTTTTTCACTTTGAGTGTATTTGACATGTCAAACTGATATTTTTATGATCACAGAATATTATAAGTATGAACAAAAATTTTGCTTCGCCAACGCAGTTATTGTTATAAGCGAACGGGAAAGAATAGAGTGACGTGAGTAGTATAAAAAGAAAGATGAAAAATACTGCTTCTGTAATACCGGGTGGCCCCCCTTCCCACCCGCAAAATTTCCTCCCAGTGGAAGAATCTCCATCTACAACAAGAACTCCTCAAGAATCATTAGTTATTCAAATTTCCAATCGTCGTCTTATGCTGGAAACACAGCAAAAAGCCAGTTATGTGTCAGTGCTTACCAAAGAAAGACACCTCCCTCTCAACCTGAGGGCTACGATAGAGTAGCGCATAAAAATCAACTGATTGATACAGCTTTTCCTTCATTTGACCCATCTATAACACTATTAGGGAACAATAGAAGCTCTACTCTTCAAGGGGAGTTATTTAAAGAGAGAATATACAATGCGGCAACAAACTATGACTTTGAGTTAGTTATGAGTCTTTTAGAAAAACGCGAATTAGAGGAAAAAAGATATCAGGACAGGTTTCCACCACTCACTAGTCGCACTAGAGAGGACATGGAAACCAATAGTTCTTGATGCTCATAATTATGGCTAGGATTATTTAGTGGAACTTGAGATCTGTAAATAATAATTCAATGAATCTGAAACTGAGAATTCAGGAAATGAACCATCAGGTAATTCTTCTATGAGAGACATGGCTGAGTGAGGAATATTTTTTTAATATACCAGGATATTTTATCATAAGACAGGATAGGGACAGACACGGTGGCGAAGTTCCATTTTAATTAATGAATCAATTCAATTTTCAATTTTCCACATCTTAACCCTCCGGATAGGGTCGAAGTTCAATGTATAAATATTGGGAACTGTCAACTGTCACTGTTCATGGCCTTCTAGAACGAAAGATGAAAGTTGCAAGAAAAAAATTGTGTTTGGTTTTTTCAAAAATATGTCAAAAGGTCGTAGGATGAGATGAACAATTAAAGTAAGCAAAAAATACAATACCAACTATATTTTTTTTTCATACATATAAATGTTATCAAATTCAAAATGTTGTCTTATATCCGATTCCCAAATTTCATCAAAGTGTTCCAGATAGAAAAAAAAGTTACAAGGGTGTCCCTAGTTTCAGTTACTTACACCCGGTATAAAAAAAAGTGTATTTTTATTGATTAGTCCCAAAAGTTTTTGACCCATGTGTTAGTTCTGCGTTTTTATATTCAGATATTGTATGTATGTTTGAATATTGAACGAATTATCACGATATTTTCAGAAAAAGTTCGACATGATGTCCTATTAGTAGTGAGAGTACCATTGATTAATGAGTGTCTGAAGGTTCCCAAAATTGGTTCACAATAAACTGACTTTCTATGACAAATGTGAGTTCAATTTAACACAGTTCAAAATCTTTTTACATATGTTGGTGAAGAAAAGCAGCCCATTGAAGTTTAATGGGAAATCATGCCTGAAAAGTCTCACATTCCAAACACAGTTCTTGTGCCAAGTCGCTGGAAAAGAATTTCACAAATTCAAGCAAAACATTAAACTTGACTTTTTCATCGTGAAAATGAAAGGCTCTTTTTCGGTACAAAGAAATATACATCAAAAATGAAGCGAGAATCTTATCGTTGATGTATGCCAGCCAGAATTACCGATAATTTAGCAGATTTTAGAAATCAACGCTTCATCGCGTTGGAATAAATTAGGAAGAGATCAAAAGGTTCATCTTGAAATAAATAGAAATGAATAATAGGCACTGAAATGAGAATGAAATGGCACGTTCATATAGAGAAAATCAGCTATGAAGAAGATTATTGAAGAATATTTGTACCTGGGAATATCTAGAAGAACTATAAAAGAATGCGAAGGAAGAAGTGGAATAGGTTGTATAGGAAATCTTAAAAGACAGAGAGAAGAGAGGATGGAGGACTACCAACCGTCCGACGATTTTCGTACAAAATCAAAATTAATTGTATATAGAATCCTGCAAAGCCACACTACATAGTTGGGCTCACACGAATTGAAATACATATACAACCACATACCGCGATAGTTATTTAAAATGAAAATTAATAAATGTAACACATGTCATAGAGTAATAGGATTCTTAGGCTGTAAATGGGCATAATGCATGACAACTTTATCGTAAAAAGTTGTTGAACCTAACTGTCACCTAAATAGATCTACTGGTTAATAAGATTGTTGACTCAATTGAACGTATGAAATACAATGTAGAGGGGGACCCGATTCTGATGTTGCCGACTTAGATGAGAACCGAACGAAACCATGTTAAATACATTTCGCCTTCTGACTTTTGAGTCAGGAGGCAAGCTAAAGGTCCATTTACAATGAGCGAGCTTTCTCCGAGCATTGCTGATGATGACTCACACTTAGTTTGACGTGAATATAAACATTGGAAGAAGCAATGAGAAAGGATATTAGGCCCCCCAGCGACTACTACTACAATCAGACCTGGATAAGCTGTTCGAGGCTGACATTCCAACGATAGAAGCGGACTCAACTGCAAGCATCCATCATGGAACAGCAGAAGAAGGAACCCCAATGAAAACATCCAGAGGGATAACACTGATGGAAGAGACTTGGTTGCAGATAGACCGCCAGAAGCAACTCATCAGAACAACGGAGGAATTGGTGATGTATTAGACATCGTGGTTATGAAAGAAGTATCGCTTTCTCCTTTCTCCTCTTTTTAGGTAACCTACCAAACGAAGAAATGACGCAGAGGACTAGAACAACATGAAGGTATGCTTTCATCGATCACGTCCAACAGAACCTTCCGCCTCTGGGAAAACTAGAGTCGACCGACGATCTAGACAGAGGAGCCGTAGGAGTATTCGAAACAGCTTTACTCCAGTTAGTGCAAGAGGATAAAGGAAACGGAACTTCGACCGGAGGTGAAGATAGCCTTGGACGACCACCGTGCTGGGTCGCCAAGATCGAGTATTCAGAAGAAAGTGACCATTCACTGGGGAGAATGGCCAAAATCTTACGCCACCCATACAAGGTGAACGAGGGTTAGTATATTCTGTTTCAGACAAAGCGGAGGTCTTTGTAGCAAGCCTTGAACGCCAGTTAATGGTGGACCATGCAGAAGCTGACCTAGACCACGTGGAGAGAACTGAATCAGAAGTCCTTAGACGTTTAGCTAAAAACAAAGAGGAATTCATCCAAACCACCCCCACAGAAGAGCTGAAAAGCGTAATCTCTCGTACGAAAGCGAGAAAAGCACCTGGATCAGATGAGATCAGCAGCGGAACTCTGAAGAATCACCTTCAGCGAGCTCTAGGACAATCAACGCGAGTCTGCGCCAACAACACTTTTCTGGGAAATGGAAAAAACAACAGATATGATTGTCATCACCAAACCAGGTAAGTCTGATTCCTTTTCACAACATTATAAGCTCATCAGTCTCCTGTCAACAATCGGTAAGAAAGTAGGGGAGGATCATCCTTCGACGCCTAAAAGAATACGTGGAGGCTAACGAATTCATCCCAGTGGCTTCAGTGAAAGCCACCTAACAACTTCTTCGAGTGGTTGAATACATCCTTGATGGTTTCAACAGGAAGCAGTCAACCGGCATGGCACTGCTCGACAGCGCGAAGCCTTTCGATAGGACCTGGCATGGACGTCTCCTATTCAAGATGTTGAAGAAGAACTTCTTACCTGCCCGGGTGCGCTTGATCCAGTCATACCTGAGAAACATACCCTTCGCGGTTAGTTTAGGAGATATCTGCTCTTCCACCAGGAAGATGGAAGCAGGAGTACTACAAAATTCACTAATGGTGCCGTTGCTGTTCAACATCTATGCCTCGGACGTCCCGAAGACCCCCAATACGAGATTAGCTTCTACGCAGATGACACGGCCATAATGACCAGATCAGCCGCCCCCCACTAGAAAACAATAAGACTCCAAGAGGCCGCTTACCAATTAGAAGAATGGTTTACTAACCCTGAGAAGAGCTCCGCACTATATCTGCCCCGAAGAAGAAGATCACGATAAATGGCCAACCCATTCCATGGGTCAACAAGGCCAAATACCTAGGAGTCATATTCGACCGACGGCTGACAAGTCCTCAACATGTGGAAGACTGCACGAGCAAGGCGAAGGCAGCCCGAGCTATCCTCTATCCCCTGATGAACAACTGGAGCAACCTGAGTGCAGCGAACCAGCTGAAAGTCTACAACATCGTCATCAGGCCCATGATGACATATGCGTGAATAGTCTGGGGATATGCAGCCGCATATCAGATTTGGAAGCTCCAAGTCGTGCAGAATAAAGAACTGAGGATGGCCGTGAAAACCCCATGGTACGTCCCAAAGTCCCAGTTACATCGGGATCTGGAAATTGTCGACTTAATCCGCAGAACAGCAGTGAAAGAATTTCAGGTTCTCAACAACCACCCGAACACAAGGGGAGTACGATGAAGATGAACCAAGAAAATACAAGAGACCCAAGATGGTGCTCGAGAAAACCAAGAATAATTATAAGTTCCTTGTAAAATAACATATATCATACTGTCGTCATAAGGAACACTAAAATGAAATGCACTTATTATCTTCTAAGTGTCATAAGATCCTTCAGATAAGGGCTTAGTTGCCAATATTGAACTTATATTCATTTTTTATAGAGATGACAAGATAAGTTTGTTAACTGGTGCTTGAAATAAAAATTATGTTGAAGTCATAAAGCCTGAGCACAATCTGAATATAACTTTTATATCAGCCTTTCTGAGAAATTTGTCTGATAATCCATAAAATATCTAGATAATTCATCTATTCAAGAGGCGTACGAAAACTATGAAAATTAATTGACTGACCAATTACTTGATTATGTTTCTGTAATTTCAATATTATATATTCGAAGTTTTCTCTAAATATGTATTGGCAAGAAGAGTAAGAGGGGGGAGTTTTTAAGTTGTCGGAATGAGGAATAAAACTCATAAAAACGACAAATTTATCTTTCTTCTTCAATATATTCACCTGTTGCCCTAATGCATTTTTCAAATATATCGATGAGCTTGTGAATAACCTCAAAAAACATGTTAATAGTTCATAATTACTTGGAGTGGGGCTGTAGGGTGAGCGACTGAAATATAGAAGACCACCTTATGCAGGGTAGCTAATTCAACACGATTCTTATAAACAAGGAGTTTGTCGTGCAGGACGGGAACACCTGTGGTCGAATTACTCCGTTATTTATCTTTAATGACTTTTCAAGTGCTCCAAGATTGAAGCGTAGTATTCTCCGGTCATGGAAACGCCTTTATATAGGGTGTCTGCGCTTAAGAATCTATTAGAAGTATCTGGGAAACAGGTTTATACATCAATTTCAAATTTTTAGATTAGAGTGAATGGATACTGATCAACAATTCTCAATTGTTTTAAGAGCGGCATCACTTCCGGCTATATGAGCCATCGACTACAACTTTGGCATTCCTAACTGCATGGTGGTTTCAATTTTTTATTATTAACGTGCATCTTACCCAAAAAAATATCACTCAGAATTGAGTAAGATTACAACTTGTTTATAGTTTAACGAGAAAAGTGTTATTTTTTTAGGTAACGTACTTTTCGATGCTATTTTATATACAGGGAGCTCAAAAATCACTTGTGAATTTAATAAAACTTACGTGTCAAAAAAACGTCAAATCAAATACGAGTATCTACTTTTCGTTATTTCATTCGGACCTTATTTTAAATTAATATTGATTGGTATTAGGTTTACTTATACCGAAAATGGCTCGTTTTCATTTTATTCGCGATTTTATCAGAAACCTGGAGTTTCTTTGGAAAATTAAATCATCAGGTCATGGAACATAAAAACAGACAGAGTGAATTGAATTCAGCTTCCCGTTTCTATGTTCCACAACGTTCTATATAAGGTTCTCAGAATTTCGGCCTCAGTTTGAAGTTTATATTATTTAAAAATATCAATAACACTAATTTTGTTTAAATAAAATAGCAAATAATTATTCAAACGAGGATATTTTGAATTTATTCATCATTCATGGTCAATGTCAACGAATAATAGGACGAACTGAAAGAACATTCAACGAAAAGTACCCGAACATACGACAAATTTGCAAAAAACAATTAAAAAATCACAATCAAATTTGGTCACTTATGAAATACAGAAAACTGAAATGAGTAGCGTTAGCTCGTCGTTTTGACTACGTGAATCATGAAAAGAAATTTCTAAAATTAATAGAGAATAAAATAAGAAAAAAGCGTAAACATGAAGATCGTAGTGAATATTAAATCAAATTCGAGATCCACCCGCGATTTTATCAGCGAACTATAAACTATTTTCTTTGGGGATCCCCATATCCCAATAGATGATAATCTACAGAGGTAAGATCCGGAGATCTTGCAGGACAAGTCCAGTCTTCTTATCTGTCGTCGAACAAGCTCGTTAATTCTTCCGATACCCTGTGGAATGGGTCAGAGTACCATCTTATTGGTACCAACATCAAACACGTGCATTTAACGAGATTGTCCAGAAATTCCGAAATAAATGTAGTTGAAATCTCTGAATAGTTAGCACCATTTAAATTTCTTCATAAATCAAATATTGACATTGGTTTTTGTAGATTAAACTGAATAAATTAAAGCTAAAACGATGTTGGAAATTTCGATCTTGTGTTTTGATGTTGCTTTTCGACGGCACAGACATGAAAATTATGCCGATTAAAAATACCTTCCCTTGAAAATTCAGACTCATCAGACCATATCAGCAATGGAAAAGTATGTTTTTTTTATGTGAACCGTCAACATTTTGCAGAAATTAATCCTAACCGCCGCGTCTCCAATATTCATCGGAGATTTTGAAGAGAATTTGTAGGGTCGGAAATTATTTTTGCCAAAATTTTATTAATTGATGTATGTGCTATCCTCCAATCTGCAATAGCAGCTCGTACAGACGCATACGGTTTGGCTTAAAAATAACTCAAGACGGTAACTGCAATGTCTATAGTTAGTAGTGAAACTAACGCTACTCCTGTCAACTGTCTGTTTTCCATATGTGACAAAACTTTATTGTAATTTTCAAAATTCTGCAAATTGGTTGTAAATTCGTTTTTTCCCGTTAAATGTTCTGCAGGTTATTTGTTGACAGTGTAATTGCTATTTTTCAAATAATTTCCAAATGTCAAACTGAGGTCGTAATTCACAGAACCATACATATGTGGAATATAGAAATTACCATCGGTATTGAATCATCCTGTTTGTTTCTATGTTAGGTTAGGTTAGGTTAGGTTAGATTTCCATGTTTCACAGCCTAGTTGCCTTGATATCAAGTCGTCTTTATCATGATATATGAGCACACTGTAGCAAGTAGGCACACTATACAATTAAAAACTACAACGATGGCTATCATATACGATATTTAGTAGATGGCGCCAATGAAACATTTTATGTGCAATTCAATAATGATGCACTTGAAGAGAGCGTTACGAGCTCAACGTCGAAAAGCGGTACCACTATTTGAATTATAGAACGTTTTTTTTTTCCAAATCATACTTTGTCTGGGTTTTAATAAAATATTCTTGTAATAGCTTCGTTTTCGTTGCCATGATTCTCATATTATAGACTGAACAAAAATATGAAATATTGATTGATTTTGCCCAATCAAGTTAAAATTTGTGGTTTGATATTGGAAAATATTGTCCAATTCTCTCATATTCACAGTGCAAACGGCGATACACTAAAATTCGTACCTATGCAGAACACTTATCTTCGACGGATATTTTTCATTTTGCAATGATTGTTCATCTTTCAAATAAACTACTCGTCATTCTTACATTTAATTATCAATTCTTCCCATAGTTTAAACTTGAACACTCATTCGTCCAATCGATCACTGCTAGATAATGTAGTGTATAACATCTCTCAGCACCACTAAAATATGGCCGTTTTATAGAGCAGCAGGTAGGTTAGGGGTGTTTGATCATTTTTACATATGAGTTCTTGAAAGGAAATCTTTGGTCAGATTTACGAATTTTTTTCTCTCGCTGATAATATTCAATAAAAAACTTGAAAGTACCGATTCTTGTTTGAAACTAAGCGGTCGCCCGGTAGTTTGATATTGGTGATTGAATATATATTCAGTTACTGAAAGTGGGGTATGTTTGTTAATATAAATCTGATTATTTCATGTGTAATCTCATCAAAAACATACAAATTATAAAAATATTCCAAGTTCTCCAACGGAATTCTTCCACCGCAAAAAGTTGTGAGATCTCATATGTGCTCAAGACGGTTATCCAAGTTGAAATCTATGGAATCACCACTTCAACTACTTTAATAGTTATCTAACTACCAATATTTGTAGTGACTATCAAAATTAGACATCACGACATTATTATTGATTTAATGAATAATATATCATTGAATACTTGCCATCACGCAAAGAAAACGGTGTGTATAATGAGTAATAATAATATCATGCATATCCAATCGAATTTACCAACACCTTGATGACAACATCCCAAGAAAACACCCACTTTCCTAACACAAGGCTTAACATATATGCTACCTAAGAGCGATAGAACACAGGATCCGTCTCAATATAGGCCAATCTCTTGCCTGCCAACACTCTACAAAATACTCACCTCATGCATATCCAATCGAATATACCAACACCTAGACGACAACAATATATTAGCAGAGAAGCAGAAAGGATGCAGAAAGAAACACCACGGGTGCAACGAACAACTCATCATCGATTCTGTGATAATGAAACAGGCACACGTTGGGCATCGAAATGTTCATTCCACTTTTCTCAATTTTCTGAAGCCATTCGATAGAACCGCCCATTCTTGGCTTGTCGAAGTATTGCAGATATACAAAATTCACCCAGACCTGGTAGAATTCTTGAAGACAACAATGACACACTGACGCACGTCTCTGCAGGTCAACATGAACAATAAGTCAATTAAAACCGACGAGATATCCATACTCCGTGGAATTTTTAAAGGAGACTCTTTGATTCCACTATGGTTCTGTTTAGCTATGAACCCATTGTCCTCAATTCTCAATAGAACAGGATACGGATTTAGGATAAAAACAGATAGGAACTATCATACAATCTCCCACCTGCTGTATATGGATGACATTAAATTATATGCTTCGAACAAAAAATAATTGGATGATTTACTGAAAACTGTTAGTAAGTTCTCGGCAGATGTTCATATGAAATCCGGGATTGAAGAATGTAAGACCCTGAACATTCAAAGAGGGAAAGTCATAGATGGTGAAACACAACTTCCAAACGGTGATATTATACAGTGCATGAGGGATGGCGAAACATACAAATATCTAGGATAACAACAAGCCAGATTGCTAGACCAAAAACAATCAAAGGAGAAGATTCATTCAGATTTCAGTCAGCGTCTGAAGACTGTGCTGAAACCAATGTTGAACTCGGGGAATCTAGTCAAGGCAATTAACACTTACGCCAATCCAGTGTTGCTTTACTGATTTGGAATAATCAGATGGACAAAGACAGAACTGGATGATATTCAAAGGTAGACCCGAACGACGCTGACAAAGTACAACAATCATCATCCAAAATCGTCTGTGATACGAACAACTTTGAAGCGGAAAGGAGGACGCGGATTACTAGATGTTGTCAATTTACACACCGAACAGATAAAAAATCTCAGAGAATTCTTCTCTGCAAAAGCTCTCACTTCTGACCTCCATAGAGTGGTATCGTTGGCTGATAAGGGATATACACCTATCAGATACTGGAAAACAAGAGAGGAATTGCATGGACGACATCACCATGAGATTAATTAACCACACATCGACAAAGAAGCCTCCAAGAAATGGTTGATGAAAGGAGAATTATTCGCGGAAACAGAAGGATTCCTTATGGCCATTCAACACCAAGTCATCGCTACAAACAACTACAAAAATTTTATTATGAAGGACGAAACATTACAAACAGATAAGTGCAGAAAATGCCATATAAGATTGGAGACTATACAGCATACAACGTCCGGCTGCGAACAACTGGCCAATACGGACTATCTTCACAGGCATAATCAGGTGTGCAACATTATCCATCAGAAACTTGTACACAAGTACGGACTTCTGAATACCTTCCAGCAATAGTACAAGTATCAACCGGCGCCCGTATTGGAAAATGACTCTATCAGATTATACTACGATAGGCCTCCTATCACTGACAGAATGGTGACGAATAATAGGCCGGACATAGTGGTGTATGATAAGAGAGCCAAAACAGCAATGCTGGTGGATGTAGCCATACCGAATGATAACAACGTGATGAACAAGTTCCAGGAGAAAAAGTTCAAATACACAGACCTTGCTATTGAGATCACGCAGATGTGGCACCTCGATAAATTAGATATTGTTCCTGTCATCGATTGGGGTAATACCCCAATCGACTTTGCATGATAGCCTTAAGAAATTAGAATTGCATAAGAATAACTATATAGAAATGCAAAAAGCTGTAATTCTTAATACATGTAGGATAGTTAGGAAATTTATGTCAAGTATATTGTAATCAAGCCATTCCTTTTGATTGCTGAATCTGGGAAAGGTAAATTATATCCAGCTAAAAGCTGAGATAAGTCCACGATAATAAATAATAATAAATATATTGTGAAGAAACTCCAAAACAGTAACTAAATTGAAAAATTTGAAGTTTGCGTGTGCGCTATAAGTGCATTAGAATTTTGATGATTTGAGGGTATCAGTGACTAACTTCAAGAACTTACCTGGCGATAGTTCGTAAACTGTATGCTATACGAGGGTGGTCCGAAAAGTTTCCGACCTAACAAACAAATATTTTGTGAATATATTTTTTTCAACATAGTCTCCTTATAGCTCGACACACGTTTCCTAGCGATATTCCCAAATCTGTAACCCGTACAAATAGTACTCGGTATTTTTCATTGCAAAATAGTGGTTCACGTAGGTGATTGCCTCTTCATTTGACGAGAATCTCTGTCCTCCAAGCGTCATTTCAGATAAGGAAACAAGAAGCTCTGTTGAGTAAGGCAAATGGTCAAGCAGTTCAAATCGTAATTCGTAAATTTTTGCCATGGCAACCGTTGACGTAAATGTAATCGTTTTCCGCGAGCTTTGCTTTCAGCTTGTCAAGTAATGATACGTAGGATGCTCCTGTGATGGTTTTTCCTTCTTGAAGATAATCGACTAAAATAACTTCTTGACTATCGTAAAAAATAGTCTCATCACTTTCCCAGCCGAAAAACACCACCCCTTTGCAGTCCACTGTATTTTTGTTTCTGGCGTATAATGGTGTACCCGAATTTCATCTACAATAAGTAAAAACTCGAATTTATTGTGCCAACAAAACGTTGAAAATGTTCATTCGGATATGTTTTTGGTCTAACGTGAGCAAACACGACACCTAACGCGCGGACAGCTTTCTCATGTGTAAATATAAAGGGGCACACCTAGTGTGAAACTTTGAAAAAAAAACGATCTTTAAAAATAACTTATTAAAATTTCAAATCGATATCTCAAATAGTTTTTAAGTTATAGTCATTTAAGGAGCGGCCTTTCGGCAGCTAGAGAGTTTCATTAGCTATGAGTCGTACGCATTGTCTACCGTCCCTTCCAACCCTTATAACACGGTTCCGGTTTCCATTGTTGGCTTTCAGGTATACAAAAATATATCATAATAATTTCTACAAATTTCAAGACAGGTTTCGTTCAGTAAAGCTATGTAAAGTATTTTCGGAGCCAGACACATTTAGTCTCATTGTGAAATGAAAATGAGCGATCAATCTATATATTCAAATCAAAAAGGAACTCACGATGTTTCCATACATCGATCAACCGTAAAAAAAGTTTACCGGAAATCGATTGACGTTTGAGCAATCTACTGTGAATACCAGTACATCCGCAAAAAAATGACAATAATGATGCGATTGACATTGTGTTGTAATTTATGACTCATTGTATATTGTATTTACAGTTTATATCAGTACAATTAGTTATTTAGTGGTGTGTAAAACCTGCCAAAAAGAAATTACTTTTATTGAAGCAAGTCCAAGAGGCCTAGGGTTCCAAATAGCTATTATTTGTGAATGTGGCAATTCGTATATCAATTGTGGACCAATGATTGATAACGCATTTGAAGTAAATAAACTGTGATGCGTCTTTTTGGGCGTCGGAATAAATAGGATAAATCTTTTCTGTGGGTTAATAGATCTAGCATGCAAATTTTACCACCAAACTCTTGCGGGATGTTTTACAAATTTACGAATTCTAGCCGAAATCGTTTGTCAGCAAACTGTAAACGAAGAAAAAGAGCTCACATCAAAGGAAGAAAATTCGGAGACAAATTTGACTGTTAGCGGTGACGGTACCAGGAACACACGTGGTCATACTGTTACCACAAAACTTGGGTTTTCACCCCGGGGTTTATACGCCCTAACAAGATGTGAACAGGACATAAAATCCTATCTCGGATAGAACGATCATACAGGGTGCTTAAGCGAAAACTAAACAGAGGCTATATCTACCAAGATATTCATTTTTGATCAAAACGCAAAAACAGGTCAATTTTTGTTTCAAGGCGTACATCTTTCGGGGTACAAAACTTGCCCGAAATATCAACCCCCTAAGGGTGGATTGCTATCCTTGAACATTTTGAATAGGGAAGATGGGTCGAGTGATGACTCAAAAGAAAGGTGGTGTCTTTGTCTACATTGCCTTGAACGAATTTCCATTTTTAATTGAAAACTCTAAAAGATACAGGGTGAGCAACTGAAAGATAAGGAAGACTATTTCCCTGAGACTATTCAAGTTTCAGTGAAGTAAAATGGAACAGATCCATGCTGATCAATGGCAGTCATCATCAAGTACCATCCTCATCTCAAATTTCAACCCCTAGAGCAAGGGTGACCACCCTTGAAAATTTGGAAGAGGGTAGATTGGTCGAGTGATACCTCGAAAGAAAGGTTTTGTCTGCATCTCCGTGAACGAATTTTCATTTTTGATTGAAAACTGTAGAAGATACAGAGTGAGCTACTGAAAAAAGAGGAGACTATCTATCGCCCTGAGCTATTCAAGTGTAAGTGCAAAAATTGGAACAGATTCATTCCAGATCAAAGGTTGTCATCTAAATGAATCTATTCCAGTTTTTCGCACTAATACTCCAATAGTCTTGGGGCGATAGTCTTCTCTATTTTTCAGTGGCTCACTCTGTATCTTCTACAGTTTTCAATCAAAAATGAAAATTCTTTCACGGAAATGCAGACAAAGATAATACCTTTTTTTCGAGTTATAACTCGACCCATCTACCCTCTTCCAAATTTTCAAGGGTTGTCACCTCTGCTCCAGGGGTTACAATTCGTGATGAGGATGGTACTTGATGATGACTGCCATGGATCAGCATGGATCTGTTCCATTTTACCTCATTGAACTTGAATAGTCTCAGGGAAATAGCCTCTGTTCAGCTGTATACAAGCTGCTCACTAAAATTATCACAGACTCACCCACAAATTAGACCTATACCAACCTCTAGAGCAAGCCGGATTCCGAGCAGGTTACAGCACCATTGATCATTTACAAGCAATTCGTACTCTGATCGAGAAGAAGTGTACCGAATACAATATTCCCATCTACTCGGCTTTTATAGACTTACAGAAAGCTTTCGATCTTATAGAAATGTGGGCAATAATCAGATCTTTAGATAATGCAAGAGTCGACTCTCGATACTCGAATTTGCTGAAATACATTTATGATCATGCTTTCATCACAATTCAATTGGATGAGAACAAGATAACAGATAAAATCTGCATAGAGAGGGGAGTACGTCACTATTTCTCCGAAATTGTTTACGCTGGCCGTAAAAGATGTCCCCCTTGAAACAAAAATTGACCTGTTTTTGCGTTTAGATCACAATGAATATCTTGGTAGATATAGCCTCTGTTTAGTTTTCGTTGAAGCACCCTGTATAAAATAGTGTTAAAGGCCGATATATCGAAAATGTATCGTCAAGTTCTAATAATAGAAGATCATCAGAAATATCAAGAAATTTTATGGGGATTTAATCCAAATGATCCAATTAAAACTTATAAACTTAAAACAGTAACTTATGGCACAGCGAGTGTTCCATTTTCAGCTTTACGATGATTAAAGTAAATTGCTAATGACATTCAGAACGATGATCCAGAAATTTCTCGAATCATTTCCGAGTGTTATTATGTCGATGATCTCCTTTATGGAACCGATTCAGTAAATGATGCCATCTTGATAAAATCATCAATCACATCAATACTGCATTCATATGGGTTTGAACTATCAAAATGGGTATCCACGTCCAGTGAAACATCGAACAGTAATAATCCTTTTATCATAAATTTATCATTATTAGACGAAAAATCATTATCGAAAACTTTAGGGATAGGAATCCTTTTTTCTGATATATTTATGTATTTAATTAACATAGATGAACAAAAACTTACGAAGAAAGCTAAAGTTCAAATCAAATCCATCTTAAGAAAATGCATACGATGTTTTAGAGTTATGGGAAACCTACCTTCTTGTCGATTACAACCAACTCGTCCGTTTATCAAATGCGGTGTGGATTATACTGGGCCTTTTCTCATTAAAGAAGGCAAATATCTACGAGTTAGATTAATGGAGGCATACGTAGCAGTTTTCATCTGTATGATAACGAAAGCTGTACACATCGAATAAGTAAGTGATCTAACAACGGATGCTTTTCTTGCTGCTTTGAAACGGTTCACTTCACGTTCCAGATTTATATTCAGATAACGGATCTAATTTCATCGGCGCGAATAATGAATTAAAAAATATGAAACAATTGTATGATAAAGAAATAGATGGTCATCAAATATTCAAACAATTATCAGAAAAGGTATTCATTGGCATTTTATACCTCCGCGAGCTCCTAATTGTACCATATGAAACGCACATTAGGTGAATCATATTTAAATTTTGTGCACTTTTATACTGTTCTGGTTCAAATCGAAGCAACTTTGAATTTCTGTCCATTAATTCCTCTTTCTGACGATCCGAATGATTGAACCTTTCTAACTCCTGGACATTTCTCAATTGGGGACTCCATCACTTCTATACCGGAGCCTAACTTATTTAGTATTCAAGAGAATCGCCTTTCGTTATGGCAGATGATCACGTCCTTCAGAGATCATTTTTGGAAACGGGGGAGCAAGGACCATCTACATGTTCTCCAACGATGCAAGGAATGGAGAATGACAAGTGTAGAAGAACCCAAAATTGGTCAGCTGGTCTAGATTAAAGAAGACAACTTACCACCGCTCAAATGGCTAACTGGCCGAATAAGGAAAATTCATCACGGAAAAGATGGAATTGTTAGGTTAGTGACATTAAAAGCTCCAAGTGGTGAACTTACAAGACCAGTGTCAAATATAACCATATTTCCTATTGATAATAACTAACAGTGCAGTGCAGGAAGTGTAGTCATCTTGCAACTCCAAACAAACTATAAATTGTAAAAAGATCTTTTTATTATTATTCTTTGCTCTATTTCTTACCAGGTTTATTTTTAACCGTTGTAATCAATATTTAGAAAGGGATTTGATAGTCTTATCAATTGGTAAGATCTACTGTGATGATCTATTGTTATCTATAACTATTTTGTTTCTTGAAAAATATCTTTTCTACAGGGGACAGTATATTACCACAAAACTTGGGTTTTCACGTCGGTTCATATCGGAGCCAGGTTTATACGCCCTAACAAGATGTGAACAGGACATAAAATCCTATCTCGGATAGAACGACCGAGAAAACTGGCATTATAACTCAACACAATAACATCTCAACCAACCAATATTGTAGTAACGTACTATCACTATCAATCATACAACAGCATACGTAGTTACATGTACAAATTATCATATTAGTGCAGTGAATTCAATATACAGGGTGCTTCAACGAAAACTAAACAGAGGTTATATCTACCAAGATATTCATTTCTGATCAAAACGCAGAAATAGATCAATTTTTGTTTCAAGGAGGACATCTTTTGGGGTACAAAACTTGCCTGAGGATTGCAACCCCCTGAGCGGGGTTGGAATCCTTGACCATTTTGAATAGGGAAGATGGATCGAGTGATGACTCAAAAGAAAGGTGGTATCTGTGTCTACATCGCCTTGAACGAATTTCGATTTTTAATTGAAAACTGTAAAAGATACAGGATGAGCAACTGAAAGATAGGGAAGACTATTTCCCTGAGACTATTCAAGTTTCAATGAGGTAAAATGGAACAGATCCATGCTGATCCATGGCAGTCATCATCAAGTACCATCCTCATCTCGAATTTCAACCCCTGGAGCAGGGATGACAACCCTTGAAAATTTGGAAGAGGGTAGATGGGTCGAGTGATACCTCCAAAGAAAGGTATTATCTTTGTCTGCATCCCCGTGAACGAATTTTCATTTTTGATTGAAAACTGTAGAAGATACAGAGTGAGCTACTGAAAAATAGAGGGGACTATCTATCGCCCTGAGGTATCACTGGATCGAAATATTACCCCTGCTCTAGGGATTGAAATTCGAGATGAGGGTGATTTCAGAAGATGACAACTTTTGATCCAAAATGATTCATTCCAGATCAAAGGTTGTCATCTTTGATCTAAATGAATCTATTCCAGTTTTTGCACTAATACTCCAATAGTCTCGGGGCGATAGTCTTCTCTATTTTTCAGTGGCTCACTCTGTATCTTCTACAGTTTTCAATCAAAAATGAAAATTCTTTCACGGAAATGCAGACAAATATAATATCTTTTTTTCGAGTTATCACTCGACCCACCTACCCTCTTAAAAATTTTCAAGGGTTGTCACCCCTGCTCCAGGGTTTGAAATTCGAGATGAGGATGGTACTTGATGATGACTGCCATTGATCAGCATGGATCTGTTACATTTTACTTCACTGAAAGTTGAATAGTCTCAGGGAAATAGTCTTCCCTATCTTTCAGTTGTATATTACAAAGCGTTCTTCTTTATAAGTAGAACCCAATGTGGCAATAACCAAGCCATTCCGTAACACATACTTCCCGTTTCGTAGTAGTTACGCTGGCAGGAGAATACAGCATTGTTGCTTACTCCATTCATACGTAAAATCTACATATTGTCAGAGTTGTGTGTTTTTGGGAGAGAAAAAGAGAGCGATGTGATGTCAATCATAAAGTTTCTGCCTCAAAAATGAAAGGGGATAGTATGAAATACATTTTTGGTCGTTCCATTAGTGAATATGGTGTAAAATATTAATTCTACATTGGTGATGGTGGCAGTGCCACCCATAAAGGACTTATAGATTTGAATCCTTATGATTGTCCTTATCCTTATGTTGCCAAATTGGAGTGCTATTTACATGTCAAGAAAAGAAAGGGAACACGTTGCTAAAGTTGAAAGAAAACTAATAAGAAGTTAAGAGGAATGAGCAAAACATCACAAAAGTTAACTGTGAATTCAATGAATAAACTCAAAAAATATTATGGTTTGGCAATTATGAGAAGTCAAGATAATGAAGATGAAATGTATAAAGCAAACGTGCGCATTTCCATCATTTGTGTTCAACTGATAAGGAAACAAATCATAATAATTGTCCAGCAGGCGCTGAAAGTTGCTGAACAAACAACCAGTACATTTAAGTACGATTCTAAACTAACCTAACATCCCACTGGATCCAGAAAAACAAGAAGCTATAAAACACATTTATGTAGACTTACCTCGATATGAATTGCTTTAAGAATGTAAAGGTAGCAATAATCAGAACAACAATGAAATCTACAACGGTTTATTTCGGCATTTCTCACCCAGCAGATGATGGTTATTCGTCAATTTTGAAGATATTTCATGTAATGGGAGTGAGAGAGGTATTTGTAGCAAGACATTATGCGGCTCTCAAGAATGAGACGAGACTACGAATCGTTGATCATCCCCAAAAGAGGGTCAGACCATCTCGAAGAAGAGCTTCTTCAGCTACGAGCCCTTTTCGAGGAAAAGAAAAGTGAATTATATATATTTGAAACTATTTATAACAGCGAATGATCATTTTATCTTTAAACGCGTTTTTTTCGAAACAGCATTTTCCGACTTTCCTGCGGTAATACTCAAAGACAAATGATCCGATCACTACCGAATTTTTTTCTACATGTTCTTTATATAGTTCTCCATACAATAACCTATGGTTTTTTCGATATGATCATAAATCGAATTTTGGCAGGCCAAAAACTACAAAAATTTTGGGTGAAATTCGACAATATCTTTTTTCTTAGATTTGATTCACGGAAAAGGCCGGAATTACTGCAGCAGTGGATGACCTTTTTTTTCGCGCCGTCGGAGATTGCGAATGACAAAAAAATACAATTTTATTCTCAAAAATTGTGATGTATATTCTCTAAACATGTATAAATAAACTCTTAAAATTTGGAAACAGTTAATAAAGTAGTTTTTTGAATAAAAATTCCCTAAAATCATCTTTTTTAGGCGGGTACACTAGATCTGCCACTTAATTTATTATGTGACAAACACGTTTTGACACGTTCATAACCTCTGCTACCTCTCTCACTTCTATTCATCGCTCGTCTAGCACCATTTGGTGAATTTTGGCGATGTTATCGACAGTTTTTAGATGTCCCGAACGTTCATCGTCTCCCGAATTCTTACGGCCACATTCGAATTCAGCTGGCCAAAATTTCATTGTCGTAAATGTCGTAGATGGTGCAAAGTCCCAATGCGCAGAATCCAACTCATCTTCAATTTGCATAGACGTATTGCCTTCCAAAAACATATATTTGAAGACAGCTCGATACTAGGTTTTGTCCATTTTCACAAAAACACTAACATCAAATCACTCAAACGACGTTCTCTAACAACTGCGCGTCCACTCCAAGATGGCTGAAACTTTGCTGAAAATTTACTAGCTTTCATTTAGGAGTACTGCCATCTTCACGTAGAGGTCGGAAACTTTTCAGATCCATATACAATTAGGGAATATACCTAATATGAGTAAGCTCTCTTAGTTACTGAAAATTCAGGTTTCTAGCTTTATTAGAAGTTCGAAAAATGAATACTATGATTGTTCGCCCAACTTGGCGCAGGCACTACCGTGTCTCTTGATACTACTTACGTGCCGACGATATCCTCCGTAGTTTAGTGTATTTCAGCGATGAGTTCACGAATAAAATCAAGCTGAGAACTATTCTCGCAAGTGAAGTAGTACATGTACACATGTTCACGACTTTCCGTATTGTGGTTCAGATGAAATGCAGAAATACACTACGAACATCCTAGTTTATACAGGGTGCGGCACAGAAACTTGCTGATTTGTAACGGTCGCCTTGTCGCGAGGGGTGGGGGGACATAGACGAGTTCAATGAAATTGAAGAGGGGAAGTCCTAAAGTTTTGTTTCTTTCCTCTTCAGTCGCCATCATGCATTGGACGAAGCAGCAATTTTCCAACGGTCGTTCCATTATCGCCACTCAACGTGCCTTCCGTACTCAGTTTAATATTCATCCTACAGCTCCGGTGCCTGAAAGGCAATCAATTGTTTCGTGGGTGAACACATTCAGAGAGAGTGAAAGTGTAGCAAAAACCGGTTCAGGAGGTCATCAGACGGCCAGAACTCCAGAAAATGTCGAAAGAGTAAGAGAGTCATTCGTCCGATGTCCCCGGCGTTCGGCGCGGAAACACGCGGCTGCTATGGAGTTATCTGACCGCACTGTGAGACGAATTCTTCACCAAGATCTCAATTTCCATCCCTACAAAATGGCTGTAACGCAGGCACTGAATGAAAGCGATTTTAATGCCCGCCGAAATGCACGTGAAGTACTCGGTGAAAACCTGCCTCACTCGTGTTCTTCACATTTCTGGCTCTGTGAACAAACAAAATATGCGTTTTGGAGCACTAACAACCGTAGTTAGCCGGGTCGGTGGAGTATGGGATATGATGCTCGTCTCCTGCGCAGAGTTACCTGGGTTCAATCCCCACAAAGTCGGTGCGATTTTTCGGATTCTGGGAATCGCTTGAGTATCTATCTTTCCGAGGAGATGTAAAGCCGTCGGTCCTGTCTAACAGAGATGTGTTGGACCTTAAAGATCCCTCGCCTCGACACGAGAGGGGTTCGGCAAAATTCCCGGGTAATTGAGGTGACAGAATTCCCCAGCGTGTCATTGGCCGAAAGGCGGAAATAGAGCACGTTGAAGGAATAACAAACAAACAACCCTAGTTCATCTAAAGGACAACATTCGGAAAGCCATCGCCGAAATACCCGTTGATATGCTCGAAAGAGTTCATCAGAACTTCAAGAATGGCATAGCTCAGTGCATTGACAATGGAGGCCGTCACTTATTCGTCATTTTTAAAAAAGTTTAATAAATAAATTCAAAGAATGTAAGATAATATGTAAAACGAATAACATTATCTATAATATTTTTGTTTTTGTTAACCTTTGAATCAGTAAGATTCTGTGCCGCACCCTGTATAAGATCAAGAAAATCCTGAGAATGTTGGACCTTCGTACTAAATTCAAAGATTATATCCAGAATGAGATGATATTCACGATGAAATAAATGATAACGGAAAAAATCTAACACATCAACTAGTCGCCATAAGTATTCTTCAAGGTTGGAAATAGCGACTCTTTCAACGTCAATCTTGACAAATCTGGGCCAGATGATAAATGCGCCGAGCTCCATTAGAACTAATCGACCTAGAAACCTATTTTCTATTTGTCACCTCGAGAAAATAACATCGCTTCGGTTTTGGTGAAAACATTTTTATCTACGAGAAAAAGAAATCGAGAAACTGAACCAAAGACTCATATAAGAGGGTTTCCAAGTAAATCTATCAGAAAAATGTATCGAGAAATCGAGAAATTCCATGGAAAATTAACTTTTTTTATGGCGGCGGTATTTTATATAACTTGGTAAGATAAATAATGGATTTTTATTAGAAAAGAATGATGATAGGCACAATATTTTTCATAGCCTGCTACTAAAGAAGTGTAGAAGCTAACAGCTTAGCATCATATTGGCGTATGAGCTTATATACCTGAAAACCATGTAAAATTGCTTCTGACAGAAACAATCTTCCCGCCAATATACACCAACTACATTGTGCACAAGAGTTAGGAATATTAAAATATTTTCTCGAAGAAAGTGAAAGTATTTCTTCATTCGCTGATATCGGTAAAAAAGAATATTCCAGAATAGTAAGCAATAAATAACGAATTTATAATAAAATGAATCCTGGTAATCCGACATGCATAATAGAGCTCGAAAGTACGTATAATTGAACTAGTTGTAACTTCATGACATCATTATTACTTTTAATTATTCTTTGATAATTGTTTTAGTTGATATTTTTGAGGGGGCGTTCAAGTATTACGTAAGCACTTTGGGAGGGTCTTTGATTTGCTTATTTTTGATGACATGGGGGTAGGTACTAGATGATGATTACGTCATCTGTAATTATTTACTTTTTTACACATATGGCAATCTACAGACACGAAACGCATTTTCTGATATTCCCCTACAACAAGTAATGCATTACTCTCTTAGAATCGAGTACAGGAATTTTACCGCGCGCTATTCACTTGTCTGAACATCTGCGTCAGTGTTTACTCAGTGTAATGTTTCGTTTGGATACAACGACGAGTAGGTAGGCATATTCTTAGTCGAGCAAAGCAGGTTAACATTGGTATTACCTTTAATTCAATTAGCCAAAGTTTAATGTTTAATTAAAATGTAGTTTCAAATAAACAAAGTTATACCAAAAATTGTTTGAATGATTCAAAAATCTCATACAAATATGAAAGTACGAAATATACAGAAGTTAGTTAATGACGTGTGGCGTAATTCTAAATTACAAGCAAAATCCGACAAGGAACTTGATATTGTAGAAGAATTGAAGAAGAAGCAACTAAGAATAAATCCAATCAACTACATTTTTTCCAAGGTGAGACTAATAAAAACCTTTATAAGTATGAATACTTCATAGAAATATTAGGAATCGTTAAAACTTTCTCTTTTATTTTCGTTAATTAAGACGATCATAACAAGATATTATGGCCCACCTCAAAGTATGTTTATTATATTAGATTTATTTTATATGATTGTCTCTGACGATTGGTTACAAAAATACAGGGTGTTATTTTACTGTAAGTATTTAATTCCCGACTTTGATCTTTAAATGCTGTTTTTATGTAGGTTAAAGAATCCTTTTGGTACAATATAGAAAAGGATTAATAAACAAAAATAATTATATAATTAATAAGTTTTCTCTGAAAAATGTAGGTATATAATCGTTTCTTGGGTTCTCAGCACTGTTCATATTAAATGGAAACACTTAATGGATTAATGAATTTTAATTAAAAACAGTATGTACTCACTACAGTGGGTAAAATGTAAATTGCCCTTTTAGTCACATCTTTACATTTTTATAGATCGATAAGATAATCTAGTAGTAGTACCTTTAGAATGTTTTAATTTTTAGGCAAATTATACAGCCAGCTTCAAATACTAAAGAACAGGAAGAAGATAAATTAAAACTCAGTGTTGAATCAGAACAGCAATGCTAAAACAAAAAAAATACAGATAAACAGAGAGCGAAAGCGTCTCAGGAAGCTATGAAGAATAAGATTGCTCTACTCGAAAAAAATCTCAATGCTTTGTGTTCTGCCAGAGATACTATGCTAAACCATACTGAAGTTGATAAACAGATCATTAAGTTGCGCGAGGAATCAAAAGCAGCAGAACAGCCATTAAACAGAAAGATTCAAAACGCAGTTGCCCAGAAGATATATGTCATAAAAATCCAGAAATAAAGAAAAAACTATCTCTGAGGGGATCAGTGGGACGTCCTAGCCTAGAAAAAGATCTACCATTACGATTGAAAACAATTGCGGATATTGCTTTATTTGGAAGTGCAGCAGATGATAGAAGACGAACGGAATCTATTCGCAGCGTAAAAAGTCTTGATGAACTCACACAAGAATTACGTAAAACAAGATTTGACATCAGTCGAAGTGGAACACATATTCGTTTGATTCCCAGAAAATCTAATTCTGCAGAGGGACGCAGACATGTATCGATAGTCCCTGTTAAGCTCTTTCGGGCTCAGACTGATCACCACAAAAGTCACTTAGATAGCAATTTCGCTGAAACATTAATCCATTATTTGGAGAACATAGCATCCATATTTGGACCAGATCAAGTATTTTTCATGTCCCAAGATGATAAAGCTCGGGTCCCTATTGGAGTAACTGTGGCAAATAAGCAAGAACCTCTTCTAATGCATTTGGAATAAAGAATCAAATTGCTTGATCATGACTGAGTAATCGCTGAACGGCATAAATTAATACCATCTGTATATGCTAGTATCAAAATAACTTCCGGTATGCTAGGACAACCGCAAGCCCTTGGATACTCTGGCGCAACATACATCGCTATTCGAAGTGGAGAGCATAGTACATCTTCTGCTTATACGCATGCTCGGGATTTTGAGACGCTTCTCGACCTTAAAGAGTTTGAACCATCAGCTAAAACTGACCGTGGTTTGGTAAAACCTCTGGTGATCACTACTGTTGATGGAGGCCCAGATGAAAATCCGCGCCATCAAAAAGTCATAGGGTTTGCTATACAACACTTTAAGCGACATGATATCGATGCATTTAGCCACCAATGCTCCTGGGCGAAGTGCGTAGAACAGAGTAGAGCGGAGAATGGCTCCTCTTAGTCGGGAACTGGCCGGTTTAATATTGCCTCATGACCATGTTGGGTCCCATTTGGATAAGCGTGGGGTTACAATTGATGAACAATTAGAAAAATCTAATTTCGATGATAATAAGAAATTAAAGTATGTGTTATACTATCACAAGAGATTTATTGAAAATTAGGATTGCAATTTACGTCTCTCGACCATCTTCAGCTGATAACAAGTACTGAACTAGAGTTGAAATACATACATATATGAACAGGTAGATGCAAAATTAATAAGAGTGCAAACAAGAGATATAATAAACGAATTATGATAAAAGCAGGTATTATTTAAAGATATCAAATATGGTCGAATCAGCCGGGCCATACTGGTCGTTCAAAAGATTATCTCTATGGGGCGTTCGTTGGATTCTAAGAAATCTATTTTACGTCTTTTAGGTATTCTGTAAATAATTCGAAGTTGATCTATGTGTGGAAAATGATGGCTATTTTCCATACATTATGAAGCGAAATTTGATTCGTCGGTTCTCTGGTTATTGTAATCTGATTGATGTTCTTTGTATAAAGTTTTGAATGAACGACCAGTCTGACCTTGGTATATGGACGCTTTCACAATCCATACAGGACAACTTGCAAACTTCAGTATTGTCAAATCTATCAGTTTTACATTTACTATTGAAAAATTCTTCGAAGAGTTTGATGTGGGTTTTGAAATTTACTTTTTTATGCTGTTTTGAAATAACATTTGCAATTTATTCGCTGATAGGGCCAAAATATGTTAATGAAATGTATTTATCTGTATTAGTTGATTCTGTGAGTGGGTAAATATTATGGCATGCTATTTGGCTTTGTTTTTTTCTGATCACTCTGTTTATTTTATTTGAGGGGTAACCATTGTTCTGAGATATTTCTTTGATAGTTGACACTTCCGTGGACATATTTTCTTCGGACAATGATGGACAAAAGCCCTATGAATCATTGAATTAAACGCAGCGCATTTTGTAGCGTGCTTAATGGCTGCTACTACTTTAACTGAATAACCTTTGGATTAACACGGTGCAAGTTTAACACAGTGCAAGTCTATCGAAAAATGATAACTGAGAGAATACCGGAGTTCATTTATTTCCTTTGAAGACTTCGTCGAAGCCACTCGAAATTAATTAATCATAATAATTTGTGAATTGTTTAATAACCCTTTAAAGTAAAAGGGGTAAGTATTAATCCATTGTCATCCGCTTTATTTCTTTATTTTCTTTTAATATTGAGCAAACATTGAATTAATACCTAGATCCCTCGCACAACTAAGTAATATTTTCAATTTCCATCTTTAAATTAATATTCTCAACATGTGCATAGATTTCTGGATATCCATCCTCGATAATCTTATATTCTCTTTAGGTCACATTTACTTACAGCATGTATCTATGGTTTCTATGTTCATAATTCTTAATTATCATATAGGAATATTTTACTGCTTTGTTCATTTCCTTTCAGCATTACCCAACATCGCTTTTTTATTATTTTTTCATTCCTTTATATTCATCTTATATTTCTTTTGTTTATCAACTTCATTCATTACTTCCTGACCTCTCTCCGGCTATATTTGAATGGCCTAAAAAATAATTTTTTTTATCATAATATCTAGATGAACTCTTAACATTGGATGCTTGAAGGGAACTAAAATCCACGACCCGTATAAAACGACTGAGCAGGGTAAACCACGAAGTGCGAACCTTACCTAATTAAAGTCTTTATTATTAGTTTACATCCTATAAATAATTGGGTAGGTTATAATTTTTGAGATTCATAAGGCTTTCTCTCTGCCATTGGCCGAAGTTAATATGTACAGAAGTGTCAACTATTGAAGAAATAGCTCAGCGAAAAGATTGCAAGTGTAATTTCAAAGCAGCATGAAAAAGTAGCTTTCAAAACACACATGACACTCTCCCAATAGTAAATATAAAACTGATAGATTTAACAATACTGAAGTTTTTAAGTCATCCTGTATGGATTGTGGTGGCGTCTATATGGGTCAGACTGGTCGTTCATTCAAAAGTGCATATAAAGAGCATCAATAAGATTACAATAACCAGAGAATCGACTGTGCACCTTCGATTAGAACAGTCCAAAAGTGGTTTCGAAATTTTCGGACTGACCATATAGACACAACAGACGCTAAATGTTCTGGATGCCCTGTAGAAGGCCTTGCTCCGTTCACAGACCTACCACGAAAAGAATTTATAAAAGCTACTAAATTTTGCTTAGATTCTACCTATTTCATCTTCGAAAGCCAGATCTATTCACAAATATTCGGAACTCCAATGGGATCACCTATATCAGCTGCAATAGCAAACCTCGTATTAGAAGATCTCGAATGCACAATACTCTCAACATTTAATTTCAAAGCGCAATTCTATAAACGCTTCGTTGATGACTGTATCGCATGTATACCATCGAACCAAATGAAACAAATAACAGAAGCCTTTAACAGATACCACAATAAGATCCAATTTACGAATGAGGTAGAAAATGGGAAAAAAAAACTTATCTTGACATGCAAATTTCATATGACGAATCCGGAACGATATACACCAATTGGTATCAAAAACCAACAAGGGGTGGAAGGTATTTGAATTTTGAATCAAGCGTCCCAAACAGGTATAAAAAAAGTGTTGTTAATGGCCTTGTTGATCCAGCAATAATAATAAATAAATAAAATAATAGAATTATCGCACCCTAAATATAGAAGAAAGAATCTAACCAAATTGAAGAAAGTGCTACGAAGAAATGCATATCTACCAAAATTTTACGAACCACTGATAAGACAAAGAATACATCAAATTTATAACACGGAAGAGAAAACAGAAGAAAGAGGTGATTTCGAAAAGTGTCTAGAAAAATACAACATCAAAGTGGGACATAAACCTAATAATCATAGCAAAAAATTTTCACAGTGTGATAAATGTTACATTTATTATAAATTTATAAATATTGTTGGGCAATACCAAACAATATTTACATAAAAGGGTCTACGAGCATGAATATTCCGTTAGATCAAACAAAGTAGTCACAGCTCTAGCAAAACATAGTATTGAAAAACTACACAAATTTGACTATGCAAGTGCTCACAACCGAATATAACGATTTTAAAAGGAATTTAGAGATGATCACAATCCAGAAAGAACCTAGAACAATTAACTCAAAAGCTGACTCTGAAGGTTTAATGAATATTTATGGAAATCTTATCTCTTAACTCTGAAGTATATAGTTCTGCAACTTGTGATACAGTATTTTGGGAAATGTTTGCCTATATTTGTTAATTTGTTTCCGTCCTGTCAGTTTACTTGTGATAATGACAGAGTGATATCGATGGTTAAAAATTTTTAAATGTTAGACTTGTTTTATGTGTTAAATGTACTAATGTTGAAATATTTTAATTTAATTTTTAGATAATTATGCAGATATAAATTTTCTGATGATGGCAATAAGCCGAAACACGTAAAATTTCTGCAAATTATATATAACCTAAGATTAAATCTAGTTAATTTTAACCCATATATATATATATATATATATATATATATATATATATATATATATATATATATATATATATATATATATATATATATAACCCATGCATGAATAGATATATATATATATATATATATATATATATATATATATATATATATATATATATATATATATCGCATTCGACATATAGAATGAAGGCGTACTACTCACTACGCAAATCTCGAAATTTAATTGTCTCACTACTGTTAGGGTGCTATCCCATCCAAATTCCAAATTGGAAACGAAAGAAATTCAGCGTATGGGTGTGCGTAAACTCTCATGTATTCGATTCTGCCACTATCGAAATTCAAATGTTGCTTTGCTACCGCTGTTATTGTCAACAACATAATTGCCCCCGTATTGTACCACGTAGTTTAAATGTTCATGCAACAACTGACAATTATATCGAACTATAGTTTCTATGCAAAATGGATTGACCAGGTTTCAGTATTTTGTTTTATTTATTGATATTACGGTATTAGAGGCAACGTGAAACTGATACTACACACAGCAAAAAGAATCATAACGAGGATGAAAAAAGTCAAGTAATATCATATTTCAAAATCTCGATTACGAAGTAATATAAAAAGTTTCGGGAAAATCAAAAGTAGACCTGCTATTTGAGAACATTACCTGAGAAATTCAAAAAATCAAGTCCAGGTTTCTCGTACAACCAGATATTAATTACTTAGTTGAATGTTCTATTTTGCGATTGTGGTTTCATAAATAATTAATTCTCAACGAAAGAGATTGAGAATTATAATTCCAACTTCAGGAAGTAAAAATTTGACGAAAAAGTAAGATAAATGGCGAAAACAACCAAAAATCTTTACTACATAATTTTTTGGATTGAAATAATCTTCAGTCGGCTTTCATGTTTGTAGGATAACATAGTATTAGACTATTTCCATTCTTATCAGCAAGCGCAGAAGCGGGAAAATTAAGTTTTTCGAACTAAAAGGGGCTGAAAAGTAAGTTTAATGGCAAAATCTAAAAATAATCACAAAACAATTTCTTTGGAGATAAAAATCTTCAGTTGGACATTAAATTTGAATTATATTTTGATATCAGTTTTCCACAAGCACAGACACGTGGAAAATTGAATTATCCGCACTAAAAAGCAAAAAACATTTCATTTGCGTTTTTGTAGGTAGCACACCACCAGAAAAAATTTGAAAAAAATTCAGAAAAGTATTTTTCAACAAAAACCAAACGCCGTAGAAACTAGACCTGACTAGACATCCATTCAGCACAGGGAAAAAAATTTTGAAGAAAATAATTATTTTGGCTCTAGTAACTACGAAAAATTCTGCATGCTTTGTGAGGCGATTATCAGGGATCCTGAATTCTTTCTGAATTTTTAAGTTATCAGGGGGGTTGGGTAGAGGCTACAATTACGATGAAAACTGTTCAATTGATCACACCAATGATGTTATCAAGGAAAAAATGATTTCGCATTGTAGGGCTTTTCCACTATCTTAACGCGGGGTACCCTTTCATCCTCCCATTATTCCTATTAGAGAGCCTATATTTCTTCCAAAGAACAGATAGAGTACACCAAAACAAGGTTGCATCAAGGTCCTGGGGGCGTTATGAAATCAATGGAAATGAATTCACAGGGAAAATATTATCAGTAGACACTTACTGAAGTGTGCATGGAATATAATATTTCTAAGTATAATAAACATAGATTATAGATATGTTATTAGAAGTAAAAATTATGTTTTGAACCAAAGTATTTCATTATAAATAATATGAGCACTAATAAGAATTAACTGTATAACAAAATGTGTCATGTTTTTATAGTAAAGTAAAAAAAGATGATACATATTGAAGTAGTTAGGTTAATGATGATCTGATTCAATTGTTAAAATCATTACCTCATTGGGAATATTCTGGGGTGTTGAATATCTTCAGGATATAATGAAATATAATCTTACAAGGCTCCACTAGAAAGATGAACTATTTCTAATATTCTATGAAAAATTAATTGAATTTCGATCTTGAAGTGAAACCTATTTAGTTATTATACATGCCAAATGAGATAGTATATTGAAGTTATGCTGTTAAAATATTCTGAATGCACATTCCAATGAAACACAGATTTTGTAGCGAAACGGAATACAATAAAAATAACATAACACTTTGCCTGTCTCAGATTCTTCGAACATATAACATTACACGAGGGATTTATATGCAATGAAATTTCCCGAAAAAGATAGACAATGTTATTTGAATGAGAACAGTAAAGCGCAATTTGTTATTTTTAAGTCTACGATGCGACGAAGTAACTACCAATTTTGAAGAGTTTAGAGATTTGAATGGAGGTTTTTTTTGAAACATGCAAACTTTTATTTTCTGATGTTTGTACCTTCAAGACACGATTTCTGAGAAATAGAATCTATCTCAGGTAAATAGATAGAGAACAATTTCTCCCAAGACCATAAAGATCAAACAAAATACAATCGATCAAATATGTCATTCGTATTGCCAGTTATAATCGAGTGCATACAACATTTTTAAATTTTTGCAAATTGAAAGAAATTGGCATAAGAAATCAGTAAAGCCGAGAAAATTACACTAAAACATCTGATCTAGGTTGAACGATTGGTACATTCACGGTAATTCGCACCCCTCTATTCCAGATAATTCATTGGATGTCGAGGATATACGTTCTTATTTTGCTGACATTGGACAGATGACCAGCTTGGCCAGCAATGCTACTCAGGAAATTTACATAGATGGCAGATACCCTGGACATATCTGATGGTGAGTCTTTGACTATTAGACAACTATCTGAAGACATCTAAGTGGCCTTGGGAAAGATTCAATAACATGCGGTCGGCGTGAATGGTCTCAGCTATGAAATGATCCTGCTAAGCTTGGATCACTTTGTTAGTGTGATTGTCGAGTTGGTCAATCATTGCCTGCAGTGCTGTCTCTTCCCTTCAGTTTGGAAGGGTTGAGGGAGTTTCTGACCTCAGCCCTATTCTTGCTGCCGATACAATCGAAAATATTGATACATGGTATGATCATGGAATTCATTCAAAGCAAAAACATAATTACTGAGATTCACTCTGGCTTCACGACAGAGCATAGAATATCCACTTCTTTGTGTAACTCAACCTCGGATATAACCAGAAATATGGATAATTCATTAGTGTCGGTGCTGGTTGTGTTGGACTACAGCAAGGCTTTGGACCTGATGCACCATGGATTGGTGAATTCCAAGCTGCACTTCTTTGGTTTCTCAGCCTTACTTGATCTTCAGGAACTAGCTGTTTTCTAGGGTACACATTGGCTTGGAGAGGAAAGCTCAGGTGAGGTTGTAAAAAACCATGTTGTACCTTAGGAGAGCATTTTAAGCCCGCTACTCTTCAACTTATATACCTTCAACCTTCCTGAAACAGAACGGTTTTGCTCTGTTCACCAGTATGCAGATGACACTGAACTGCTAGCGGGTTTCAAACACAGCCATTCGTGTAAGGCCTTGAGCTGCATGAATGAAAATTTGCAGGACATTTATGATACATATAACCGAATGATGATGAACTCCCATCAGAGTAATTCTATCTTGATGAGAACTGGACCGATGGTTGGTAGATATCACTGTCACAATTTCATTACCATTCACATAAAAGGAAAGATGTTACTTTAGGTAAAAAGGGTGAGATTTACGACCAAGACCTCAGTTTCGAACCCCAGGTCATTAACAACTATGTGCGGTATTCAAGCTAAAATGTGTTTATGAGTTAAATTACTTATTGCAAGCACTAAACTAATGTTGATAGAAACTCTTATATGTCCACATATCGACTACTGCAATGTGGTGTATTATGAATATCTAACCCAGGAATTCAAGACGAAAATCCAATTGGCCCAAAATGCATGCATTCGCTATATTTATGTCTGGCGTAAATTCGAACATATTTCACCGACATACATTAACAATGATATATTGAGATACCAACAAGGGGCCAAATTGCTAGTTAGTATATTTGCCTTTAAACTAATCAAGAACAAGGTACCGAAATATTTTTGGGGCTTTCTCACTCCCCGACTCAAGGGGCATAACCTCGTTCTAAAAAATAGACATTGGCTTGTGATGCTAAAGCAAAATACATAAATTTAGAAGCTTAATTGTTTTTTTAGTATAGAACTGCTTAATTACTCACTAATCCTAGAGTAAATTTGTATACACTAACATTGAGTAAAAGATATATCTCAATCATGAAATAATGCACAGTTTATTTATTTGATTATGTAAGTATTTATTGGTTTTTTGTTTGAGTTTATAGTAACATGGAAAAACGCTCAGGCGGAAGTTATTTTTTGTGCAGCGACTTAATTATATACTATTTGGATTCACTTTACTTTACTACACAATAAACTATATTCTATTCTATTCTATAGAGCTCGAGCAGTATAGAATTATAGTTCTAGGTATTTGAATTTGAACGAAATCGCACTCCCTGATTAAACCCTGACTAATAGTGTTTAGAATGTTGTAATGCGAGCGAGATTCAAGTACTGCAAAATTCACCAGTGGCGTGTGATACTTTGTGCGTTTCTATACATTTTATTTTTCAAATGGTGCTTAGCAGTTAATGTAGAAAATGAGAGGAATTAGTATTCCTCGTTCACGTGTAGCAGATCGACTGTGTAAAGTGTTACTGTTCCTAAAAGCACGATAATTAGTATAGAAAAGAAGGTTAGGTTAGGTTAGATTCTCGAGAGTTCTGACCATCATTACACATTGAATAATGTACTATTACAACCTAATATAATAATAATTATCGAACATAACAGAAATAATTAAAAAATAAAATATAATACTTAGAACAAAATATTCTGCATCGGTTTGATGATTCTACACACCATTTACTCTATAATCAGTTACTAATTCAGTAGGTAAGTAATAATTAAAGGTTAATGATTACTAAATGTATAATGATTGAATCAAATTATTACTCGCGAGAATGAGGTTTTTCAATCATTCGAACGAGGAATAACCAATACACGCGAGTTGAATTCTGTACTTTATCTACAACGAATATAAATTGAGCAATGAGTTTTTCAAAGATTTTTATTTCGAAAATTAAAATAAAATTGATTCCCATATTTATTCCAATGCTTTTATAACGTTTATGCTGTCGAATCTGTTGATTGATGCTGGCGACTACCTTTTTTTTTACCTTTTTCTAATTTGTTTTGGATACTATTGATATATTATTCAGCTAGTAGTAGACTTACATTCTCCTATTTTTTCACCACTCTTATATCATCTTCTCTACTCATACAAACATACACAAATATTTACTGATTTTTACATTGACTGCAACGTACCATTTAAAAAATTAAAGGTACAGAAACGCACCAAGTAACACGCGCCACTGGTAAATTTTGGGGTACTCGAATCTCGCTTGCATTACAACCTTCCAAATTCTATTGTTCAAGGTCTCATCAGGTGGTGCGATTTCGTTGAAATTCAAAGACCTGCAATTAAACTTCTATACGGCTCGAGCTCTATAGAATAGAATAGAATATAGTTTATTGTGTAGTAAAGTAAAGTAAATCTAAATAGTATACAATTAAGTCGCTGCACAAAAGGTAACTTCCGCTTAAGCATTCTTCCATGTTACCATAATTGAAACCAACAACAAATAAATACGAACACAATCAAATAAATAAACTTCATCTTATCTTTGATGTCCAAGATATATCTTTTATTCAATGGTTAGTGTATACAAATTTACTCCACGGTTAGTAACTAAATATGCAGTTCAATGACTACAAAACGAATGAGCTTCTAAATTTATATGTATTTTGTTTAAGCAGCACGAACCATTATATTTTTTAGAACGAGGTTATGCTCCTTGACTCGAGGAATGAGAAGGCCCTGAAAATAGTTTGGGACTTTGTTCTTGACTAGTTTAAAGACAAATATACTAAACTTCAATTTGGAATGTAATTAGTATCTTAATATATCATTGTTAATGTATGTCGAAGAAATTTGGTCGAGTATATGCCAGCTATAAACAGAGCGAATTCGATTAAATAAAAAACTTCCTCATCCGAATAATCAAGAACACTTAGTTTTAAACGAAAAACACATCAACTATCATCATTAGCTTCCCAAGTGAGTTCCTTTCTCAGACCATTCATTTGTAGTGCACAGCTCCCTTGGTGCAATACGATTTTCTTTTGCCGAATGAAAACTCGGATGGTTTGATTTTTTTGTGACTTTCCTGAAACAGGTCATTTTTTGTAAAATCTTTCGTTCTTCTCCTATCACCCCTAGCAGTTTCCACTCCGAATTTTTCAATAGGAAAAGGGTTGCTACATTATTGAGAAGGTCATGTCATTTTTTATGCAACGATAATTATTTACTTTCAAAACTAACATGTGACGAATTGAAATCGAGAATTGTTTTTATCAACTCGTTTGATCTTTGTTTGAGGAAACCAGTTCATCAAAATCGATTCTGTTGGTTCAGAAAATTTTTCTCTCTTACTTTAACGTTTGCGCATCCTTCCCCTGTCAACTACCACCATGAAAATTTCCATAAGAAAGCGTGATATCTCTTTAAAAGGTTGTACAATTCAACACTTTTTAGAGTTAATAATTTTGCCGATCTGAAATGGGAAAAATGGAGAATGCTATATCAATCTCTCAAGAAGAAGCTAGATTTTTTTCGTTTGAATCAAAAAATAGAAACGATGTTTCATTTTGAAGGCAATCGCCAGTTTGTTATCAATTTTTCCTTGTTTGAAATTTGTTTCCAGATCTGCTAGATTCAGTTATTTTTGATTATTCGTTGAAAAGCAGGTAACTTGCGTTAGTAGTATTTTCATAGTTTTGATAACCTGGATTTAAAATGAAATATATGAAAGACAATAATCAAAAGAAAAATAAAAAGAATAAAATTTTGACTTCAAGGCATACTCCAAACACATGTAACTTAGGAAACTTTTGAACGTAACTTCGTAAACTCAATGATAGAAGATTTGAATGTGACAAATAGTGGAATCAAGATACCCGAGCGACGCCCTCACAAAAAAATAGCAAAACAATCATTCGATCAGATTTGCGAAATAAACGAAAACCTAGCTGCAGTGAAATATTTGTGAACCATTGCTGATATATGGTCAGGGAAAAACATACGTTTTATAGGTATTAGTGTGCACTTGGTTGATAATTACTATAAAAGGCGTTCCACAGCTTTAGCGTGCCAGTTTGAAGAAACTTTGACCCATAAAATATACGCTTCTGGAAATATTTTCAGATTTTGATATTAACCCCACTAAAATGAAAGCTCAAATTTTGTGAAAGCGTTCAAGATATTCGGAGTAAATACATCATTAATCCAATATGATGAAGATGATGTTGCTAGTCCTAGTAGCAGGGAGAACGAGTTAAGTATATAGCATATACCTCGAGAATGTAAAAACGTCCAAGGGCTTGTTTGATCCAGTATTTCAAGCTTCACAAGCATTTAATAGATTGCCAGAAAGTTTAAAGAGGGAAGAAAAATTCTCAATATTTTTGAAGAATGTTAGGGTTTATTTGGAAATGTAATTTTGATTTATTTTGGGTTTGGGTGGGAATTTGGGTTTTCGTTTGAATTTGAATGGGCATTTGGTTGGATATTAGTAATCCTTCTATGTAAAAATGATGTAAACTGACGATATCAGTACTCAGTACTGTTTAGATAGTATAAATGAAATATGATTTGTAATATGTATATATATTTAATAAGGCATTTTCAAAAAAAAGTGGGGAAGAACTTTAAGTAACCAAAGGAGAGTACGGCACAAGAGAGGAACACGAACATGATGATCTTTTGTAGAAGAAAATAGAGTAAACAACAATTCACAAAAGAGTTTGTTACCATTTCACTTCAGGTGTAATGCGCATATTTTAAATCTGATTGCAAGTAAGGATGTTCTAGCCTTGTTGCCTGACAAATCGTCATCTCTCGTAAAAATGCATTCCACAATAATTGAAAAATGTAACAATTTATGAAATGCTGCTGCTCGACCTAAATCGGCTGAGGTGACATACGTTAACACGACCTAGCATAACAGATGAAATAGTCACTATGACGCTTTGAAAAATATATTGAATATCAAAACTAGTTACTCTCAACTAGCCGGAGTACTTGGATAAGAAATCCATTGCGAGACTCTGAATTTCTATATATTGAGGAATACTGCAAATATGCAGCTCCAATTGCAACCGCTTTGGACTAATTGCAGCCAATGACTTAATTTATGGAATATTATTACCTTGTCTGAATGCACTGAAAAAATAATCATACACAATATCACGACGACTCCAAATGTAACATTCTGTGAAGCACTAGCTACACTCGAGTGCAACTAATAAAAATGTAACTGTAGCAGTACTGTGGTACCCAAGATCTAAATAGGAGTGGCTAATATGTCTGTCTAACTGCCGTTGATGAAATGAACTGTATGATCATATTTGAATCAGTCGTAAGGAAAGAAATATTCGAAATCCCATAGTAATATTCTTCAATCTCTTTTTTGTTTTTTGCATATTCATTAAAAATAAGGTACCTGAGGGAATTAACACCCTCTTTCTTATAACGCCCAATCTACAGAAAACGTTCTTTAATGAGTTTCATTCGTGTCAATGCTCACACACACTTAGAATACACCAACAGGAACACACCAACCGCGAGCGCTAGCCGCTCCCGCCGCCATCTCACTAGTGACCCGCTGTTTTTCCGAGACTCCGGTTGCAGACGCCACTGTTGTGAAAAATTGCTCCACAAAACTGTGAGTTTCCATATATTTTATTGTACATTTTTGTTTGCTTCTATATTCGTCATGTAGTGTAGGTTAATCTCCTTATATCTTGTTCATATTTTAAAGAGAATTTGTATAGTTTAATGCAAAAACTTGCGAATATCAAAAACCTCAACTTAGGTGTTAACGCCCAGTCAAATGACCGTTGGGCGCTATTACACCATTGAAAAAGTAGCAGATACTTGAATTAATTCTGCTCTAATAAAGCTTTAGGTAAGGTTAGATTACCTACTTATATCTGCATTGTAAAATTAAATCTTCAATAAAAATACATGTCAAGATTCTGAATTCAATATTATCTTAAATTCACTTATTTTATTATTCTGCCCTTGCCTTTTCTTACAGCAAAGTATTTTGTTAATAAGTAAGTAATCATTTTACAAAACACCAAAATGACACCACCTAGCCCGACGAGTAGAAAAAAAGGGAAGCTATGGACAGAAGAAGGAAGGTCTCATAATATTTCAAGTGACTGTCATTGTTGGGCATGATTTTCCTGCTACCTCAGGGCGCTATTGACCATTATCGTTTAATAACGCCCATTGTATGTTTAAACATAATATATTTTATATGCACACGTTGTTGTTGATGTCAGAACTTAAAATTCTGTGAAAAATTATTACAATTAAAAGTTTAAAGTTGCTTTGTGCGTGTTGAGAAATGTCAAAGTTTTTATATTAAATGTTGATAAGCTACATTCCTTGCGATCTAATAAAGAAATTTATAAATGACTCTTAGGTTTCATTAGATTATTTAACCAAAAAGATTTTTTTTACTCGTGTAGCATCTGATTTTGCAAGCGGTTGCTAATCAACATAAGTATTTTTAATAACGCCCAAACAAAGGGTTTCAATATTACGTTATTTGCGAAGTTTTAAACAATTACACTTCTTAACTATCATCTTTCAGTTCAGAAATATATGTTTGATTTTCACATGACAAGATCGGGTCCATTTCAAAAGCATTCATATTAAAAAAAAATAATTCAAGTTAGGTGGGCGTCAATTGCCTCAGGTACCTTACTTTACAATCTTTTTTATGTTTTATTTTATTGCAATCAATTAATGATTAACGTTAAAAATCATGATTTGAATTACTCTTTCAATCATGATTATTCTAATCTGTACCTACAAAACAGAATCATAGAAAAGCTCACTAGATGTCATATGCATCATTTCTCTACTCTATGGAGAAGAACAGCTATGGTAATAGTAAAAATATTTCGCTCGGTCATTTGTGATTTCGCCTCATAGTGTACAAGTGTGTTTTTGAAGAAAAGTCACATAATTCAAAATAGTGCTTGAATATGAATGTTCATGGAAGAATGTATTTTATAGAGGATACTATGTTGCATTTCATACTAGCTGCATTCGCAGCTATTCGTGAGAATCAATTCCACAGCTATTTATCACTCTTCGGCTAATAGCAAGTTCTTCCGCAACATCGTAATTGCCTCTTACTCTTGCTTACGTGATATACGCCTTCTTTGCATTTGAATTGAATTTGTTTGATTCGGATTTATCAATTTATTCGAATGATAGAAAGAGTTACGAAGAATTGGAGGGATACATTGATTATGCTATGTCAAAATTTTGATAAGTCAAAACACGATGGGACCAAAGTATTGTATGTACACTGCACCAAGAAATTAACTGATAAAAACGCAGATTCAAATTTATTCAGAAGAAGTTTAGAATACATTCTGTCAAAAAAGTGCCGGGAATTGATTATTTGAAAAATCTGCTTTAAACGATTGTCAAAATTGTTGGCTAAGTTGGCATAACTGTTTCTTATACTGACGCGAAGTTTGAAAGCGACCTGCCATTTAATTTGTTTACAGTGCTCGATTTTCTCAGTTCTAAAAAGTGTCCTGCGATTTTTACAATGGATAAAAATATCGAAGACAGGATTTGTCTCAAATTTTGTATTGCAAATGGAATTTCGTGTGCCGAATAGCTGAAAATGTTACAGAAGGCTTACGGTGAAATGTCATTTAAGTTTGAGAGAGATAGCCAATGAGCTTTATGTATCTCACGAATCAATTCGTACCAATTTAAACGATTTTTTTATGCGCGTTTCCCAGGAATAGACGAACCTGTTACACCACATGAGTAGGCGCCTGGGAAGAATTGAGGTGTCTGTTTACTCGCTTCTTGAAGAGGGCCAAATTGTAGGATGTTGGGAAGACGTTGGATGGAAGCGAGTTCCACAGCTCACCCGCCCTATAAATGAAGGAATTCTTATAGAGAGAGGTTCGAGGGGTAGTTAAATGTACCGCCATTTGATGAGAACTCCTTGCCAGCATAGTGTTGTGGCAAAACATGAGTTTTTCCGGAACAAGGTCTTTCAGCTCCTTGGAGCATCTTCCGTGGAAGTATCTGTGAAACAGAGAAAGATCAGCAACTTGTCTTCTGGGAGCCAGCGGTTGGAGATCGCGGATAATCTCCAAGTGGTCGATGAGGCGCACAGCCCGTTCTTGCACACTATCTAACATCCGCAAAGAATGTTTGGGCGCAGATCCCCATACATGGGAACAATATTCCAAAGCAGGTCGCGTTATACAACAGCAACAGCTGAGATAACGTGAAGTATCGCTTGGCTCTGAAAAGAAAACTAAGTTTAGCTGATGCCGACTTAGCTATTAGTGATACATGTTCATGCCAGCAAAACTTGGAGTTGACCGTTATTCCGAGAAAGTGCATCGAATCTTCGGATGCAATTTGTTGGCCTTGCATTATTAGAGGAGATTCTCCTATAATAAAACTTTCTAGAAAACGTAGTTGCTTGCGTCTTGCTCGCGTTGAAGCTCACCAGATTCAACTGACCCCACTCAGATAGCCTCTGTAAGTCAGAGTTTAAGATATTAATTTGTTGACATCTCTTACGATGAGATTCCGCAGCTGTGATCGACCGCAGACTACTGAAAGGCGAAACCAGGGTACAATCGTCAGCAAAACCGAAGATCTTGTTCTCTGTAGATGACAGAACATCGTTCGGGCATGAAACTCGTTACCGCTAGACTAGTTTCGAAAGACCTGAATTTTCTTCAAAAATTGAATCACTGAAGAATTCTAGTATGAGTTAATTCCGAACCCACATCCATAAAACGCATTGTAACTGGAGATGGGACATGGATTTATGAGTTTGACATGTCAACAACCTTCGGATGGTACCTTCCAACCTATCCGAAACCGAAAAATCCACGTCAAAGTCGATTAAAATTCAAGGTAATGTGGACTGTTTTCTTTGATTACCTCGGTGTTGTGCACTCGGAATTCTTGCCAGACGGTTAATAGAGAATATTACCTGAGCGTTATGCTGCGTTTGAGAGAGTAAATTCGTCGAAAAAGGCCAGATTGGTGAAAAGAAAACTCATGGATTCAGCACCATGATAACGCACCATCTCACAAGGCTATAATTGTGAATGAATTTCTGACCAAATACTCAACAAATACTATCGAACAATCACTGTATCACCTGATATGGCTCCGGCTTACTTTCTTCTTTTTCCAAAACTCAAATTACTAGTTCGAGGTACCCGTTTTGAATCGATAGAAAACATAAAAGAGAAATCGCTGCGAGAACTGAAGTCGATTCCGGAAAAATCGTTTGGACAATGTTTTGATGATTGATATTCTTTGGCGTGAATGTTTTATCTCTGAAGAGTTCTACATTGAAGGTGATACAATAAATTTGGCTGAAAAATAAATACACACACCACAAAAATTGTCGCATCACCTGATATTCTGAATTCCACAATCGATTGCTCGATCGCATTTGTCAACATATGTTTTTGGACATATGAGGGGAAGAAATCTTATCTATGTGGTAACATTTGTTTCCATATGATCTCAAACACGTCTGAAAGAAGAATGAGTTTATTTGACTATCATTATTCATTCAATTCCTCTTCAGTTTTCACGCTAAATTAATGCAAGTTTTCTGTGCTTCTTGTTGATTTTCGATTCTTTGAATTTATTGTAATGGCTGCTGAACGTCCTGGACGCTATTTGAGTAATCATGAAGTGGTAAGAATTGTAACACTTCTAGAGGAGGGGCGGAGCCAACGTTACATGGCTAACTTGTTGAATGTTAACCAAAGCACTATCTCAACAGCAATTAATCGGTACCACGAAACAGTGGAATATGGAAGAAGGGCCAGACAGGGAAGACATCGGATAACAACACCAGTTGATGATCGTTGGCTTCGTTTAACTGCACTGAGAGTTCGACACTGTACGGCTAGAATGCTACAAAATGAACTTGCACTTTCCAGAAATTTGCATATTTCATTGCAAACTGTTAGAACAGGCTCAGAGAAGACGATATCAGACCAAGGGTGGCTTCTACCGGCCCGCGTCTCACCAGAGAGCATCGAGTTGCAAGACTTCAGTTTGCGAGGGAACATGCAAATTGGGGTATTCCAGAATGGTCAAATGTTTTCTTTTCCGACGAGTCCAGGTTCTGTCTAGTATCAAATGATAGACGCATGTCTGTATACAGACGACCTGGGGAACGGAATCAGCAATGCAATATCCGGCAAACCGAATACTTCGGAGGGGGCTCAGTAATGGTGTGGGGAGACATTTCTTTCCATGGTCGAACTGAATTAGTCCTAGTGAATAATGGAAGAATGGCAGAGGCCAGATACATACATTAAACCCCATGTTGAACCCTTTGGCCCATTGATTGGCGAAAACTTCATTTATATGCATTATAATGCTCGGCCTCATGCAGCTTGAGGAGTTACAGAATTTCTGCAAAATGCCGCAATTGATATTTTGAGATGGCCAGACAGAAGTCCCGACTTGAATCCCCTAGAACATGTTTGGGACAACACGGGGTGGCAAATTCAACAACTTAGGGTGCCTTGTAGAACACTCCAACAACTAGAAAATCTGCTTCCTGAAATTTGGAACTCAGTGACTCAAGAATACATAAAAAATTTGTTTGAGGGACCTCCGAGACGTATACTGGCAGTAATTAGGGCCCGGGGAGGAAACACTCGATTTTGAAAACGATTAGTAACCATTCGATGCTAGTTGATTTGCCTCTTCGCGAATGTTTGAAGATGGTAGAATTTTTTAATTTTTCATTAACTCGAAAACTGTTGATATTTTCCATCATAAACTCATCTCTTTTGAATGATATCTTCTGAAAGTTATCAAGCGGCTCTTGAATGACCAACTAAAAAGTTTATATAATATTGTCGTGAAAGTAGGGTGATGCGACAATTTTTGTGGGAAGTGCATTTTGTGTTTCATTGGCCAATTCCCGGTTTTTTGACAGAATGTATGATGAAAATTATTTTCCGGTAATCCGCCAGCACTAAGGAATGCTTGAGAACAATCGAAATGAAAATGTTTCTCATAGAAATTATCAACTTATTATCAACCCTGGCATCTACGATTCATACTCATAATGGCCTTATAGCATTCTGATCCTTTTAGTTCCAAATTTTGATCAGTCTTTTCCGAAGCTCATTCACGATAGCTGGCTGATTATGCAGGCAGTTTCTACTCATGTTTGCCGCAAATGGTACAACATGTTCTTCTAAAATGTCTGTAACGTACCTCGGAGCATACAGGGTTCCATTATAACGACGACCAGATCAGTGCAGGAGTTCAAAGAAATAACTCCCCTCTCCATTATTGAACCTTCACCAACACTATAGATATATCTTTCATTTCTACGTATGTACACAAGAGAACGTCGATCGCAATGGAAAAGGCGACATCACGACTTATTTGTAAAAAAAAACTCTCTCGCTGTCAGCTTTTAACAAATTGACATGTTCTCAGGCAAAATTCAATCGGGATCTTCGAAATGCTGCGGTTAGAGCTGGGCCTCGAGCTGAAACAAAATTCCCTGAGACGGCGTCGTCTTGTTTCAGTGCTAATTTGCACTCCACTGTTCTGTTGTAGCTGCATTCGAAGGTGTCTAGCAGTAGCGAACCGTTGTACCAACGAAGAAATTCTCAAATAACAGTAATGGATCGCCGTTGTAACTCGAGGTCGTCCTTGCCCAGGTCTCGTTTCGTAACTATCAGTCTCCCTGCACCTGCTAATCATTCTGGAAACAATTGAATGGGACTTCGGGGTATTCTCGTATAAGTCTAATCTAGGTCATCTAACACCACTGCTTCAGCATATTCTGCCAGGGTTAAATTTCGTGATTCGCATCACATTATCACCGAAATTAACGTTTTCAAGAAGAACACACGTTACTCGCAAGAATGGATCAAAAACTTTTGTTATCAATATGTGGTGGTTTCTTGTAAAATCTCGAAATTTTTGTTTCATTTTATTTCTCATGAGAGAAACATGTGCGCCAAGAAAAACATCGAATTTTGTTGGCATATGTCCGGATATATGCGAAAAATTAACATGTGTTAATTATTACTTGCCTAACAAAAACGAAATTTGAAATATTGAAATTGTGCTTCAATCTCTTGCAGCGGTATAGAAAGGATAAATAATCCAAACATACTAAGCCACAAGCGATTATCCCTAAGTGTAAGCTCAGTTCTACAAGAAACTATCCATTATCTTTGTAAATTATTTCTCTTTCTTTGTGATAATTTCTCAATTAATATCTTATTTCGAGTAGCAAAGAATTCACATTTTTTCGAAAAACGGAAATATTTAATAAACCATAAACCATGTTTGCTGTTTTTCAGTTTGGATCAGAAGCAATTGCCAAACTTTCAGAATGTACCATAAACGTCAAATACACTATGTACAGTGGAATACCCTCCATGAAGATCTTTTATCTCTTTTTGCACACTAATTTGGAAGCTTAACGTAGTCATAATGTCACATCGAATATTTAACATGAATTTAGGAAAACCATCGAAAAAAAATAGGTGCTATGCAATAGAACAAATTCGGAAAAATTTATGCAATGATTTGTCTATCACAAAAGAAACTGAATAATTGGATGAATTAGGATAGAATTCCGACTAGTTAACAATCTACAATCACGTAAACACAATCGTTGTGCAGAAAGTTTAAATTATTGTAGAAAGTAGTTACGTCCCCATTGAGTTGATATTGAAAATACAATCTGGACGCTTCCAACTGAAGACAATAATTATTTACAATATTTCTATATACGGAATTATGTATTTCGAAAATAATTCAGTATTATACCATTACACAAATAGTGACACTCATTAAAATAAAATGATTTTTTGAGTAATAGAATTCACAGACATTTTTTGTGCAAAGTCAGTATCCACTAAAATAGAAAAACGGCCGGCACACCTACACAGCTTTCAAATGACCCAAATCGCGATCACAACGACTTACAAAATAATCGTAATGTCCATCAGAACTTTACCTGGGCTATCTGGTTTTCCGCCATCGAAATTTCATCTACTATCATCATCATGAATGCTTCTGAAAATTTTGACAACCAACATTGGTTAGTAAGTCGAAGTCGAACGTCACCACGTATCAATCTCCTCCAAACAAGCACCACATGGTGGTCTCATTAAGACTCCCCCTGCATTACTCGAATTTCAACCCGTCACCTCTTGTCGACAGGCACAAACCAGCCAGCACGTGTAAAACTGTTTGGAATAAACGTGTAAATTGTCGTTTGTCGTTATCGGAACGCGATGTTCGCAATTTGAGAACTCGGAAATGATATTTGAAAGGTTTGGTGAACCTTCCCTTCCTCTGCCATGGGGTAAATCGATAGCGTCCGTGTCCTGCGCCGTCGTCATAGAGAAGGCAGAGAGGGCCGACCAGTCGTGTTCTATATATTTCTTGTTATTTCACCGGCAAGGGTCCCAGAAGATGTTTTCAATATTTTCAGAAAAGTCCACAGAAGGTTTTTTTTTCGATTGCGCGGTTAAGAAATGGCTCCAGGTCAATATGTCTTCGAATATTATTTCTAGCAACGATAATAACCTTGGAAAGTTGAAAAAAGCAATTTTGAAAATTCCAAGGGTTCAATGAACATTATTTGATAACTCATAAACTACCAAATATTGGCAAAACAGTGATAGTGATATCTAAGATTCGCGCTAATGAGAGTTTTATAATAGATAGATCTACCTATCATATTTCACATACTGGGACACAGAGGGCGACTCTGATCAAATGTCAGTACTGAAAATTAACCTCCATGTAACACTAATATGAATCTGAAGTCTATAAAGGATTTGAAATATCGAATTAGAATGAGCGACTAATTTCTAAGGATAATTTTTAGAATTCATTTGGGCCCTTCGTTCGTTGATAAGGATTGAGACACTGCCGAAGGTCTCCAATTCACTACGAACACTTGCTGTAGTAAATATTCGAATATTTTATGTTATCCACTTTGAATTTTGTTTTGTTCAATACTTCATTTCGTTTAATATTGAAGTGATCTTATATCGCACAGCTGCCAAATTTTATATCGTTATAAAATATTTTTTTGCTTTGAAAATTTGCCGGTGATGTCTAACCTCTGAACAATCAAAAACAAAACAAAACAGAAAGAAAAAACAAAAAATTTTGTTTGTTCGCTTCACTCTTCAATTCAAAAATTTTAAAATTTGCGCATTGAAACAACGACCAATGTTTGGGTGTTTGCTACTCCGCCAAACAAAAGAGAACAGATTTGAATTTAATAGATAGCTTGACAACTTGATTAACACAAACGAGAATTTTTATTTATTTATTTAAAATCTATCCTAACCTTTAGAAATTGAAGAGGAATCAAAAATTGAAAAAAATGTTTGAATAAACAATGTCTAAAAAACAGAATTAAAAATGTAGAACATAATACTATCTATCCAATCACTGTTTAACCTATTTCCATCATAAGTCTAGAAACCCAGTGATCGAAGAATTCAACTCCAGCAGACCAAATGAGATTTGTACTAGACACTGGTTCAACTTTAGCAACTGTCGAGATAAATAAATAAATGAAAAAAATCAAAGCCTACTAGTCATTTTTTTAATTAGAAGTGCTTTCAATTCAGCGAATGCATAAAATCGTTTAATAATTTTTTGCTCGAGAACAGTCAGAGATACGAAAAACTTACGATTAGTAAGATTCTAAATTAAACGAAGATGACGAAAATTGATTGTACGCTGACAAGTGGCGTACTCCAAAAAAAGTTGAAAGGGCAAAAAAGGCATGGCTTCGAAGAAAAAAACACCTTGTAGATTCTAGTTAAAATTTAGGACGTGTAATGATGGAGGCTGCAAAAAATAGCTTGCATTCTAAATTTGGGCTGAATATCACAAAAACTGCAGGAGTTTTGTAGAAAAAACAATTTTTTTCGGATATTTCAACACCCTGTAGCTCCGAAACGAAGCTTTTGCGGACCTATGTTTATAGGAACTTTTTTCTCAAAATTGCACGTAGATTTACCCCCCAAGTTGTGACATACTAATATGTAACACCCTGTAGCTCCGTAATGAAGCTTTTGCGGACCTATGTTTATAGGAACTTTTCTCAAAATTGCACGTAGATTTACCCCTCAAGTTATGACACACTATTATGTAACACTCTGTATATATACGTATATATATATAAAATTTTTTTGTTGCAAAGTATTCTTCCAATTTTCCCTTGAAAATATTTATTCTTGAATAAAATGTCGCTCTTTATGAAAAATGAATTTATGCTTCATAATTCTGCACTATTCATTTATATTTAAAACAAAAACACTTGTTAAAGTTTTCTATCAATTGTGGGCGAGTATTAGACGAAGATCCTTTTGACTCACCGCCTGATTAAAATGATACAAGATGAAAATCTGGAAATTAATGAAATAATTTTATTACAGTCTACACGGCCTGCGAAAGACAGCTCCTAATCTCATTTATCATTTCCACTACGGTGTCCTTTCCGTATCGAATTATGAGAAGAAGGAGCATATAACGGATCGCCGAAAATTTTGATTTATTCAATTTTTTATTCAAATGCACGCAATATCTGTATCCGGCGTAAACAGAATAGAGTTGGACAGTGAGAAAAAAATCCAGATGCGAGAAATAAATAAATAATAACTTTATCGAATCCTATTTAAAAGATTCTTCACAGATTCTTCAGCTCAAAAGTTTCTTCGTTTGGCCGCTAGAGGTCGCCAAATCCAAAGATTTTTTCTTATTTTTCAAATAATTCGAGAACGACTCGATCGATAGAAACCACATTTGGTATGCGTAATCGGGTGTGTTATTTACGTTTTTAGTGATCCACTCAATGGCCTTGACGTTTTACAAGTGTCCCTATAAACTCGAACGTGTTTTTAATTAACCATAATGTTTCAACTGTCTGCGTTTGAGCAAAACTGTTCTAGACATTGAGTAGTTATCAAACTTTTTGTCCTTGAGAAATTTTGATATGATGAGCGGTTCAATCACAGAAAACAGTTTTTCAATTTCATGATTTCATTTCTTCACCACGTAGCAAGTCAAAAATATCACATATTGACCATGTTGGCTTTGGATTTATTTCTGTGGTCTGGCAGATTGTCATTTTATTAGGCTTGACAACCAATTGTTGACGCAACAGTGTTCCTCAATTTTTTAACTAGGTATTTTGGTGATTTGTTTATCACTATTAGGCACGGAGATGTACAGTAACTCTGAAATGGTTGATATGGTTATGGTGTAGGGATTTTATCAAGGCAAAGGACGTGAAAGCGCGAGAGTATATGCTGAAAAATTTCCAGATCGCATAGTGCGGAACCACCAAACGTTTGGAAATCTGGAGAGGCGAATCCTCGAGAATGGTTGCTTCAAGCCTTCAAGTTCAGGAATTACTTCCCAACGATCCTGAGAATCGCATCACTTTCTGCCGATTTAATCCAAGAGAGGAGAACTCAGGATCTCCACTTCAGTAGAAAGATTTTACATACTGACGGATGCACTTTTACTAGTTCTGGCATCACTAACCTTCACAATGAACACGTGTACAGTGTCGAAACTCCACATGCTTTTACAAGTACACATCATCAGAATCAATTCAAAATTAACGTATAAATTTCAGTAATTGACAATTTCATTTTTGGTTCGGTAGTGAAATATTGAAGAAAAATTCAGGAAATAATCACCCGTGGGACACAACGGGAGCCGTAATTCTTCTTCCCCTGTCGGGCGTCTCGGAGAGGAACAGTCTGCGTCTTCCATCTTTTTGGGCACACGTCACATACGATTAAACAACTTTCATTTTAATTTTTACTCACCCGAATGAGTAAAGTAAATTCACTATCTTCGAAACAGCTCTATATTTTACCCATGGTACTTAATTACCTGTTACATAAGGCTATATATATATATATATATATATATATATATATATATATATATATATATATATATATATATATATATATATATATATATATATATATATATATATATATATATATATATATATATATATATATATATATATATCCTTCAAAATTACCCTGAAGTAATGCCAAGGGTCCAATTCAATTTCTTAAAGAGGATTAACTCCTGTATTCAGCAAAATGGTGGAATTTTTGAACATTTACTATGGTTCAATGAAAGTTTGGGTGTATACTAATTAATCGTTATTCTTAAGTGATTTGTTTTTCTTATTTAGTTTCCAATTGGCCAATCTGTTTTCATATTGAACTTATTAAATTTTATCTTCGAATTTTTCGATTTTTGTACTAGTAAACATTGAATTTTAACATACGACGATTTTATTTTACATCAACCCCCTAAGCAGGGGTGCACAAAACGCAATTTTTTTAATTGGAAAGATGGGTCGAGTGATGCCTCTTTAGAAAGCTCTTTTGATTCTCAACACAAATCTGTAATAATTTTTTAGTTTTTACAAATTCGGAAGAAGATACAAGCTGGTTCGTCAAAGACGTGTTATTTTCAGTGATTGCAAAATCTGTCGATTTCGAATGAACATTCACCGAAATACTGTTGTATTTTGGGAAAAAATATCTTTAAGCAGTTGTTCCACTACACCGCCTCAGACACCCTCTCAGGTGAGGGTGTCAACCCTCTTCGAATTGGTCAGTTAGTTTGAGTAATTACTCATTAGAAATGTTTTAGGATTTCTAGAATATTGTAGACATAAGTTTTGCTTCATCTGCATTGTGATGAAGATACAGGGTGAATTTAGAGAGCGATACATTGTGTGTTCGCGAGGTTTGCTGATTTTGGATGGTGATTCAGAACACGTTTGTTTGGTTTTCAAATAATAGAGCTTATTCATAGAATTATCTACATGTTGGTAAGTAGGGAAAAATTGAAAATTGAAAAAACAATTGAATTCATTATACCTGATACATTTTATAGGTCAACTCGATATCAATCGAACAAATGTTCAAATTGTTCGCCGCCAACTTCCAAACACAAATACAGATTTGGCTCGAAACGTTTCCGGACATTACGTAGCATTTCAGGGGTTCGACGATTACACTCGACTACAATCAGTTTGTCGTAATTCCACCAAATCTACTGGATCAGTTTTATAAATTTGACTCTTTAAGTGATCCCATAAAAAATCTAATATTGACAAGTCGTGAGAACCATTCTGTAGGGCCTCTTCTTCCGATCCATCGATCAAGAAATTCTCGATCTAGAGATTGTCGAACAGAAGTGCACAATGCGGCATCCTGCTGGAACACAACATCCTCTTCTAAATAGCTAGGATCATTTTTCAAGATTTCAGTAATGGCCGGATTGATTAGTTCTTCAAATAGTTGGAGATACATTTCTACCGTCAGATTTCCTGGTATAAAAAATGGCCCAATCAGACGATTCCCATAGTTGCCAACCCAAACATTTAATTTTTCAGGATATTGGGTATGTATTCCACGAAAGTTTCTGGGATTAGAGTCCGACCAGAACCGTAGTAGCCATTCAAAAAAAAATACATTCATCCGAGAAGCAAATATTATAGAGAAAGTGGGGATTGTTTGCGATTCGCTCACTTATTATTTCACAGAATCTAACTCTGCTGTCGAAATCATCCTCATTCAATTCCTGCACCATCTTCATTTTATATGGATGGAATTTGTATTATTTGAAAACTCGTCGAATAATTCTTCGACTCACACCAATTTCACTTTCCAATTTTCTTGTACTCAGAGTGGGATCAATCACTACTTGCCCAAGCCACGCAGTTTCCATTTCCTCATTTCGTTTGGGTCTTTGGACATGCTCTCTTTTCCAATTCTGAACAGAGCCAGTTTCTCTGAATTTTTCCACCAACTCCAAAATGTACTTGGCACTTACGTTTGTCGTCATGGCGTTCATTGAAAATAGCAGCTGCCCTGTTTGCACAAGTATTATTGCTGAAAAAAATTCAATAATTTCTAGTCTTTCAGCTATTCAATAAACCATCATACTGGTATTGATGCAACCAGTGAGTGTGAAAAGCAGCTAGATAAACAAACTAATTCGAATTTCATTCGTCAGATACAACACAAAAACTGCTGCATTTGTTGTTGAGAAATCTGCATTACACCTGTGTGATTTCGGATGAATATTTTTCCGTAACGAGAACTTTACTTGAGTTCGTTTAATTTCAACCTTGGATACCATGCTGTTAGAGGCTTTTCGCATACGACGATCGGTTGCGTATGCGGTCGTAAGACGTGCGTGCCATTACCCTAGTCTTGATTGTCTTCACATGTCTGCGTTCCATCAGTCCAGCGATGGGGAACATTTTTTGCGATTCAACCGATGACACGGAGCGATCATCGCTTTTTTGTGAAGAAGCTCTTATACTATGTATGAATTTCTCCATGATCCACCCTGGATCCTCATTGAAATGTAATCGGATTTGAAAATTTGTTCACTGTAATCAGATAATTCTAAAATCCAATGAGCTATAACTCGGACTAACTGATCAATTCGAAGATTTGAGGGGTTGACACCCTCATCTGAGGTGTGTCTAAGGAGGTGTATGGAAGCACCAGTGCTTAAACATATTTTTTCCCAAAACACAACAGCATTTCGGTGAATGCTCATTCGAAATCGACAGATTTTACAATCACTGGAAATAACACGTCTTTTGACGAACCAGCCTGTATCTTCTTCCGAATAAGTCAAAACTCAAAAATTATTACACAATTGTGTTGAGAATCAAAAGAGATTTCCTATAAAGTATCACTCGACCTATCTTTCCTTTTCAAAAAATTGAGTCTCGTGCTAAGGAGTTGACGTAAAATAAAATCACCGTGTGTTGAAATTCAATATTCAGTAGTACAAAAATCTAAAAATTCGAAGAAAAAATTTAATATGTTTTTCACCGTGTGTTAAAAGATGTCCCCCTTCAGTCAAAAGTTAACCTAACCTGTTTCTGCTTTTTTTTCCTGAAACGAATAGTTAAGCATTTATTCAGTCTTTTTCGTTGTAGTTGCCATATATGTATAAAGAGTACAACTTCACTAGTACGGGCACTCGCTATACCTGGCACTCCAGTAACTCGGGCACGTGACTCATTCGGGCACTTTCGAGAATTTTACCTCTATAATCCGGGCAAGTCGACACCAGCTGATATACAAACAATGATAATTTTCCTGTCTGTACATGTATGTAGGTACTTGTACTATCTAAGAGTGGCGAGTATCGTTCTACAGTTGCATTTTCAATCTCACCAGTGGTGTGCATAATGGCTCCAACCAGAAGAAATCATAAAACGCTCACACTGGCAGAGAAATCAAAATTAATAGATTTTATTGATGGAATGAGTTCTCGTCGAATAGCAGCTAAGTTCACTATTCCAAAATCAACAGTGTTTGACATAAAAAAGAACACGGACAAAATAAAGAGATTTATATCCAAATCGTATCAAGGAACAGGTAGGAATTAGGGATGCACAGAGCAAGGGCTTTCACAAAAAGCCGAGTACCGAACTCTCGGCCAAACAAAATTACTGCATGCCGAGTGTCACGGCCGATTGCTCGGCTGGCCCAACCGGGCCCTCGGTGCATCCCTAGTAGGAATATAATTTTAAGCTTTTCTCGAATTTATTCTATCCAAGGTATTTTTGTAGAAAAAAGAAAATATATTAGAGAAGTTGAGAATCCTGATGTTGAAATCGCATTGTATAACTAGTTTCTTCAACAACGCAACGCACACGTACCAATTTTGTCAGACATATTGAGAGCAAAAGCCAAACAGTTTTATGAACAAATCACAGGAAAAAAGGTTTTCTGGTAAGTTCGGGATGGTTACATAAATTCAAGCTTAAACATGGAATTCGTTTCTTGAAGGTTTGTGGTGAAAAACTTTCCAGTGATGTTTCCGCTGTGATACCATTCAAGGAAAAATTTCTATCGGCTTTTGAACAGATGGAATTAAGCAAAGAACAGGTGTATAATGCTGATGAATCGGCCTTTTTTTGGAGATGTTTACCAAACACAACTTGGGTTCATCAAGGGGGGAAAATTAGCACCAGGTCGAAAAGTGTCAAAAGACCGCTTAACATTCATGCCATGCTGCAACGCGGCTGGAACTCACCAATTACCTTTACTAGTATTGGGAAAAGCGGCCAATCCACGAGCATTCAAAAACAAAAGTTCATTACCAGTTGTCTACAAAGCATCTACCAAAGGATGAATGACCAGACCATTATTTAATGAATCGTTTAAAACATCTTTTATCCCCGAGGTGAGGAATTTTTTAACTAAGATTAACAACCCCTCTAAAGCTTTGTTGTTGGTAGAATGCAAGTGTCGTATAGAAAATGCCTTCTTAATCATATCATTTCGCATAAATGTGAAGAGATAACTTCCATTTTGAAGCAGTATAATTTGAAAGATGCCGTGAACAATCTTGCCCAATCTTGGAAAGCCATTACTTCAAAAAATATTATATATATTATAATATGACACTATAGAAGTAGAAGAATCAGATGATGAAAATATTCCACTCTAAGAGCTTCAGAAGAAACTTCGTCCAATCAGTGAAAATGATTTGAAAAATATTGCAGAATCATTGAGGAAAATGACTTATTCATTGAGAACATTACCAACTGGGCTGTGGGAGACAAAGAGTTTGTTATCGATTCGACTGAAGAAGAGCTTATACAGCATGCTTTAGGAAGGAATATTGAAACGACCGGAATTGTACCTTGCTTAACATAAAAATTGTTCAGCAATTAAATATATTATATATTAGTGACAGTCTAGAATGTCTTACCTTCAAAGGTCTAACAATCGTAATAGTTTCAATCGTGGTGGTAGGAACAGCCATTTTTCTGAAAAAAAAACAAAGATGTATATTATACTGATATGCGTTCTTTGATGAGCTTTTAAAAATATTGATAATATTTTTAATTTATTACAGAATAACATCTATATAAATGAAAATGTATCGTCGAATTGCATGTACACCCTTAAGTAATTTTTCATTAAAATCACATTTGCTTTTTTAAATCTAAGTTAATGAGATAGAAGGACGTTCAATTGTTCAGCCAGCAGTTGACAACTTCAAACAGACCATATGTCACATTGAAATTTCAGTCATATACAATTACCGCCTCTGTCCCAAGAGGAAAACGGCGTTCCGTTTGTTTAGATATTTAACGTCAAGTTATTTATTGTTATTCATAAGAAAATGCCACCAGTGAGGCATCTTAATATCGGTTGACGTACGCGTAACGAAAGTCGAGTTCAATATATTTGAGACGACGAAAGGAAAATAGCGTAAACAGCGTTTGGAGGCAACCATAATGAGAATTTTTCAAGAGAGATCTACCATGACTTAGGAAGAATCCATAACATCGACTTCAAGCGAGAGGCAACAAAACAAACGATCAAACGTAACTTCTCTTGTGATGACTTCTTTCAACTCTTGCAGATTTCGAGGTTTAACGACGTAGCGTTGAGCATTTAGGTTTCCCCATAAAAAATCATCACATGCAATGAGATCTGGGGAACGAGAGGGGCCTCACCACATCACCAAAACGATAGATTACATGACCAGCAAAAATGCGAAGCACAATTTCCATTGAGGCTCTGGCTGTATGTGCCGTGGCACCATCCTGTTGGAACCAAACATTTCTTCTGTTCATTCTTCTTCGTCGCAATGCTGAAATAAAAAAGTCCTCCAGCATGAAAACATATCGCACAGAGTTTACAGTTACGGTTGCCCTTCTCTCATCCTCGAAAAAATATGGTTCAATCCTACCAAGACGGCTCAAAACGCACCAAACGGCGATTTTCTCACTGTGAAGTGGAGATTGATGCAGTTCGCGGGGGTTTTCAGCTGCCCAATATCGGCAGTGATGAAAATGAGCCTCATTATCATTATCACTGGTTCATTTTCATCAGCGATAATCATTTGCCATCTCTCGGCAAACTGCTGGCGTTGTGTAAAATATCCTTCGTTCATGTGTTGCACTACCATGAGTTTATAGGGGTGAAATCGGAGGTCTTGGTGTAAAATTCTGCGAACAGTTCGACTACTCATTTGGAGTGCTGCAGCTCGTTTTCGGACGGAGCGCCTGGGCTTTGAACTACAGCACTCTTTCCACGGAAGCTGGTGTCCTTACACTTCGGGGAATTTTGCTGACGCTGATGATTGTGTCATGTTTCGGAACTGAAGCTTTACGACCAATCTTGAAGAGTTGACGAGAGCGCCGCTATAAGAGGATGAAAAACTTTCCCTATTTTAAATACTCTTCAATCGCGAAGGCACAATGCTCTCTTGTCCAGATAACCATTGTGAACTAAATTGTAACCCCTCCTGAGTCGCATGATCTCAACCGTTCCCCTCTACTCACTCACCGTTACGTGTACTACCCGATCCAAAAACGCCTTTCCATTACGACCCACCCTGACATCAAACGTTTCAATATAATGGAATTATTAATAATTCAACTGAGGTTAATATTTACAGGAAATGTTACATTTCTTTAGTTCACGACCATACAGTGTGAAGCCAAGGCGGGCATAAACATAGTGATTCTCGAACGATCGTAGTTTTTTCTGGAAATTCCGAAAATTATTCTTCATTTTTCCTATTGAAAAAATATTGTGTGTGTCCATGTTATCTCTCTGGAAGTTTTCCAATCCCATGGAAATATTACAACAATCTTTTCTTTTCAAGAGTTGCTGTCAATTAAAGCAGTGTCTAACCACACAATCCCTAAGAGATATTTCGATTATTATTATATACATTTCGCAGCAGTTGCGAAACCAAATAATTGTTGCACAGAGTGTATTTCACGATGTTCACCCCGCGAGAGTTTTGATGAACTCACCATTTAAAGGTGCTCTCCACTGCGCGACCTATCAGAAAGTCTATTTAAGGGAAGGGGAAATTTCAAATACGTTTGACGGCCTTTAATTCACCTTCCAGCAACAATTCAGCATTGGGTATTTATCGCTTTTGTCCTGGGTATACTTTAGATAAACCTCTCCCCACAGAATGAAGTTGAGGAAGGACTTGAGGGACAGATTCCGAAAATTTTTCTATTGAAAAAATACAGTGTGCGTCTATGTCATTTCTCTGGAAGTTTTCCAAAGGCATGTAAATATCACAAAAAGCTTTTCTTTTCAAGAGTTGCTGTCAATTAAAGCAGTGCTTGACCACAAAAACAATCCCTAAGAGGCATTTCGATTAATATTTATAATAATAGGATACTAATGCATCGTTTAAAACACATTAATCGAAAAATTAATTTAAAAACATTTCACAAGATGTTTTCAAAAATTCCCGCTTCCTCTCGTACACATATCCTCGAACGAACTGCCAGATGCCCAACCAATTTTCTAATAACATCCGGTTGGTTTCGAATAAAATCGTAATCTTTCTCAATTCTTTCAATTAGGTGCTTCCGGTTAAGTATCTCTTCACCATAGACAAAATTCTTCGAGTAATCCCACAAAGAATAGTCCAAACACGTAATATTCTGCGTTCAAAATCAAAATTTTTACTTATAATTGGTCATGTTAACCATAGAAAATCAGTATTGACAGGTCTGTGGAACACAGAATTAATTATCGATGATCTATTTTCCAGTTGTGAGTTTTCCAATTTAGTTTCAGATCATCATCAAATTCTATTCAATATGCCCCGTTTTACGCACAATGACTATGCTGATAAGATGTTGATGTATGAGTTTTGTCGTTGTAGTTCTCGGGCAGCAGCCAGCAAATATCGTCGGCGATATCCACGACGGCTTGTTCGACATCATCAAACTTTCGAAAGGGTTAATCGTTTTTAAAGAGAAACTGGAAATTTGTCATCAGCTCCAAGAAGAGACAGGTCAAAATCTTAAAAATTACAACTTGCAAAATTATTGCTATATGTGTATATGTATACATTGAAGAATTTTTATTCAAGGAACAATATTCAACCTTCCGTAGAATGTTGAATATCCTTTCCTGAAGGAGCTGGTTTTCAGATCATAATCACCGTTAACCAGGGCCTCACAGCAACGTTACAGCTCTGTCGGATTTCATGCCGGGGATTTTGAAGGGTGGATCGGAAAATCAGCTCCTTCAGGGAAGGATATTCAACATTCTACGGACGGTTGAATATTGTTCCTTGTATAAAAATTCTTCAAGAGAAAGGTCTGTCCAGGCGGCATATTTGTATCGAGCGTACAGTATACCGCATTCGGGTAAATTCGCAATCGCCATATTAGCCGAGCTGTCTGCCTCAAAGCTCAAAGACTCTACTCAAAGCGAGCGTCGATATACCGATCCATCGTCGGGCTAACGTAGGCTCGATAAAAATCCCGCGAAAGTTTTTTAGTTCTGCATTCCGTTTTCGATTTCAATTCAGTTATTCAAATTTAATGAAAGATATACTGGAGTGGGGAGAAAATTATAGTACCACGTGGTCAATTCGAGTGAAATAAGAACAAACTTCAAAACGAAGCACGAAGTTGAGGTGAGTAAGAGGCCAAAATTCAATTATCTACATAAAAAAAAACAAACGTTCAGCTCAATTTAGTCTGCGTTGGTTGAAAGTTCCATAGGTGCTTCGTTTTAGCTTTGCAGGGTCCAAGTGCTTTCTCGTATTAACTTGAGGAAGCGAATGAATTTCACCTACCATGTTCATGAGAAATTTGAAATGTGTTGAAAGTTTTCATGAAAAATAACTTAACTACGTCGAGGTTAATTCTTGAATTCTTAAATACCTAATGCCATTTGGAGTTATCAGGATTTCTCCATAAAATCGGGTATTTGAGGTTAATTTCTAAAATAATGCATGTTTTTCAGCAATGGTTTACTGATCTGGAACTAAAATCAAAAAATACATGGTATATCACTAGGACCACAATAACACCAATCGAAAAAGCTAGACAGCACGTATTCAAAAGATTATATCATTGTCAGTTCAAAACAAAAAAATTAATAAATTGAAAGGAGTCCGAAAGAAAGAACATCCTTCTAGAAATATAAATTGTCCAGCAGTATTGCAAGTTGTTATTAAGAAACAAGAAACATTCGAGAACAAGACTTAAGCATGTTGACACTCTGCTAAAAGAATGGACATGCATAATCACTTTGAATAATAACCACAACCATACAATAGTGTAGCCGCTTTAACAAAAAGGCGAATTGGGGAAGAAACTACGAGAGAAATTCTTCAATTGTTTGAAAAGTGACATTCTGTTGCATCAGCTTATAATAGTTTCTGCTTCAGTAAAACGGAAGAGCTAGGTGACCAATATGATGCGATAGATACTATTTTCCAAGTAAAGAAGATTTTTCAAATATGTGGAAATCTCACTTTAAACGCCAATATGGAGATAGGTCAGGTGAAAATATGTTTTTTAGACTCGAAGAGAATCTCAAACAATCCATCGATACAGTTTATAAGATAACCAATAATGAAGACGACTATGCTGTTGCATTATGCACTCCAATAATGCAACGTGCTGCAAGACACCTAATTCAGTCATCAGAAATATTATTCGTAGATGTTAAAAGTAATTGCGATGTGCAAAATCATAAGTTGTATCTCCTGCTGGGGGTATACCGTTAGTATGCATAATTACAAACAGCCAAAAAGCCACTATTTTTGATTATGCTCTGAAAGACTTGATCGAAATAATGCCTTTCAAACTTTCACCATCAGTCATTATGACAGATGTTGATTTAGTAGAACGACATGTTTTACAAAAATATTAGCCTAGATCCACTTTACTTCTTTGCAGTTTTCAAAGCCTTATGGAAATGGTTACAGCTCGCTAAAAATGAAATCAAAAAGAAGATAGACAATCATTATATGCGTTATTGAGAAATATACTTATGTCAAAAACGGAAGCATGCGTGGAAAAAAACTTACAGCTATTTTACCAAAACCATAAATATCCACAATACAAAAAATACGTTGACAATAAATTGAAAGAATTCATATCTGGTGCTTGTATTATCGAAAGCCATTAATGATACGTGGAGCTGATACAAATAACTATGTCGAAGTAATGTTTCGTCTATTTTAAGATATTTCCCTCGAAAGAACAAAAGCATATAACCTAACACAGTTAACTGATTTCATTATAAGTAGCTTCGATAGTTATTACAAACAAAGATTACTTGATTTGATAATGAATAAGATGAGCAAGTCAACCTTGAATCGTTTATCTCCCAATGCAAAAGATGTATTGCCAAATCAGATAACAGAATTGGGAGAAATGCAGTACCATGTCCTGAGCAGTTCTCAAGAAGGAGTGATCTACTTTGTGGATATATAAGAGTAATATATGTACCTGTCCCATCGGTATCGGTGGAAAAATATGCAAGCATCAATCTGCCATAATAAAAGAGTACAATATAACGAACGCTTGCAATACTCTATCACTTGAAAGTAAGAAAATTCTATACTGCATAGCCACAGGAGAAGAAGACGACAGTACAAATATTCCGTCCACAAGAACTGGTGAACAAATTATAGAACCTCCTGATGATAGTGATAATATAAAACAAGATTGGAGCGAATTCATTTCGAAGTTCAATGCGGATGTATTAACAAATTTGGAGAGTGATCCATTAGGATTTAGTCCAGCCGTTCGAATATTCATGACAAATTACGCAAAAAATATCAATAGCAGCTCAACACTGATGAGTGTGCCACCTCTTTTAAATTATATCACTTGCCACGATCTCTGACAGTAGTTTCGAGAAATTTTATGAGAAGGGGGATGAAAATTGCAGTTCAGCCAACTTCTGTTTGCCGAATAAAGGTGAAAATAACTGGTAGAAGACAAATGAAGGCAGGAAGAAAAGTGGGAAGTCTTAGATCAAAGAAGTCTAAAACTCCGCATTCTCTCAATATATGTGTAAATAATATGGACTGGACAAGAATAAATTTGCGAAATGATATTCATTTCAAAAACACAGTAATTTCACAGATGTTTTGTAAGTATCATGGTATTCACGATTTTTTCTTCAGTTAGTTGCCTGTTTTCATAACTACATTCTAAAATTTTACTCGTAATAAATATATTTTCAGTTTAGAAGTGGAACATGAATTTCTTTCTGTTGAATATTCATTTTTTCACCTACAATTCCTACATGTCCCACTGATGGTTACTATTAGTGAAGTTCGGAACTTCAGTCTGTACCTGCCGAACTCGGGTCACCCGAATGCGGTATACTGTACGCTCGATACAAATATGCGTCCAGACGATTGCTAGACAGCGCAACAATATCATTGAAATTATAGAGGACAATCTGAACATAAATACACGACGAGTGGCGAGTACATTGAATTTGAGGCAAGTACGGCGAGCCCTGAAAAAAGAAAAAATGCATCCCTACCAGTTCCATCCGCCACAGGTGCTACATCCAGGAGATGAGCTAGCAAGAATGCAATTTTGCCACTGGGTATCAAGAAATCGCCGACTTAGTTATAGAACTTTGTTCACTGATGAGGAAAATTTTACAGAAAATGTAGAAATGTAGTAGAATGCAAAACACGCACGTTTGGAAAAGGCAAAATTCTAACTCGATAAGACCACGCCATTCCCAAGTACAATTTTTTGTCAACGTTCGGTACGGTGTTTATAAGAACACCCTAATTGAGCCTGTTTTTCTTCCCGACCATTTGAATGGAAACAGTTATTTAAATTCATTTTGAAACACCAATCACCCGATCTTGTTGACAACGCTAATATTGACAGAAGAGGAATCTAGTTTCAGCATGTTTCTGCGGAAGAGGGGGTCCTCAAAACCCTCCGCGATCTCCCGACCTTACGTGTTTCGACTATTTTTTGAGGTTACCTGAAGAATTTTGTCTATGATAAACAAATAGTTAACCGGGAACACCTAATCCAAGAAATTGAGGAAGGTTACGATTTTATTCGAAACCGGATGTTATTAGAGAATTGGTTGGGTATCTGCAATTCACTCAAGGATATGTTTTCTTATTGAAAATTATTGGCACGTTTTGAAAACATTAGCCAGCAGGTTATGTGTTTATAGAGATATATAGAAGGGATTCTCTATGGCCTTTGTACCTAGCCTGATTCCATTAAGACAATTTGGAAGAATTCAAGAAGAAAGACTTGGATACATACGCTAAGGGGCTTGTCAAAGCGATTTTTATTCTTCATACACAAACAGGTAGAGCCGCGGAAAAGCAATTAACATATAAGGAAAAAAACATAGGGAAATAGGACAGCTGTAAAAGAAACTGTAAGGTCCACAGAGATTAAGGATTAAGGGGAAGATAGGATATAAGGTTTTAATTAGGAGGTAATTCGTAGTTTTTCAATAGATTTGTATATTTCTAGATAAGTAATGTAGTTTTGAGTTTTAAAAATGATATTCAGGTTAAATAGGGATATTATATTTGTTTTTTTGGATAATCGAAACGAGCGAATTGATTTCTAAATGGTAACGTTCACATTGAAGGATAACATGGTCTAACGATCCGATTTCTCCACACTCGCACAGAGGAGTGTTTTTCTTTTTGATCATATGGAGGTACTTAGGGCAAAGAGCGTGACCACTCCTTAGCCGAGACATTGTTCGAATGAAGTCCCTATGGAAGAGAGACATGTTCCTTTTCGGGGTATACGAGGTGAACATTTTGAAACCAAAGTTCAGTAATAGGCTCTACGTGAATGGATTTGTAAAAACAAGTCTTCAAACTATTTCGAAATTGTTAATCCATTATCCTTTATATTTTTCAGAAGAAGGAGGATGTCAGAATATACGCAAGGAGAAGAGTGTATTTCGTCTATTTCTAAGGCTTCTTTCGCCAGATAATCGACTTTTTCGTTACCAGGTATACCGGAGTGAGCCCTTGTCCACATGAAAGAGATTTTAAATCCCAAGTTTCTAAAATATTCGATTGATTCGAGGATACCACAGTGAATGAAATTCAGCTTCGTTTCTAATTTGAGGTGACTAATGCTCAGGAGACTGATTTGACTGTCAGAGAGTATCAAAATATTTTTAGATTCAAATCGCTCGAACGAAGATGAAACATAGTGTAAAGCCTTCCAAATCGCGAAAAGCTCTCCTGAGAAGATAGTGAAGTTGCCATTAAGGAGGTATTTGACAGCAGATTCTAGATGTGGGTCACAAATAGCGCAGGATGTTTTGTCAAGTTGTTTTGAAGCGTCAGTATAGATTTGGTGATGATTACTGAAATTAGAATTTATGATTTCCCGAAAAGTCATATAAGTAGATGGCCTATTCTCATATTGTGGAATATATACATTTTCAATCCTTTTTAGATCTTTCAGATTCAAACTATGAACTGGAAGTTTATCAGATCTTGCTATTCGATCTTTATAAGATAGAATATGATGGTAGCAAGAGATCATTACTGGGTCTTTTTTCGATATGCAATATTTATCGGTGGGAGATATCAGAGATAGGAGGAATAGTTCTTCGATAGATTTCAAGATTTTCTTGGAAAAAACTATAGCCTTTATCAATGTTTAGCATCCCAAATATTCCCTGCGGAGAGACAAAGGAAGTTCTACTGCTTCCGACAGAACTACTTAATTCGGAGTGCCTTTAAGTAAACCTATACAAAATTTGATTGCCTTACGTTGTAGAGTATCCAATTTTGCCAATTGTGTATTCGAGGCTTCACCGTAAAATACGGATCCATAATGAATTATGGATCGAATGAATGATTGATAAAATAAGAGCGCGATAGATTGGTCGGCCCCCCATCTATTGCGACAGATATATCGTAGTAGTTGAATTCTTTTTTCAGTTTTATTCAAAATGAAAGATATATGATCTTTCCAAGATAATTTGCGATCCAATACTACTCCCAAAAAACGCAAGCAATCTTCATATGGAAAAATGTATTCAGCAAGGTGGACATGATCCAGGAAAATATTCCTCTTTCTTGTGAAAGTACATACAATCGACTTTTCCGGGAAACCAGAAACGAATTGAGAGAGTAATTGTGTCTCCTCCTCTAGAGTTGATTAAATTGTGTCGATTGATCTGCCTGAAGAGTAAAGGCATATATCGTCGGCGAATTGTAGGACTTTGACATGTAGACTGGAGATGGTTTTTTCTAATCTATGATAAAGAATAATGGAAAGTAGAGGTGATAAAATTTCTCCTTGGAGTATACCCAGACTAGTATATCTCGGTACTGAAAGTTTATTATTCAATCTAATGACAATTTCTCGATTAGAATATAAATTTGTGATGAAAGTGGAAAATTTGAAGGATAGTCCAATTATTTGCATTTCTGTTTGCAAAACATCTAAACTGGAATTATTGTACGCTCCTTTTATGTCCGCGAATAAATCTCTAGTTTAATTATTCTTCATGAAAGATAAGTATATGTGCGTAACCAGGTGGTTTATACTATCGTAAGTTGAAAAAACTTTACCAAATCCGAAATGAGATTCGGGATATTATTTGTGATGTTCTAACCACCACTCGAGTCTGAATTTAATGATTCTTTCGAAAGTTTTGAGAATGCAGGAGCTCAGCGATATTGGTTTGTATGAATCTGCGTTATCAGGATTTTTTCCGGGTTTCAATATAGGGACGACAATGTATTTTTTCCAGTCTGGAGGAATAATACCTGAAGACCAAATTCGATTGAATATATCCAATAATACTTTTTCTTGCTTCTTCGGGTAACTTCGATAGCATGATGTTTTGCACATTGTCGCAACCTGGTGAAGTGTTCGCATTTGATTTTAGAGCTCTTTCGAGTTCGTGAAATTCAAAAAGGGTATCTAGTTCATGATTCGTCGAAAAGGTGATAGCTTTTTCTGGGCAGAATGTACCAGGAGGGCAAAGTTTGTCTAAGAATTCTTTCGACCATTGACCTTCAATTACAGGGTGACTAACTGGTGTAGGGGTATTCTTATTTTTTTTATATTCCTCCAGAACGATGAGATAGTACTGCATTTATTGAGATCGCTGCAAAATTGTTTCCAGGATTCTTGTTTGCTTAGTTTTATTATACGACGTGCTATGGCATCCTGCTTTCTATATTCGAAGAAATTGGTCACGTTAGATGTTCTCAGATAATTTTTGAAGGCCAACATTTTGTTTTTCACAGCTGTATTACACTTTTCATTCCACCAAGGTTTGCTTTTTGTGTTAGAGTTGGATTTATTTACTGGTATGCTAGCGTTGCAAGCGTTATTTAAAATTTCTAAAGAACTTTTCATAGCCATTGATCTCCTCAACCTCAAAACTAAAAATATCATCGAGTATTTTAGAATTTTAGAAGGCCAATCAGCCTTATCAGTGTTAAATTTTTGGGAAGGTTGACGAGTAGTTATGTCAATGTTGCCCTTGTTCAGGTTAAATCTTATAGGGTAATGATCTGAACCTAGAGGAAATTCATCCACGAACCAGTTTTCTATGAACGGGAATAGTGAAGCTGAACAAATCTATAGCTGACTTGGTATTGTTTGGTGAAGGAATTCTTGTTGCCGAACCATCATTCAGAATGAATAGATTTTTCTTTTCAAATGACTCAACAAGTTCTGTGCCTGATGGAGAGTCAGACACCGAACCCCAGGAAGAGTGGTGTGAGTTAAAATCCCCTGCAAGAATAAATTTGCTGCCTAGTTGGATTATAAGGTGAATCCATTGAGATTCTTTGATGTGAGATCTCGGAAGAACATAAATGGAATATATTGGAATAACTCCATTTTCGGGAAGGGTTAGGTTTACCCCACTGATTTCAACGTTGTCCGAAATCGGAATAGGGTTTATTTCAGAAAAAGCAATTGATCTTTTCAAGAGAATGAGGGCTCCTCCTCCTCGACCCTGCCTTCTATCCTGACGGAAAATATTATATTTTTGAAAAGATAGTTTGTTAAAAGGCTTCAGCCAAGTTTCACTAAATATTCCTATATCTATGTTATTTTCTTCCAGATAAAGTTCTAAAAAACCTTTATTAGAAAGTATTGACCTACAGTTCCATTGAAGTACTCGTGGACTCGCCATTGTGGATTGAATCATTATTTGTATTTGAATTATTGTTGTTTTTACTATACGATAAATTTGGAAATGAACTCGAAAAGTTGAGTTCGATAAGACACTTTTTGACAATAGTAAATATCAATTCAGTGAGATCAGGAAAGTTGCCGGGAGAGAGTGCAACTCCTCCCAATATAGATGGTTCACTAGACATTTGAGATCGGTTCAGAAGGCAACCCCCATTTCTCGATGGAGACCTCGGGATTTCAATTATTTCTCTGCGTTTTCTTTCGGTTTCCAGTTGATTTTCAGAAACAATATTATGTATTCTTCTCTTTTTGAGAGCTTGAACATTTTGATGTAAAATAGGAGATTGACGACCGCCGATCAAACTGGAAGCAGTTATGTTTGCAAAACAGTTTTCCATCTTGGATGATGCTTCTTTCAAAGAAATGTTTTCTTCTGCCATCTTCTTTTTAATTTTTTTCTGTTTTTCGTAAACAGGACACGTTTTTATATCATCTGACTGATGGCTTCCCAGACAATGGACGCAAATAGTTTCAGTGCTAGTACATTTACTAGACTCATGATCTTAACTGCATTTCACACATCTAATTCTGCTTTTACAAATTTTATCTCCGTGCCCATAACGTAGACATCTTCTACATAATATGGGGTTTTGAACGAATGCTGAGACGTCTCGTATGCAACCAAACAAGCCTACTTGTTTAGGCAGCGCTTGACCTCTGAATGTTAGCATGACCCAGGAAGTTGGGACAAAACTGATTGTTGTATCATCGTTAATAATTTTTTTCTTCATTCTACGCACTTCACAGGGAAATGGCCGACTTAATTTCGTCATCCGAAATATCCAGATCGATTGCTTTTATAATACCAATCCGTCGTACAATAAACAAAGGTATATAAGCTTCAAGATCATTTTTCGAGAGAAAATCGGACGAAAGGAGAGAATTTGCACTTAAATACGTTCTCAGTTCAACTACGATCCTTTTAACCCCTGATTTTTTTATATTGATAACATTATCTGAAACATTTGGAATATTTCTGTAAATTAATTTACCGATGTGAAGTTGTGATAGGCTCTTAAAATTACCGTCTTTCGAGTGTATGTATACCAAAAATGGACCAGTATCGGATATTTCATATCTTGACGAGAGTTTAGGACCTTTTCTCTGATAGAAGAAGTATTTCCATTTTCATTCGTAATATTCTCATCTGATTTTTCACCAAATGCTTCAATCGATACATTGTTGACAGTGGTTTTTTTCTACAAGATGGAACGGACTCGCCGAGACTCCTTGGTCCATATTAATATCTGGGATGATCGAGTTATTTAAAACACCATCACTAGTAGTTTGTAATGTGGGAATACTTCCCCCCTTATCAGGGGGATCACTTTCTGACATTTTATCACTTATAGAAAATTATGATATTATATTTCACGATAATTGAATTTCGATATAAATCGCATGTTGTTGAATGAACAGATGCGGAAGATAATTAAGAAACACCTTGTCTCTGTCGCAACTCACTAGCCCGGGAATTTTGCCGAACCCCTCTCGTGTCGAGGGAAGGGATGTTCAATATCCAACACATCTCTGTTAGATAGGACCGACGGATTTACATCTCCTCCGAAAGATGGATACTCAAGCGATTCCCAGAATCCGAAAAATCGCACCGACTATGTGGGGATTGAACCCAGGTAACTCTGCGCAGGAGACGAGCATCGTTTCCCCTACGCCACCGAGCCGGCTGCGAGGATATGTGTTCGAGAGGAAGCGGGATTTTTTGAAACGTGTTGTGAAATTTTTTAAATTAATTTTTTGTTAGTTACTTCTCGTTTTGTAAGTGGTTGATATGTTTCAATGTTTCTCTTCTCGAATGAATTTTTCATTTTTATTTAGAGTTTTTATCAACGTGAAATATTTGTCTTCGATGGATGTGTTTTAAATGATGCGTTAATATTCTACTATTAAAAATATTAATCGAAATGTCTCTTAGAGATTGTTTTTGTGGTCAAGCACTGCTTTAATTGACAGCAACTCTTGAAAAGAAAAGCTTGTTGTGATATTTCCATGCCATTGGAAAACTTCCAGAGAGATGGCATGGACGCACACTGTATTTTTTCAATAGAAAAATTGAAGAATAGTTTTCGGAATACGCCCCTCAAGTTCTTCCTCAACTTCATTCTGTGGGGAGAGTTAAAGGCCGTCAAACGTATCTGAAGTTTCCCCTTCCCTTAGATAGACTTTCTAATAGTTTGCGCAGTGAAGAGCGCCTTTGAATGGTTAGTTCATCAAAGCTCTCGCGGAGTGAACATCGTGCAACAATTATTTGGTTTCGCAAATGCTGTGAAATGCCATATCTCAATTCGTGTCTATCGTTATCCGTTCAAATTTATACCTGAAAATCTTGATGCGGATTGTACTTGGCCGATCTTTGGGCCATGCGTCCTTTCTATCTCCCTTACCCCGAATACTTTCTCTGTTTGTATTTGGTCGTACCTCCAATATTCGCGACAACTTTTCCTACGTTTGTGATGACATTGACGCATACTGTATTTTTTCAATAAAAAAAACTGAAGTATAATTTTCGGAATACGCCCCTGTAGTACTTTCTCGACTTCATTCTGTGGGAAGAGGTTTAGATGAAGTGTTCCCGGGATAAAAACGATAAATATCCAATGCAGAATTGTTAGTTGGAAGGTAAGATACAATTGATGATCATGAAGTATTTCCAAAACAAAAAAAAATAGAGTTATCCTCATAATCATACCTCGTTAAAAAAGTTTAGTGGAATGCGACAGTTTTCGCTGTAAGCTCATTTTTTAGAGCAATTATTGCTGATTAGGATCGCGTGCAAGGGTTTCGTCTACATACAGTATTCTAAACATCAGCCATGTTATTTGTGGTACGAAATATCGAGGAAATCGGTCTTTGAGTTCAAGAATTATTGCGATTAGAAAATTCGTCCAGAGAACGGCCTTTATATCGAAAACGAAAAGCTTTATCTATTCTCGTATCCTAAGTGCCGATTCGAACTCCCTTAATGTACTCAAATACAGTTAAGCTATGTACGATCACTTTTGATAACCTGTATAGTGAAAAAAGTCATGAATAAACGGAAATATTCAGGAAAAAATAATATGGCCGATAGAAGTTCACCGGGTCAGGTAGACTAAAACATATGTGTAATCAGCAAATTAAATATATCGTGTTCAATGCATCTTTTCCTTCAGAATAAACTAGGCATTAAATAAGTATGTGAAACAATCACTTCAGTCCGTAGAAATTTACTTAATACCTCCTTTTTCTTTCGACGTGATTGCAGTGAACAGATGAATATATTACGAAAGTTGTCATGTACGAAAATACAATCAGAACTGGCCACATTAATCTTGATAGGTTCCATTTGAATAGATAAATATCATGAAATTCGAAATTTAAGGGTTAACGTACTCAAGTTATTTTGCCATACTCATGCTTATTCTTTGTTACAGGGTTGTGGTGTTTAAAAAATTAAACTGACTTGTCAAATAATTTACTACGACCGTTTCCTTCAAGTGGACTATTCCATTATGTTTTCGAACAACTGTCAAAATTTTTGTTTAGACATATAAGAAGTATGATTGTTGAAATATTTTTCTGCTGGTTTTCTTTTTCCATTGTTACAGATTCCTGTCCCAAACCCCCTTCCTTTCACTATTGTCTTCGTTTGGAAATCATGGAATGCAAGAGAGAATGAAGCGGCTAAGCAAATTTTTGGTACTCTTTATATACACACGACACTAACACAACATAAACAGACAAACTATTGCTAGTGCAATAGCGACAGTGAAACGAGGTTTTTTCACTCGTTGATTGAATTATATACAAGATAGTATGGTTCCCCTGTTACATTTCCTGAGCTCACAGTTGTGCTTTTTCTGACACACACCAAAATTATAGATATAAGCATTTATTGTAAATACAATTATTCCAATTTTTGTAAATCCTCTCTTTTCAAAAGTATATATATATATATATATATATACATATATATGGACCGTGTTGGTCCATAGAGGGCGACTCTCGTACATATGTACGAGGTGCGTCCTTTCTGGAATTGATAGGGTACCCCGATGTAGCTTGGTAGGATGCTGAAAAGCGATATGCGACACTGATGAGCTCTTAATAAGGGCGAAACTGCAGTCTGCCGCTTCGTTTCTCGGCATCCTGCTTAGTTGCACTATTGTGGCGCTTGGGGGCTGCGTGCATGGCGGGCAGATTTGGAAACTAGCTCTTGTCAGGAGGGATTACTCATTCATCTACGGATTTTTGAATAATTCGTCTTGTCTCTCAAAAATAAAAGAGTATCTAATTATTAGGATAAGTACATACTTTTTTCCAAATTATATGTAATAGAGATTTCTAATTATAAATAAAAAAAATGATAATCATGTTGATGAATACTTGTCTCCATAGAAAATAACTGAAATAACTGATGTGGCTTTATACTCGATCTGACAACTTTATTCCTTGAAGGACAGTATTGGGAAGCTTTGCATTTACAAACATTTCACTTTTTATGCTATTACACTTTGTTTATAATATTATAGATAAACTATATCTCAATACGTGCGCGAAGCTCGGTTTGAGAACCGTGCGAACCGTGTGCGAAATATAAAGCGCGTGTGCTGAACATAGCCCAGACTGGAAAAAGCGGGAGTGACCTTGGCGCGATGAGCCAGGGGTAGTAAACTAGATCACTAAATTGGCAACAATGGTACTGTAATATCCCGACTTGTACGTTTCTGCTCTCATATGCCATTCCATTGAAAATGTCATGTGGTTGTCATATTTCAATTTTTGGCATCTAATTCTGATATTAATTCATTCTTTTTCACGGGAGACGACCTTAACACGAGGGAAATTGATCATTTATGTAAGATGGGTAGTATTTGTATTTTTGAAGGAAGACTTTGATTGTAGTATTTTTTTGTTGTTGAAAAATGCTCCAGAAGTTTTCAATTTCAGATTACATCGCTCGCAGGCATCGAAGGATTTGAAGAATTTAATTGTTGGGGACAACTGTTGTGGCGACAAAAGCTAAGTAGTAATTTATTTTATTATTTTCTTCATCTTTGACTGAAATTGATACACCTAGAATATCTTCCTCAAGTTAAAATCCCTTAGACTATCTTACATATTATGAACCTTTTGAAAATGTTTCCACTTACAATGATTGTTGATTTGCTGTTCGAACGTTGTGGTGTACAGATATGTTGATGCTCCGTATCGATAAAACAAAGATAAATTTGTCTGTGAGGTCTAATAAAACCCGAATTGGCCTGATTATGGCACCCGATTTGCGTAATACTAGTAAGACTGTACAAACCACGTAGAGTAAATGTTGAAACTTTTGTTACCGAAATTAGTGATGTCTTCGACAAAGTGTTTCCGGTAGTTGACCAACTAATTTTAATGGGTGATATAAATATTCATTTGTTAAATGTTGACCACAGTGACACGAAAAAGTTCGATATTCTTTTGAGTTCTTATAACATGCATCAGAAAATAGAAGAACCCACGAGAATCACAAGAACACTTGAATCACTCATTGACGTTTTGTGTGTAAGTATGGACCTTATTGTTTCTGATTTGTTAGCCACCGACTTGGAAAATATTTCTGATTATTTGCTCTTTGAATGTTTTATCGAAATCATGTTTGACGAGCCAATAGAGTCAGGTAATTTTCGTTATAGATACTTAAGAGCAACTGACATTTTCCAGTTCAATATCGATGCGAATGATGTTGATTGGAATGCCATGCCGTTATTGCCATTGGTGATTTAGATCATCAAGTCGAAAAGTTGAAAGAAATCTTTCTGTACCTGTTTGATAAACACGCTCCAGTTAAAAGTTCGAGAAAGTCGAAAAAAAAGGAGCAAACCTTATATGACTCACATCATTCGCGAAATGATTGCATTGAAAAATAAGGCCCATAAACGATATATAAAAACTTAAAAATTTGAACATTAGGAATATTATAATGACCTCAAGAATTAATTATGAGACCTTTGCAATAAGCCAAGAAAAAATTGTTTTCATGCAATATCATATGAGGCTCTCTGAGGGTGATAATAAAAAACTGTGGAGTAACTTAAAATCTTGGGGTGTCCACAAATCACGTGGCAGTAACTTACTGAACCTACCACCCGATTTACAGAGTTTTAACGCCATAAACGAATTTTGCATCAATGTAACAGGAGATACCTCTCCCGATGATGATTAGTTTTTTGTGCACAGTAGATTGAATGATCAACTCTTCGAATTTCATATTGTTAATGAAAGAACCATTTTAGATGTGCTTAGAACTATAGAATCGTATAAAATCGAATGCCTGTGGTGTTGGCGATATTAATTTGAAAATGCTGCAACTTGTTCCATTTTGTGTGAGCGCTCTGACTGTAATTGTGAATAAGTCTTTAACAACTGGCCAGTATCCAGAAATTTGGAAAAAATTGATAGTGTTACCTTTACCAAAGTTATCAAGGCCCTCAGAGTATGAGATCTCCGTCCCATTCATATTTTGCCTATTTTGTCGAAACTCATGGAAAAAACTGTTGCGCAACAACTTGTTGATTATTTGAACCAAAATTCTGCCACAAATTCAGTCCGGATTCAGAAAACTGCATGGTACTAATGCAGCTCTGTTGAAGGTCACGGATGACAAAAGCTTAGCAATGGATGTTTCAATGATAACCTTTTTAGTTCTGCTGGATCAATCTAGGGCTTTTGATTTGGTGGGCAGATTCTCATGAATGCGAAACTCGCTTACCTGAGCGTTCGAGGTACCTCTCTTGACTGGTTCAGGAGCTATTTGGCCAACAGGATGCAAGCGGCTAAATTCGGAAATAATTTATCAGCCTATTTAAATAATCGCAGTGGCGTGCCGCAGGGCAGTGTTCTCGGCCCCATTTTATTCTCAGTTTTTACATTTGATGTCTACAAGTGCTTCAGATACTCAAAGATTCATTCATATGCGGACGATATTTAAATCTACATCTTGCAAAGTTGATGACGTCTAAATCAGGATTTATGTAATTTTGCTGAATGGAGAACCAAAAATCCTCTCATGATCAATCCAAGCAAAACAGTGTATTTATGCGTTGGGAATGATCGTTTGGTGCAGCAAGTGAACTTCGAATGAGTCGAGATAGGTTTAAATTGTGTAACCATAAAGCACGCGAATCATGCCAAGAATCTTGGTGTGGTTTTTGATGAGAATTTGTGTTTCAGTTTGCATGTCGACAAGGTGTTTAAAGATTCTCTGCTTGTTCTTAGAGCCCTTTATCAGTTCAAGTTTCTACTACCGGAAGGTGTAAAACTCGGACTAATAAAAGCACTTATATATCCACGAATTGAATATTACTGTGCTGTCTAATTCAATTTTTTGACGCAATACGACAAAAACAGGTTACAAAGAATACAGAATTCGGCAATGAGATACTGCAGTAAGGCAAAATTCCGGGAACACATAACACCTCCTATAATTCGTCTGGGAGAGCTCAAGGTCGAGAATGAAGTGAGATATCTCTACATTCAATTTGTGCATAAATTTGTACAGAACAATTGCCCTGTATATTTGACGGAGCGTTTGATCAGAAGGAGTGATGTTCATAATCGAACCTCCAGGAACAATAACAGTTTCACTCTTCCGATGCATAATACAACAAAATTTGAGGATTCTTTCTCTTATAATGCCCCCCATCTCTTGAAAGAGGTAATTGATATTTCAAATTTGTCTGGATGTTCTTTCAAGTAGCGTATTTCTGAAAAAATGAATAAGATACAGGATCTGTAAAGTTGAGCATTTTCGCATTTTTTATAAGAGTAAATGTGTGAAATTGTAAACGTTTGACAATATTTTATTATGCATTTCAGCATGTTTGTTTTATCTGGGTGAATTTGAAAATCAATTCCAATATTGAAATTCACCTCTTGCAAGTACATAATTTACTTTAAGGTTTTGTAATTTTTATAATGTTCTTGCAATAAACGATATTATTATTATTATATTATTGACGAGTACATGGATTATGATGAAAATAGTGTTGAAAATTCTGATTTTCTATAAAATGATATTCCAGAGTTGTTATTCTAAGACTATATTGGAAATTTAGGTAATAACAGTGAAATTAATGTTCCATGTAGGACAAAAAGAATTCTATCAGCTGGCCTGATGTATAGAATTCACAGGTATATCTTTCAAAAGTTTCCAAATTAAGAAACACTCTACAGGGTCACAGAGATATGATTAAGTACTCAAAAATATATGCGATGAGAGCAAATTTATTGAAGATAATTCAAACCCTTTGACTTAAGAGATTTCTAACAACAGCTAATATATGGTGTTTTCAATACAGCTTCAGCTACAGCGTTTAGGTTCCTGAAGATTCGAAAAAGAATTACCCCACATTGAGTTTTGGTCAAATATCCTTACGAAAATATGGACTTGGAAACTTATAGACAAAAAAATAGATGTTACACATCAATATCTATTTTTAAAGGGTTGGCAGAGAACCAAAAGACTCATCATATAACTTTGGAATCGGTTAATAAAAAAAGGGCTCCAATATTTATCTTTGCGGCCATTCAATCAGAATCTTAAAGAAATTGTTTTATGTTATAAGACAGCATGACATAGGAAATGCTAATCCTATTGGACATCAATTTGTCGCTGCACTTAAAACGGCAATTATCAATGGTTTGACATCTCCTATGAACAATAGAAATTGTAAAAAGGATGACTGCGAAAAATTTGGATAATTTATCTTTTTTTCAGCCTAGCAAGAATGATTTAGATGACCATTGTGAATCAATAGAAGGGACAAATGTGGAGGGAAGTCCTTTGATACAAAGATCTGCTTTTATTGGTTCTGATTATCTTGAACAAATAAATATATAGAGATAAATAAAATACAATATGATGAGATTTCAGAAAGTAAGTTTGGCAATTTAACCGATTTACTTGTTGGATAATGAAGTTAATCAAGACAACAAAGCAACCCCTTACCTTTTACACCAAACACATGTTCCAGAATGTGGAAATTGTAGGAATGAGCTTTTAAGAGGTCATTGATTAATTCAGCATAATTTCATTGCTTTCAAAGAATATGGTGAACATAATGAATTAGAATATCCGTCAACCAAAGGTTCAGTTTTTTTTAGATGCCGAGGGTGGGGGGTTGATCCCTACACTTTCAAATCATCAAGCTGAAACAGCTTCTTCAATATTGATCTAAATCTGTACTAACATTTATTGAAAATACATAGCGTTCAGAGGGTAGTTCAAATATTATATGATAATATCTTTTTGTATTGGCGCAACTATATAGAAAATTTAACTCGAAAAAAGGATCGATTCACATTGATAAGCGAAATGACTTTTTAACGATGTGACACTCGACCCTTATTCCCTGATTATTTTGTAGGTAGGTGATAGTGGGTTCATGTGACTGCTCAAAGTTAATATACCAATGGTTGTTGTTATACAGATAACAGTTATATGGGCTTTGACTTATTAGGGTCAATATTGGGCCATTCCAGAATTCTCTCATGTCAAAAACATGATGTGCGTGAATAATATGAAGATAGAATCATACGATATCGACGTCCATTCACCTCTATGTGAATTCAAGTTAGGCATTGAGGAGGTACTTACCATTTCCAGTAGAAAACGTGGAAGTACAAGTGGCAATCTACAACCTGAGCTGGATTTAAAAAAGAAAAATATCCCTTCTCTGATATTCCAGCACTTCAAGTTCGAACAATATCGATGATTTACCAAAATGAAATGCTGACTACCAACAATGCAAATTTCCTGATTGTTCAGAAAAATTGTATAACTATTTCGAAAAATGCAGCGCCTATGTTTGAAGAAACTATTACACTTCGCTTCACTCACATCAAAGAATTCCATTTTTAGTTTCAAAATTTTTCATTATCTTACATAAATTTGTGCCATATGAATCACGTTGCATTATTTTGCATGTTTTCAAAAACAATGAATAAAGATTTTTTCAATATTTTCCCCATGTTATGTATTGCCTGTTTGATATTATATGTTTCAACGGTTCATAAAAAATCATGCGCTAAAAGGTTAAGTGTAATTCTCGTGAAATATTCGTCCCCGAGATAACACAGGATATGCATTTGGTGGCAAGAATGCAGTAACTCTAATAACACTGATCGACAAGATTTTCGTTACACAAAGCAGATATTTATTTTTTAAATGGAAATACCTTTCCAACAATATGAAAAATATTCCTAAAGCCCTACTTTTCAATAGCTCAATAAGATGTAGGTAGTACAAGTATGCCCATATTCGAAGCGCCCATCAGGCAACACTGTAACTTTTGACATCGATGTCAAATCGACTAATGACATACAGCGTTTGAAGCGTCATTCTAAGCAGATTTTTACTATGAAACAATACACGCCACGCGAACGCTCTGAAATTGTTGAAATTCACATTTAACAAAACAAGTCAATAGTGAAATATCAACGTGCTTTCAAAAAAATTATTAAAATGAAAAGTGAGCCTTCCAAAAAAACAATTTATCGTTTGTATACAACTGGCCATAATGTTGCCAACCCAAAGAGGCCAAATAAAAAGCGAAAAGGTGATAGGAGGAGAATATTGCAGCCATACGAGCCAGTGTTGAGCAGTCACCAATAACATCCCAAAAACAGGGTTCTCAGCGCTCTGCATTCCCCGATCGACTTACAACGCATTTTACGTGTTGATTTGCATTTGTTTCCGTACAGGATTCAATGGAAACAAAAATGGTTGCCTGTCGATAAGCCACGTCGATTGGAAAAGGCCAAAAGAATCATCGAAATGGCTCAAGAAGACGAGTAATTTTGGCATAAAATAATTATTACCGATGAAGCTCATTTTCAGTTGAATGGAACGATAAACAAACAAAATTGCCGTTTTTATGGCACTGAAAATCCATGAAAGATTCAAGAATTAACTGTTCACGATGCAAAACTCACTGTTTGGTGCGGCGTTTGTGTTGTGCTAAGATGGTCATTGGACCGTTTTTTTCGAAGATGATAATGACCAGACGGTTACTGTCAATCAAGAGCGTTATCGACATATGACAACCAGTTTTTTCATGTCAATTATTCGTCGAAAGCGTATGGGGCCTACTAGTTACAAAAAGACGGCGCGGCACCACACCTAAGCCGCACTACAACCTATTTTTTGGAGCAATTGTTCCCTGGCCGTTTGATGTCGAATAATGGTGATTTCGATTGGCCGCCAAGATCATCAGATTTAACACCTCCAGGCATATTTTTGTGGGGTTATTTGAACTCAAAGGTTTATGCCAACAAGCCAAAGACCCTATAAGAGCTGTAAGCCAACATCCGTAAAGAAATAGCCGCCATTCCGTTCGAAATGATGAAGAAAAACATGGAAAATGCACAATATGTCACAACGACCAAAGGCGACTATTTACGAAATATCATTTTCAAGAAATTATGTAGGGTAAGTCCGGGAGAGATGCCTTATCGGGTGAGATGGCAAACGCTGAAAGTTATCGAGTTACCGCCGATTTAGAACAGATGTCGAACGAGCGTGTGCATCATAGTGGCGGTGAATGACTTTATAGGTAAGTTTTGCAACATATTCAATTTAAGATATGTTATGTCGATTTAATTATACTTTCGACAACATTATTTTTTTTCTTCTGTTACATTATTATTTCAAAATATCGAACTGTGGTGGAGCTAAATAAATGTTTTAAAGTGTATTCTAACCTATAATAAATAGTGTCGCAGCGGGAGTTACGGAGACATGAGCTGGGGCATCTCCCCCATGCATTCGGGTGAGACGCCCCACTAATTTCAGGTAATTTCAGGCTATACGAGTAACGTGATGAAAAGGTTTTTTTCAGAATACCAACTGTATATCAAAGAAAATCTCCTCAAAGAGGCAATTGGACTAAAGAAGCACTGATAGCTGCATTAGAGGCGATCAACACAGGGAAGAAGAGTATAAATCAAGCATCCATTTATCACAACATACCAGCTGGGACTTTACGTCGGAGGCTCATTGGAAACAATGTGAAAAAAGTAGTATTAGGTCCTGACTCGATGTTGGGCGAGCAAAATGAAATAAAACGTGTACAACATTTCCAAAAATTACAGTCAAGGGGCTTCGTACCAACAAGAGATGACTTAAGGCAGATTGCGTAGAAATTTGCAGTCGCATTAAAAATCCTCCATAGGTTCAACAATGAGAAACAGAAAGCAGGATATGACTGGTTGAACTCTTTTTTAAGAAGAAATTCCACACTTTCAGTGAGGAAATTAAAAAAAGTGTCTACTGCTCGCGCCCAGGGGATGTCAAAAGAACGAGTTGAACAATATTTTCAACTTTTATTTTTCATTCTACAAGAGCACGATCTCCTAAATAAGCCTGATCAAATCTATAATAAACACCTCAAAAAAGTCTAGGGAACACTTACCAATATTTTTTAAATATGAATTTGATGATTCGAATTTAATTTATAGGAATCTTTCGGTTTTTGTTAGGATGTATTGTACATAATGTATATATAATGTATTCTCAAGAAAACAAAATAATATTTGACTTCTCCAAAGCACCTATTATAAAAAAAAATGAAATTTGAAAATGACGAAATTTGGTAAAACACAAAAAAAAATCCTGAACTCATATTTTCGAAACGATAATGAAGCACTTATATTCTTCAGTACCCAGAAGGTCCACCTCTGTTATTAATGACACTTTGGCATCGTCGCGGCATGCTCAATATTAAATTGTCTATTACATTTTGGCCTAAGTCATTCCAAGCCCCCTGAACTGCTAATCGAAGCTCCTGTTGATGATGGAAGACGTGTTGACGCAGGAGATTTCTTCTTAGGGTGTCCCACACATGCTCGATGGGATTCAGATCTGGGGAGCAGGATGGCCACGGTAGAAGATCGATATCATTCTCTTCAAGAACGTTCAAGACAACTCTTGCACGATGAGGAGGGGCATTATCTTGTTGGAAGAGTGGATTTTGACCCATTGTTTGGAGATACGGTACCACTACAGGTAATAAAACTATCTCATTTGCGTAAGAATTTCCTGTGAAGTTGTTCTGTATGAAAACGAGGTCAGTTCTTCCACCAAGGCGTATATCTCCCCAAAACATCACTGATCCGCCTCCCTGTCTAACAACTTCTCGAGCATGCTGGAGACGGTTTTGCTTTCCAGGTTCCCTACATATTCGAATTCTTCCCGAATCGGGATAATAACTAAATCTAGATTCATCACTAAAGAGAACTGTGGCCCACCTCTCTTTATCCCAGTTTACGTGTTCTTGGCACCAAGCTAAACGAGCAGCGCGATTTCCATGGGTCAGTTGTGGAACTCTTAAAGGACGTCTGGAGTGGATTTGACCTTCGTGCAGTCGATTTCTCACAGTTTGGTCGGAAATTTGTACATTATGACTTCGTGATAGTAATTGAGGTGCTGTAGTAGTACGATCTCTTCTGGCTTGTTAAACATAAAATCGGTCTTAGGCGACTGTAGTAATCCTGAAACGACCTGTATGGCGTTGTTCTACGCTACCTGTTTCATTGAAATGCGACCATAAACGGTTTATGACACTTGGGCTACTTCCCAGAACCCTGAATACTTCCCGTTGTGAGCTCCCAGCTTGGAGCATGCCAACGGCTCGTAACATCTCTTCTCTAGTCGAATGTCGTCTTTCCATGGTCGAATCACAAAACTTGAATCTTTTATTTGTGCTTACAACAGAAACAAAGTGCCAACTAACTGATTTCAAACACTGAATACATGAAATGATTATAAAGCAGCGTCGCATCTGCTGCATTTTTAGTTTTTATAAAAAACTGAAATCTGTTGCAGCACTCTACATAATTTGGTGAGACATTGATGCAGGTGTTCATTTCTTAAAAAAAAATCATCCATATTGATCGTTCTGGATACGATATATCGATATTCAGAAGTGTTCCCTAGACTTTTTTGAGGTGTTTATGGACGAGACGGGATTACAATTAAATAATAATGCTCCACGTGTAATTGACACTAAAGGCTCGAAATTAGTTGCATCAATTCCTTCGGGGGAAGGAGAAGAGACTGTAACGATAGTCGCCTGCTACAATGCCGAGGGAAATTTTTTACCCCTATATGTATAATGAAAGGTAAAAATAAGAAGGCTGAATTTGAAGATGGCTTGCCACCTGGTTCTACTGTATACATGTCTCCAAAATCGGCATACATAAATTCTGAAAATTTTCTGAACTGGTAGAAAGATAAATTCGTTCCTAGAAAGCCTACAGCTAACGTTCTACTTATATTAGATGGTCATTCATTCATCACAGTTGTGTGGAAACTTTGGAGTTTGCCGAAGAGAATGGGATTATGATGATGGGTTTACCGAGTCATACTACTCACATGCAGCAGGCTTTAGAACGATGTGTATTCAAGTCTTTAAAAACAGCTTGGAACTTTGTATATAATGAATGGATGCGTGTCAATCCCACAAGAAAAATAAATCGTTTGCAATTTGGAGAGCTATTGTCCGAGGCAAGAGAAAAATCAGCTACGTGTTCTAATGCTATACCTTCTTTTCGAGCTACAGGAGTATACCCTTACAACCCCAATGCTATTCCTGAGTACGCTAATCTTGTCGACGAAGCTTATAACAATGAGCTGACTGTGACGGTGACGGCGAGAAGACAACCTAAACAAGAAGTGCCTGTATCTACAGTTGTTCCTGGTCTAACAACACCAGAAAGAGAAATACCACTTGAACCAATTGCTGGACCGTCTTCACGATCTTCTGCTCTTCACTTTCATCCTTCAGACCCCTTGGCAGGGCCATCGTCACGCCCTGACAATTCAGTATCAAAAAACTCTGACACGATTTCATCAGAAATTGTTCATCCTTCGAGGAAAACAAATTTAAATGAACGGAAAAAAGAAACACCTAGTAAATTATTGTAAAGTCTATGTCTTATTCCTAATGCCAATGTAGTGAGTACCCGAAAATGTGCAAAGACTGTAGCCACTATTTTAACGTCGCCAGAAAATCTTTCAGAAAAAAAGGCAAAGCTGCAAGCCAAGAACAAAAAACGCTGCAATAAAAATACTGAGACGCAGAAAATTTCATTGGTCAAAAAAAGGAAGAAGAAAGGAATAAATCTGGCGAAATCAGCAACTAGTTCTGAAAGTAGCGAAAAGGAAGTATTTTTTCAAGAATAGGGTGATAACGACAGCGACGAAGAATGCTGTGTGGGATGTGGAGAGCATTACCCTGAAACTAAAAAACATGATTGGATACAATGCCTCTACTGTAAGAAGTGGTACCACAAATGTAGTAGTAAATACCAAAACCTGTGCGACCTTTGTGGCGAAGTGTTCAGCAAGAAAAAATAATATGTTTGGGATTATATCATTATTGAATAGTTTATGTACTTGAATATAGCATTGAGTTTTGAGCGTGGGCGTCTCTCCCGAGGGGGCAATTCATCTATCCCGCATACTTTGGGTGAGATGGCCAATTGCAATTTTTTTATTCACTTTTTTTTTCCACCACAAGTGATACTTCATTTTCTTTTTGTGCAATATAAATTAATGTTATAATGAATAATATTTCACATACGATTCTTCATTCAATCATAAGATGAATTAGTGGTACGTATTCCACTTTTCAAAAAAGGTAGGGAATCTCTCCCGGACTTACCCTAAACAAATCTACTCGAAATCGATTGAATGATTATCATGTTTTCTTTGATTTATTTATGAATAAAATAGGCGCTTCGAATATGAGCAACCTTGTAAATGTAATAAGGGCACGGTTATTTGGAATGAATTTTATACCTGAATAGTGTTGTTTACAATAGTATGCATTAGAATAATATTATAAATCAGTCTTCTGATGAGTTTCAAAGTGAGAGGTTCTCTGTGTGTAGAGATTAAAGTGTTTTAACTACGGAAATGTCGGGACAAACCCGCCGCATTTGCAAAATCTCTCTTCACAAATTTTGATACAATGATTCGAATTTTGTAAATCCTCTGTTTTTCAAGATATATATATATATATATATATATATATATATATATATATATATATATATATATATATATATATATATATATATATATATATATATGTGCACCGACCTCACTTTTACTTCAGGTCCCAGTTCCGGCGAGCCGAAATTTACGAATTTCAGAAATAGACATGCATGGTTTTCTGCCCTCTACAGTATGACAGTATAGAGAATCTGAGATATTGAGAATTCTCCCTTTGAGTGACGTTTATTTATATATTCGTTAATTTTACAGAAAAGCTTACCAGTCAGTAACTCACAGCATGGAACTTACTTGTTAGTGCTGTAAGATGATTTTTGGGAAACAATATGGATGCAAACTACCAACAGTTAGATAATGAACTTTTAGATGCCTACAAAACGCTTGGTGCCCGCGTGTCATTAAAAATTAAATTCCCTCATTCACATTTGTCATTTTTTCTTGAAAATTTGGGAGCTGTCAGTGACGACCAGGGTGAAAGATTCCACAAAGATATTAGGACAATGGAAATTCGCTATCAAGGACTATGGGATCCAGCCATGATTAGTGACTACTGCTGGTTTTTGAAAAGATAAGATGCCACATAAAAGGCAAAGATAGAATTTAATTAATATTTTAAGTCCAAATTTTTTCAATCTTTATGTTTTTCCTAAATTTAAAGTACGTTTGAGAGTGTAAAAGTGAACACAGTTAATAAATATTGTTAAAAGAATATTTTTTCTATACACATCAGATATTGTAACATTAAATGTTTTTCTAATTTTAGTATTTGGATACGTCCATTCTTTATTTATTAATTTAATTCAATTAAACATACAAAATACGTAACTTATTGTATGTATAATGGTAAACGGGAAACCCCCTTGAAACTTAAACAAATCATTATAATAAAACAAACAATGAGAGAAAAACAAAAAGAAATCAAGCTTGATTCAATAATACAATTCGAACTCCAGTTCTGAAACGATAGAATGAGGATGAATATAGATCCAACCTACAACCAGAATCATTTGCCAAAGAAAAGCAACGATTGAAAATCTAATGGATACCATCCTACAAACAGTGTCAATCTTCCAGGTATACTGAAATCGATACGGACCCAAATGTCAGGGCAGTCAATGAAAGAATTCAATATTTTATAGAAAGCACATAGATCAGCAACCTTTCTTCTAAATTCTAGTGGTTCGAGATTGAAGCGCAAGCGCAGCTCCCTGACACATATGTCCCCAATCCCTGCAAACGATTTTGCCGGAATTTGACGAGTCTGAGTGACCTGTGGAAACTCATGACATAACACTTTATTATGTTCAGACTCAAACAATTAATCATAGACCAGTTTAAGAAATTTTCGATGCCAGCCTATAACTCTTGGGCATCTTGAATAGATCTGATAAGTGAATATATTTTCATATCATCTGCGAACAATAAAAATTTAGCATGCCTAACCGATTTTACGTCATTAATAAAAATATTGAATAAAACAGGCCCCAAATGTGACTCTTGAGGAACACCTGGCATGACTTTAAACTCTCTAGATAGAAATTGCGCATGTCTTACTATTTGAGACCGACCATACAAGAAACTTTTAAACCAACTCAATAGTGATCCTGACATTCCCAAAGCTTCCAGCTTCAACAAAAGCAGGTTGAAATTGACCTCATCGAATGCTTTCAAGAAATCTGTATATACAGCATCTACCTGATAGCCCGAGTCAAAGCACTCTACAATATCACCACCGAACAACAAGAGGTTTGAGATTATTGATCAATTTTCTCTAAGCCCCTTCTGCTCATTTATCAGGATCGGACAGTGCCATGACAAAAAGTTGCACACAAGACAGTCTAGCATTTTTGGTATTGCAGATTGGATCGCTATTCCTCTATGATTATTAATATTAGATCTATCGCCCGACTTGAAAATTGATACTGTGAAATATTGCTTCCATATATCAGGAAAATGTCCATTGTTCAGTGAAATATTGAACAGTCTACTGACTGGCATAGACAGAGTACATATGCATTTTTTCAAAACGTATATTATCTCCATATTGTCCAAGACTGCCTTGTAGAGCCTACAGCGGCCGTCCGGAGGACTTTCTTTTTGCAACACCAGGATCAACCGATTATATTAACAATACTTTAGACTTGGAGTTGTAGCACTAATTTTGTTTGTCATTTTTTTTTGTGTCTTAACATTGTGTTTGTCATGTAAAATTTATATTATACTCATTGGATGTGCCATACGTATTCCATTCGAGCCAGAAGACAACCTAGATTTTATGCTAGAAATTAGTTTCAGAAGGAGTAAACCTACAAGAATTTACATTAACAGTTTTCTCATATTCAATTAATTGTGGAACTATGACTTCACTATTATAAAACCCCGAAAAGAAGTCTGCAAACAAATCCACTATAACAACTCCATCAGACGAGGAAGTTCCATTATATTCCATAGAATTCGGTAAGTCATCACTTTTTCTTCTGGAGTTTATATACTTCCAAAAAGTCTGTGGCTTAGAGTGAACATTCCTTTCGATATTTAGCAAATACTCCCTATGGAGTTTTACAGATAGTCTGGCACTCCCAACGCAGATCACTGAATTTTCTATAATTTTCAATGCATTTATTAAACTTATACCTTCTATGTGCACGCTTCTTCATATTAATCAATCTCACAAGTTCATTGTTGAACCAACAAGTGCACTTCGAAGGCTTGATAGTTTTTTTGGAACGAAAAGGTTGAGGCCCCTGTAAATATTGTAATACAAATCATTCACAGACTGATTAACGTCACTTTCATTGAAGGACCAATCACAAAAAGATAAAAATTCATTACGTCTTCTTTGTAAGGTAAGTTATTTAAAGTGGATTTCTCAGTATGAATTACGAATTGTAAGGCAGAATGTTGAATACTGTTACCTAGTAATAATTGTAGTACCGGTAGAACCTCTACATCCTGCTTCTGCGTATAAACTAGGTCTAAAAGGACACCACGACTATTACACACATTCCCAACCTGTGACAAATTCACAAAGTTCACTGAACTATTGAAATTAGCAGCAGGACTGTCATCCTGACAACACAAATTTACCATCAACCCATTTTGCACCTGGTACATTATACTCACCACACAAGTACATAGTCAAATCAGGATACATCATTGATATCTCCTCTATCGCAAGGCCATGGGGCCATGTAGGATTCCTCAGGAGAATTGGGTGGAAGATAGACCCCCCCACTATGAAATTGAAACTGTCTCTTGATATCAGAGGAAATAGATAATCAACATTATTGAAAGCGTGACTGATAATTTTGGCTTTCAGTGAAGAACGAACGAAAATAACCACACCTCCGCCACGGGATTTGTGACTGGTTGAAAGGTTTCTGTGCAGTCTAAATATATTGAAACCAGAGGAAGAGATCTCTGCATTTGAAATATTTTCATCGAGCCAGCTTTCAGTAATAACTACAATGTCATAATTGCAATATTGCAAAGAAAAGGAAATATCATTCAGTTTGCTTTTTATTCCACCCATATTTTGGTAGTATACTGTAATTTCCGAACGGGTGACTTTTTTGAATTCTTTACATGTTCATTTTTATTAACATTGGTAGGAGTTCCTCTTAAAAACTTTATTGTAATATCATCTTCACCTGCTTGCTTCCGTTTCTCAAGTTCATCCTTAACCATCCTGAGATGACAAGGTTGTTTCTCAGTCTTATTATCCTGTATGACTATTTTATTACTCTAATTGTTGGATATCAGATTTATATTTCCGGATATTTCCAGCAAAAGTTTGAGTTGTGAATACAACATCAACAGGTCTTGTTTTGGAGCCCTTTTTTCTATACGTACATATATCAATATCATCAGCTTTAATTTTAGCATGTTCCACCATCAACCACTTCATTTTTGTCATGCTTGATCCTTTCATCCAGATCAGCATGCTTAGATTCATCCAAATTGTAAACAATTATATTTCTAGCTCGATACTCTCTATCCTTCATTTCAGCCAAGACCTCTTCCGTATTGCTCTCCAACCGGCCACTAAGCGTTTCCACCTGATTTTTAATATCGCCCAATTCTGATTTCAATAATTGATTTTCTTCAGTAACTTTATCTAGCCAATCCAGCAGCAAATTATTCTTTCTTTCCATCTTACTGAGTTTCTTCATAACATCATTCAATCCAGAAATCATTGTAGGATCATCATCAACAACACTAGAGCTACAGCTCTCGCATGACCATTGACCAACATTCTCTTTGAGATTTTCAAAAACTTCATCACTTATAGTAATACATACTTGAATGTGAACCATTGTTCACATTCACCGCATTGCACCTTGAATCCCTTCTTTCCCAGTTTTGCATCACAATGACCACATATTTGCGACATTTCCGTACGCAGCAAAATCAAAAGAAGTTTGAGGAATTCTCGTCACAATGGCAACAATGTGGAAGAGCACAGACATGAACACCAAACACCTTAATAATTAATTATCTTATCTCTCCCATAGTTTTTTTTGAGATAACGTTAAACCGTAGTTTTTATTATCAGCCACTTTTTTAGAATTTATAATCACTTGGAATTGAACTGATTCATGAATTTTTCAACATTTATGATGATTTACCGATATTTAAAAACGCTAATTGTTTAGATGAGAGTCATACGGTAATTTTGGTCTTTGATTCAAAATTTTTGGTTCACTTTTCCTCAACAAAACTCAACAGATATCAGAGCTTATGTTCTCCCAACTGTTTGACTTACAGTTGTCTTCTACCATGAAATGCTTTTTAGCTTTATGTTACATCCACAACAATTTTTTTGTCGGCCAGCGTTATTGGGAGCTCATTTTCTTTTAACTTCTAGTTGATCAAGAAACTATTGAAACAAATAGTTGGTCATTTTATTAAAAATGAAAATTTGTTCACAAGTATAATAAAGTTATCGTTCATCATTGAGAATATAACAAAAAAATACAATACTTCAACATAAATACTTGTTTTTGTTTAGTGTTTCAATAACATATAGAGTGATGAGCCTTGTGCGGCCTGAACCGAAATCAATTAATATTAGTATATTGGTATTTTAATTCAAAATTTCTATAATAAGCAAGTAAGGTAGAAAGGTGTAGAAGCAACTCACTTTTTGCTATCGCGCTCATAAAGAACGAATATTTTCCCCATTTTCACTCTTCTTCTATGACACTTGTAATTCAAAGCCATCAACACGAATGATGTTATCATCAATGATTTGTTCAATATGAAGGGTTACCGGAAGATTTATAAACTACCTTAAGCAAATACAAAATTCGTAACATACAATACATTAGTCATAATAGAGTAATTAATGATTAAGGAAATTATATGAATATTTCGATAATAACCTTTACATAATCATTTCCTCTTTTAGTTCAGTCAATAAATCCAAAACGGCCAACCTTCGGAAAAATAAAATTGTAATCAGGTTGAGTTTTCGAGAAGACTTTCTTGCTTTAAATATATACTTGATGTTTGGCAATATAAGGCCAAAATTTGTAGTTTATGCATAAAAATACTGTAACGAAAATATGACGTAAATTGAACATAAACATAACTTCCAACAAATCAGAGAATCAAAAAAACAAAGCACCAGGGAATACGTACTCAGAATCAATTCAGACTGTGAGTGGATGACTGCTGATTTCATTAAGCGCCTTAAATATAGAGATAAGAAATAGCGCGCATGGAAAAGAAACCCTGATTAACAATCAAGAAAGGAATTCATAAAAGAAAAAAATTCACTGAATGATCTGAGAAAAAACTAAGAAAACACTACGCAGAAGACAAACTTGAACAAGCTAGGGGAAATACGTAGAAGACATGGAAAGTCCTGAACGAACTATGTCGATCGACAAAGAAGCGAAGTGAAATAACACAGATTACTAAACATAAAGAGAAAGTCACAGGTCATAAAATAATAACTAATACTTTGAACAACCATTTTTTGCAGCAAATTAGCAGATAAAACATCAACCTCAACAATAACCTACTTCAAAGAAGAACTAAATAACGAAAGTATATATCTAGAACCTACTGATATTGAAGAGGTACAAGCCATTGTGAAGGAACTAAACAACAACAGCAGCCCGGGAGGGGATAACATTACAAAGCAGGACGTGGTTACGACAAAGGAGATTATCGGAGAAAAGTTGGTTTCCCTTATCAATGAGGTACTAGAGACTGGCCGATTTCCAGCAGAATTGAAAATTGCCAAGATCATCCCAGTTCATAAGAAGGGCTCAAAGGAGGAAATGAATAATTACCGGCCCATCTCCATACTCACCATATTCTCAAAAATATTAGAAAAAATAATAAAATAACGAATGGTTAAATTCATCAATGCGAAATTTCAGTTTGACAAGCATCAATATGGTTTTCAGCAAGGCAGTAGTACACTTGGGGCAGCAGTTGGCTTCCTGGAGCATATAAATAATGAAATATACAATAGCAAATTTGTGATTGCTGTATTTATAGACTTCAAAAAAGCTTTTGATACTGTGATTTTCGATATACAGTTGAATAAACTTCACAAGATGGGCTTTAGGGGTGTGTGTTACGAATTATTAGAGTCGTATGTAAAATCGAGAACAAAAAGTGATCCTAAAGAGACGACAGGCGGGGTGCCGCAGGGTTCGGTACTGGGTCCCCCGTTGTACCTTCTGTATGTGTATAGCCTCAAGTATGCAAATCTCAGAGCTAGGTATTTTATGTATGCCGATGATACAGTGATTGTTTTGTCGGGAACTGATCTGCGTCAGATGGAAAAGGACATACGTGAAGATCTAAATACTTACTTTGATTGGCTGTGTCAAAACAAACTGAGTATAAATCTGGAAAAAACTGTTTATATGCTAATAAAACCAAATAATAAGATGAGCGACTATGACATTAGACTTGAATTAAATGAATTTGCCCTGAAGGAGGTGACTGACTACAGGTATCTAGGGCTCAGCATAAACAACAAGTTGGCTTGGGATGGACATGTGCAAACCTTATCTAAAAACATAGCTCCGATGGTAGGGGCCATAAGAAGATGTTCCTACATGCTGAATGATTCTGCTCGGACATTGCTGTATGAGAGCTTCATTCAATCTCATCTTCGGTACCTCATTCCATGCTGGGGAAACAAAGTTAAGTCCATTTTTTCACTTAGCTACTACACACCAACTATTGATGTATACAAGCATACCAGAGTCCTCAATATTGGGAGACTGAAAACCACGGAACAGGTGAAACTCATCCATTCTTTAAAACAAGGATAAATTAAAGTTGAATGTAAAAAACATTAAATAAATTTCGGAACATCATAATCACAGCATACGTACTAAACACTGTATAAGAAAAACTAAAGGAAGAACAAATAAGGCCTGCAGCTCTACAATAAATAGTGCTATTGTGGCTTACAACAGTATCCCAATGGAGATTTTGAATATAAGGGATTACGGAAGACTGTGTCGAGAAGTGAAAGAACTATTGAAACTAAGACCATAACTAGAGCTGAACCCTGTTTTTTTTTCACCTTTTGCACTCATTGGCTAGCAATGATTTTGTTTTCTGTTTTTGTATTTTAGTGTGTTTTATTAACCAACTCTGATTCCAGTGTTAGCTGATTAAGAGTTTTAGTGAAATAATAAAAAATAAAAAAAAAACAATAGACCAGTGGCACATAGAACTCTGGAGAGATTTAGAACTGATAGGAAAAAGTAAAACTCGAAGAACTCGAGAAAATTCTGGAAATAGGATTTTAGACTAAGTTACTTGGTCAAAAAGGGATCGGGGATCGATTATTTGAAAAATCTGCTTAAAACGCTTGTCAGCATTTGTCGTTGCTAACGTAGTTTGATTACAATGCTATATTTTGTCAGTTACCACAAGTTTGTTTTGCGTTTTTTGGAATGGATGAAAATATCGAACGAAGAATTTGTCTCAAACGTTGTATTGCAAATGGAATTTCGTGTGTCGAATTGCTGAAAATGTTACAGGCTTACGGTAAATCGATTAACAAAAACACGTGCATATGAGTGGTACAGTGCATTCAACAGCGGCAGAGAATTGTCTAGATCTGGTCGGCCATCAACATCTTCAACTGAAGTTAGCATCGATCAAGTGAAGGAAATCGTAATTGAAAATCGTCAGTCAAGGTAATGTTGACTGTTCTTTGATTATCGAGGTGTTATACACTCGGAATTCTTGCCAGGTCAGACGGTAAATGAAGAATATTACCTGAGAGTTTGAGGCGTTTGAGGAAGCAAATTGGTCGAAAAAGCGAGATTTGTGGATAGAAAACTCATGGATTTGCACAACGATAATCCACGATCTCACAAGGCTATCATTGTGCTTGAATTTCTGACCAAAACTCAACAAATACCATCGAACATCCGTTGATATGGCTCCGGTCGAGTTTCTTCTTTCACCAAAACCCAAATTACCAAATTTTTTTTTGTCGCATTGAAAAATGAAATTAAACTGCTTCGGGAGTCGGTAACATTTTGCTCTGATAAGGTGTCCGACTTCGAGGCTTTACTTGTGGATTTTAAAGATTACATGAAAGTAACAGACAAACTTGTGAGCGAAAATAAGGAGCTGAAGTCTCAGGTAGCTGATTTGAATTCCCGACTTAACACTATCGAACAATACTCACGTTCGAATAATCTTGAGATACAGGGCGTGACCGAAAAAAATAACGAAAATCTATTAAATGTCGTCTGTACTATCGCTCAACACTTGGACTTCAACATATCCGAATCGATGATTGATTATGTTCATCGTGTTCCCACGAGCAAAGAAAATGGCACAAAGAATATAATCGTAAGGTTCCAAAATCGCCGTACGAAGGAAGATATGTTGGCAGCCGCGAAAACAAAAAGGCTTCTTGGAAATGGCAGATCTCCTGGTCTACAGGTTGATGGTCTTTCCAATAGTTTATTCATTAACGAACATCTTACTTCCACGAATAAGTTGCTATATATTGAGGCTCGTTCGGTGGCAAAGAGCAAAGATTATCGTGGCTTAGAGACGGTGTGCTGGACAGTGAATTGTTCGATCTAGATGACTATGATATTTTTAGACGTGACAGACATTCTACATCTTCCACGAAAGTGGAGGGCGGCGGTGTTTTTGTTGCGGTGGCGAAGCAAATTGGGGCCGTGCGGGTTTCCTCATTCGAGAGTGAAGCGGAGGATATTTGGATGTCATTTCGAGTGCATAATAGGGTGGTATATGCGTGCTGTGTTTATTTGCAGCCAGGCGATGAGTTCGAAACCATGAGCAATATATTTGCTACAAGTTTATCCAATTTAGTAGATCGTTTAGGGAAGAGCATTGCTCTAGTGTGTGGTGATTTTAATTGTACGACTATAGACTGGAATCCTAGTGGACTTGGATATTATGAGCCGAATAATGTAAGTGCTAAATACTCGAATGTTATTGACTCTCTCTCATTCTACCAATTTTTACAACTTAATTATATATCAAACTGTAATGATCGACTTCTTGACCTTATACTATGTAATGAAAATATTGTAACTGATATCACACACTGTTCTGCTCCTTTGGTCAATGAAGATCCTAATCATCCAGCGTTAGAATTTGTTATTAGTATTGAGGCTATGAAATGTATCAGAGGAAATAACCGTTTTAGAAATTTCAAAAGAGCCGATTATACAGTTATAAATAGTCATCTGAATAGCGTGCCTTGGTCTGACATTCTCTCGTGGTAGTCTTGATGAAGATCTGAATGCTCTTTACGCGATCCTGTATGAAACAATTGAACAAAATATACCACTGATCACAAAAAATGGGAAATTTCCCTTATACTTCTCCATATCAACAATAAAATGTATTAGAGAAAAAAATAAATATTTTAAAAAATGGAAAACTTATAAAATCGTTCAACTTTCAATACATATAAACTTCTCAGATCACGTTGCAAAACTCTGATCAGATCAGATTTTAGAAAATATATCTCAAATATCGAAAGAGAACTGCCTGAGGATCCAAAACGTTTTTGGCGTTATGTCAAATCAAACAAGAGGCACTCTGGTATTCCTGCTACTATGTTGCTAGGAGACAAATCGGCAAATTCCCACAAAGAAATAGCAAATTTATTTGCACAGCAGTTTAGTGGTGTATTCGAAGCTCCTCTTCCAAATCGTGATTTTGATCAACTGATAACTGATGCATCTGGAGGATTGCAGTTTAGTCTGGACGAGGTCCTTCAGTCTCTCTAATATCGATTCAAAAAAAGGCTCAGGTCCTGATGATATTCCTTCTGTATTCGTGAAGAGTGCTGCTCAGGGCTTGTGCAAACCACTGCAAATGATATATATATATATATATATATATATATATATATATATATATATATATATATATATATATATATATATACAGGTCGCTCGCGATCGGGTGTTTCCCAGTTGCTGGAAAATTGCTTCAGTTGTTCCAATTCATAAAGGTGGTGAAAAAATCTGGTCAAAAATTACAGGCCGATCAGCAAATTGAACATTATGGCTAAATGCTTCGAATCCCTTGTCCACAAGTACTTACTTCAATCAGTAAAAATATTTTAATCTCCGAACAGCATGGATTTATGAAGGGCAGGTCTATAAAACAAACCTTATGTGCTATGCGAATTTTTACATAGTTCACTCGACAGTCAGAGACAGGTAGACTCAGTGTATACTGACTTCGGAAAGGCTTTCGATCGGATTGACCACTTTATACTAATAGAGAAGCTTATACTGGCCGGTGTTGGTGGGGTTCTTCTGAGATGGGTTACTTCATATTTGAGTGGTAGGAGGCAGTTTGTCTCTATCATGGGTGAAAGCTCTGATGCTTTTAACGTTACCTCTGGGGTGCCCCAGGGTTCTCACTTGGGGCCCCTCTTATTCAATATATATATCAATGATATAGGGGGCTGTTTTCTGTACTGTAAATATTTACTGTTCGCTGATGACTTGAAAATGTTTATGAAAGTCGAGAGCCTGTCTGACTGTTTGCTTCTTCAGGAAGATCTTGAGAGACTTGTCGCTTATTGCATTAGAAATAGAATTACTTTGAACACTGACAAATGTCAGGTCATATCCTTCACCCGAGGCCGTGTTCATGTCCAGCACTTTCCCTATCGGATTGAGAACAGTAATCTCAATAGGGTCAAAACCATCAGAGACTTGGGTATTATTTTCGATTCCAAATTGATATTTGATTTGCATGTTGAAGGTATTGTTGGGGCCTGTTTGAGGATGCTAGGGTTCATTTATAGGCAGTCTAAACCATTTAGCGACGCATCATCTCTGGTGTCGTTGTATTATTCCCATGTGTTCAGCAAGCTTAACTTCGGTTCGATTGTTTGGAATCCTCAATACGTAGTTTATATCAAACGATTAGAAAGTGTCCAAAATGGGTTCCTGCGTATGTATGCATACAAGTCTCATATTCATCTTAATCACCACTATCCTGATTTAAGACGACAATGCGGATTGAATTCCCTTCAACATTGTAGAATAGTTTTTAATTTGACCCTCTTGTACAAAATATTGAACAATATTATAGACTGTTCCGAACTATTGGAGCAAATATCAATCGGTGTTCCTCAGCGCCAGTTAAGATCGCATATGCTCTTTCATCCATCTTTTTATCGTACAAATGCTGCTCAGAACTCCCCGATAAATAGAATGATTACACTCCATAATGATCACTGCCAGGGAATCGATTTTTCCATTTATCACTCTTCCAAGTAAAGAAGCTTTTGAAATTCAAATTCTTAAATTCAGACATATAAGATCTAGTGTTTTATAAGTTTTTTCTTGTTTTTATCTGGTTTTTCTGTAATATTTTCTCATATTGTTGTTTTTACATGAGAAGATATAGTCTCTCTAGTGTTTTATATATTTTTCTTGTTTTATCTAGTTTTTCTGTAATATTTTTCTATTCTTCTCATACTGTTGTTTTAAATGAGAGGATATAGTCTCTCTCCATTTTCATTTGTTATACTATATGTGTTCACACTGCTGTTGATAACTATAATTTGAAACTAACCGTTAGATTTTTAATATCATATTATGTAGACTTTTATATACTTATAGGTACTTTTAAATTTTAAGCGTTAAGATAATTTAAGTTCACTTTTTTATATCTATTAAGTGGGTACTTTTTGGGCCTTGGCCTGTTGTACCCCAAAGAGCCAAAATAAATAAAATAAATAAATAAATAAATAAAGTTCATCTCGTCTGAGACTCCTTTTATTGTTATTGGTTAATCGTTTTAGTTAAGTTTTAATTTTGTATTAGTTACCTTGATTAGAGTTAGTAATTTATTAATCAGTTACTGTGATTTCTATATTCATCTTGTAATAAAGCTAGTTGAATGAAGTGATGAGTATTATTCCTAAGGCTATATCTAGGACCTAGGTTCTAGACGAAGATCTCACATACTGAGATAAAGGGACTCTGATCTAGCTAGGCATAGTTATTAATAGGTAGTGTCAATTGTAATTTTCTTTCAAGTAGCCTTTCTATAATTGAATCTCATTAAACTTCATTATTTAAATTTCTTAGTTCCAGTAGAATTGAAATATTTCTCCAATTATAGATATTTTAGAAACAAAACCATTACAAAACTTTTGATTATTGATTATTCGTTGGCGTAAATGTATTTCGGAAGGGCTTCGAAGGCGATACAATAAATTTGGACGAAAAATAAATATTTTGTGTTTCATTGACTAATTCTTGGTACTTTTTCGACAGAATTCATATTAATAAAGAAACATGCGATCTGAGACTTATACTCACGAATTTTCAAAGAATCTCTTCCCTTACCGAAATCATTTTTTTTTCACTACAGAAATTCAGGAAAGATCAGTTTCCAAGTATCTCCTTCCAATTGTCCCGTGATTCCAGAAAGTCATTAGCTGAATAGGAGACGTACTACAACGCTAACTACATCGGAAGAAAATCTATCAAAATAATTGAAAAGATATTGACTTACTTTAATGATTTCGTTGAAATCGTACCACTGGAAAACTTATTTAATTAAGTGAATTAAACTTTGCTCGATTCGAAAGACTCATAAAATGAAGCCTTTGTTAACTCAATAATAAAATGATACCAAAATATTTAAGTTCTACTTTGATTCAAAAATACAATATAAGGACTGCTATTTATATATTCAGAATTGATATCACTACTGTTAGTAAGCACCTTATGGGATACGTTTATCTAACACACATACGCATAACGTGTTTTCATATAAACGCTATTAACCCTGTTAACTCACAATCTCTGTTAATTTAGTTTTTCTTTTTCTAGATGCGATAGTATTTATATAGCGCATAATTGCAGGAAAACTCTGGCAAAAGATTTTAGCAGCTCTTAATAATTATATTGTATACAATTGAACATACAGTGCGTTCAAATGAAAACAAACAAACCTGAATAACTCGGCTGGTTTCATTTGTATGTGAATTTACTGAAACAGGTCAATTTTTGATTGAGGGGAGACATCGTTACATGTTCCGCTCTCCCTATCAACTCTCTACCCTTTGCAGCATCCAACAATAATACAGAAAAGAGATCTTGTAATAACTTTTTGAAAAAGTGATTCCATTTTCTAAACGATCTTGTAATTACTTCACTTTCTGAAACACCATGTGACGAATTGAAATCGAGAGTTGCTTGGAAAGATTCCAAGTTTTTATCAATCCGTTGGATCTCCGTTTGAAGAAAACACTTTATCAAAATCGATTCTGGTGGTTCAGAAAAATTTTTCTCTCTTATTTGAACGTTTGTGCATCATCGCCCTACCACCCCGAAAATTTCCATAAGAGAAAGGGGTTCTCTGATATCTCTTCAAAAGGTTGTTCAATTTACTGCTTTTTTTACATTCATCGATGATGGAGCAACTCTTTTATTTTATGTTGAGTCAATTTTGTTTCGAAGATTCAATAATTCTGCAGATCTGGAATGGGAAACAGGTAGCGTTCGATATTATTATTTTAAGAAAAAGCTAGATTTCTTTCATCTGAATCAATTAGTACAAACGATGTGTCAGTTTGTTATCAATTTTTTCATGTTTGAAAATTTTCCAGATCTGCTACATTCAGTTACTCTTGGTTAATAGTTAAAATACAGGTGACTAGTATTTTTCATGGTTTTGAGAAGCTGCAATAACAGTTATTTAGTTGAAGATGGTCTACACACTGCAGCAACGGCGTACATTTTCAACGAAAAAACCATGAAAAATTTTGGGCACAAATACGTTCTTGTGTTAACGAGCAAATTCATGGAAATTGGAGGCTTTATGAATAAACAAAATCTCAGCAGAGTTATAAACGACGAAGAAATTGGTGTGGCCGTATTGGATGAAGTTGCCATGATGCAGAATACACAATCTATGAGGCAATTGTCGTAAATATTTGTAGTATGTTGGACAAGTAGTTTTTGAATTCTTCACAAGTACAAATTTCATCCATATCAAATCACTCGTACACGAATGAAGATGATTTCGATCGTCGATTAAGGTTCTGAAAACATTTCAATTATCGGACCAATAAAGATCCGAATTTGCTTCAAAATGTTTGTTTATCTTACAAATCGATTTTTTTTTTTCATAACGAAGTGCATCGCCATAACTGTAGAGTCTAGAGAGACGATAATCCCCATTTCAAGAGAGAGAATCATTCATCTCAAAAACTTAATGTTTGGGTCGAAATTTTGGGAGATCACATTGTAGTACTTTTATTTATACAGAAAAACTTGGGCGGCGAAACCTATTTGAACGTGCTTGATAAATGGAGTGGCCCTCTTCTAACCGTTACCATCGAAGGAGATCCAAATCTATCCGAACATAACGTTATGTATCAACATGATGGAGCGCCGCCACATTATGCTACCGCTATGCGGGACGAACTGAATTGCCGAGTCGTTAGATAGGTAGGAGAGGCGCTATAGGATGCTAGATCGCCCAATCTAACGCCTGTCGATTTCTTCTTGTGGGGCCGTCTTATTTCTGAAGTCTATGATACGAAATCTAACCCAAATCGTTGGAAGAACTACAAGAAAGAATTGTTCAAGCATGTGAGCAGATAACACCCATAATGTTGCAAAATGTTAGACAATCAAACGAATCTCGATTGTACCAATGCATGGTACTAAGTGAGAGCCATTTCGAACGTTGCTTTGGTTTTGGACAAATTTAAATATACAGAAAACAACTGGCTCATAAGTGTTGATTTAAAAATGGTCGAGTTTCTTTTAGGCCAACAAAGTGGTTTCATAAAGTATCCCTGTTTTCTCTTATTGTGGGATAGTAGAGCTAAGAATCAACAATGGATTGAAAAGATTAGAAAGAATTGACCTACTCGGGAAGCGCTAATTCCAGGACAACAAAACGTGATAAATCAAGCTTCAGTATCAAGGAATCCCATAATATTGACTCCGTTACATCTAAAATTAGGGCTCTTGAAACAATGTGTTAAAGCTCTTTATAATAATGAAAATTATCTCTTTTTCTTGACCTAAAATTACCCAAAACTGAGAGCAGAAAAGATAAAAGCGGGCATCTTTGATAGGCCACAGATTAGATCATTAATAAAAGACACAAGTTTTACGGAAACTATGACAGAGATTGTGAAAAATGCATGAACTGAGTTTGTTTGGCTTGTTCAGAATTTTGTGGGAAATAAGAAAAGTCCTGACTATTCTCAACACGTTCAACAACTAATGAGACACTTTCAAATGCTTGAATGCAACGGGAGCATCAAGTTACACTTTCTTCACAACCTCCTAGACTGTTTTCCTGCTAATCTTGTGAATCTAACTGAAGAACAGGGCGAGCGATTCCAGCAGGACCTTCGGACTATTGAGAAACGCTATCAAGGTTACTGGAACGCATGGCTGACGAGTTGGACTATTCAGAACTGCTCACTCAGTACATCTGCAAGAAAATCTTACAAAAGAAACATTTTTCAATTTAAGTATTCAATAAAAATAAGATCAATATTGAAGAAGTTGTGTTTTATCGAAAAATGGGCAATGTTACGATATTTTCTGAACTAGAGCTGATATAAAAGTTTTCAATTCGTTTTAAAAGTTTGGCTAATATATACTAAAACTCAATCATCAGAATTGCTGTTGTGCGGAGTAATCTTTGCTGCATACAAACATAGAATTGCCTTGTGAATGCCAAATATAATATTGCTACGTAATATCCGTTGGAAAAGCCATGTATCGTGGAAAATTGTCAAAAAACAAACGATGGAGTTACAAGAGAAAACTATTATATTGTCCTCGTCACTAGATATGCATAAAAACTTCTGGACAGAAAAGGTTTCCTGCACACTTTTTGGTAACGGTGACAGAAATTTCCTTGGAGCGTAATACTAATTTCTTCTATGTAACTAAAATTGAATGAAGTAATCCAAAAAGAGATATCATCTTAGAAATCTCGTTGAATAACTAATATTTTGAAAATAAGTTGACACAATATCAACCATTTTTTCGATCGAGTTAACTATTTTCGGATTGATCTTTCAATATACTGAAACGATAATGTATCGTAAATATTAAAAACACATGGTAGACAGAATGATAATTGAGGGATGAAAAGAATGAATACAATTCCGCCTCCAAAAACTAGCAAACATTGGGTTAATCTGACCATCAGATATATACCGAGAGAACATGCGGGGAAGAAAGAATTTTGAAATGATGTCCGGGCTAATGTTACTCTTTCTCATGTTTATTTAGTACTTTACTATGTTTGTGTGTTATTCTTCTTTCTTCTTTATGAAAAATGAAAGAAAATTCGTTAATTTTTTTGACGTGACAACGTCTTATAATTCGATGGAGCCGGCTGCACTCACGAAAAAACATGACTTATGCGGAGTTACCTCGCTCTGAGGCGTTCCATTTGAGGCTTGAAGTGCATGCGACAGTGCGGAGCGAGCGACAAAGATTTGTCTCTCTTCAATTGTCAATTGTTTATAGCGAGGATAATTGCGGCGATAAAGGTAATGATTCTTTCGATATTAAATATATGTTCAGTGATATATTCTCTCAACAGAATAACACAAATTGTAAGAAGTTAAATATCATACATGTCTAAAAGTTGTAAATAAAAGTTGTGGAACAATTGCTCAAAGCACACCCTTGTAAAGACTATGTACATTGTAAAAAAATAAATGAAAATTAACATAATTGTATTTATGCATACAAATAAATGTAACTTGATCAATTCAATTGTGATTTCTATTTACCTCCTTCTCTATATCCATACAAAATATCTATCAAACAAATAAAATTTTCTTTTGAAAAATGCAATCATTCCATCAGTATTTTCTTATGACATTATGATATATATATATATATATATATATATATATATATATATATATATATATATATATATATATATATATATATATATATATATATATATATATATATATATATATATATATATATATATATATATATATATATATATAATATAGCCAAAAATATCTCCAGTCCAATTTAGACGAGATACAACCGCAAATACACTACCCACAAAAATTGTCGCATCACCCTACTTTTACGACAATACTATACTATATACTATTCAAATATTCGCGAAGAGAGCAATCAACTAGCATCGAATGGTTACACAAAAATTGTCGCATCACCTGGTATTCTGAATTCCACAATCAATTAAGCAGCTCGATTGCAATTTCTTTGTCAACATATGTTTTTGAACATATGAGGGGGGAAAATGTTATCTATGTAGTAACATTTGTTTGCATATGATCTCAGAACGACTGAAACAATAATGATATATATCAGATTCATTCAATTTCTCTTCAGTTTTCAAGCTAAATTAATGCAAGTTTTCTGTGTTTTTGTTGATTTTCGAATCTTTGAATTTATTATAATGGCTGCTGAACATCCTGGAAGCTATTTGAGTGTTCATGAAGTGGTAAGAATTGTAACACTTCTAGAGGAGGGGCGAAGCCAACGTTACGTGGCTAACTTGTTGAATGCTAACCAAAGCACTATTTCAAGAGCAATTAATCGGTACCACGAAACAGGGGAATATGGAAGAAGGGCTGGACAGGGAAGAAATCGAATACCAACACCAGTTGATGTTCGTTGGCTTCGTTTAACTGCACTAAGAGTTCTACCGGCCCGCGTCTCACCAGAGAGCATCGAGTTACAAGACTTCAGTTTGCGAGGGAACATGCAAATTGGGGTATTCCAGAATGGTCGAATGTTCTCTTTTCCGACGAGTCCAGGTTCTGTCTAGTATCAAATGATAGACGCATGCCTGTATACAGACGACCTGGGGAACGGTATCAGCAATGCAATATCCGGCAAACCGAAAACTTCGGAGGTTGCTCAGTAATGGGGTGGGGAGGCATTTCTTTCCATGGTCGAACTGAATAAGTCTTAGTGAATAATGGAAGAATGACAGCGGCCAGATACATCGCAGATATCCTTGAACCCCACGTTGTACCCTTTGGGCAGACTAGTACGAATTTCTAAACCAGATTTAAAGAACATTTATTCTCTGACAATAATTCTCCAATATGAGAACATATAGAAACCACAAAACATTCAATAACATTGGATAATATCAAAATTCTTCATAATTGCGACAAAGGAAAGAAAATGAATCTGTTGGAATGTTTGGAAATCAATGCACTTTGTAAAAACCTAATTGAAATCACCCTTGATAGCCAGCTAGACATTAATACCTCTCCACCTCTTAATATGAAATTAGTATATATATATATATATATATATATATATATATATATATATATATATATATATATATATATATATATATATATATATATATATATATATATATATATATATATATATATATAGCATCTTTATAAGTAAGTTCATTGCCTGTAGTTGAATACTTGAAAATGACTTAACGGTCGAAACCAGTCGTGTTTGTAAAAATAAAATTGTGGAAAGTATAAAATATATTTTACTTCATCTTTGATGTTAATTTTTCACGTTATACGGCAGTAAATTCTATTCCAAAATTTGTAGTGAACCATTCTCCATAATATATGGTGCGATGAGGAATGTAGCACTGCGAGAAAAAATTGCAAAAATTCATTCCAGCTATATAAAAGTAGTACAGTGGATAATTTTATACATTTTAAAAATTGCACAGTTAATTGCAAACGATTGTTTAAATCGAAAAGAAAAGCATCTTTCGAAAATTTCTGCGCGGAACTAGGTAGTGAACCCCCAAAAAATATGTGGAGATCTATTAACGAATTTGACGGGAAAAAGCAGGCAACGGCTAGGGGAATATCGGAAACGGGTGCTATTGATCTCCTAAACAAACTAACAACATTTAGGCATAACAATGATTGGTTCATAGGGAATGGGACTAGAGATCCGAATTTCAGTTTTAGAGACCTAGAAATAGTTTTGTCATCTAGAAGATAAGTCTCTCCGGGCATGGATGGAGTTACCCATTCCATGATAGTTCACCTGGCAACATCAGTTAAATTTGAATTTTTAGACCTATCAATACCATTCTTAACAGTGGTGTAATCCCGCAGGAATTGACGCCTTACTTAATCTTTACTTTAAAAAAACGAACCAAACACGATTCAGAATTTAAAAATTGTCGTCCTATAACCAAGCCTGATCAAAGTGCTAGAAGGACTAATTGAAATTAGAATCGAGGAGAAAATTGAGAATCAGATCGACCCAAATAGATGTATGTTTGGATTCAGAAGGGGTTTTTCCACCATGGATTGTATAACTTACGTAACATCATCTATTCATGATGCCTTTTCTAGAGGTGAGCCAGCCATTGCATTGTTCATAGATATACAATCTGCATACGTTAATGTAGATCTGAGAGTTCTACATAGTCTCAACGGAAATCGGAAATCTGAATTTACTGATCTATAAATTAGTGGAGAATAGAACGTTATCCATCTATACTCCATCATCAGGAAAGGTAGTAGGCCCTAAAAGGGCAAGATTAGGATTTCCGCAGAGGTTTCTTTCTCTTAGAACAGATTTCAGAAGCAGTAACTGTTGTCCAATATGCAGATGACTTGGTTTTGCTAATTAAAGATATAGATATTGTTAAGATGTCCTTAATTTTATCAGCTAGCCTAGATCACCTCAATGAGTGGTTTACTAATAAAAATCTAAGTATATCAAATAAATAATATAAATAAATCAAAAGCTATGCTTTTTTTCTCGATCAACTTTGCAAGCTCCTCGTCCACCAATAAATGTTGGAAATGTTATTATTCAATGGATCAATCAGTACTAATATTTGAATGTCTTGTTCGATAGCAATTTGAGGTAGGGTCCACAAATAGATCAAACTTGTAGAAATATGAGGTCACATTTAGACTACGGGTCGATTTTGTTGGAAAAAGTAGCCGAAACTACTACAACTTAATTAGATCGGGTACAATCGACAGCACTGAGAATAGGTTTAGGCTTGATGAGATCAATCCCCATATTCATTATATTAAAGAAATCAGGAGAACTGCCACTAGATAAACGAAGAGAGTGGTTAGCTAGTAAATTTGCTACCAAGATTCTGAGATTCAATTATCATCCTGTTAGGTTGTTGCTATAGAATTTAAGATTACAATTATTACATTTTTATCAAAACAGTACTCCTCCCCCTTTTATGTCTGCTTTTTTCTTTCAGATATACGAGTGATGCCCATTTTATAAGGTCGGTGGACAGACTACCGTATTATTATTTAAATGATAAACACAAACAGTACATTATATACAGGTTTTTAACTCAGGTTTGCAAAAATACGCTGTAAAGAACGGAATAAAACTCGCTGAATTTCAAGATGTAGTAGCCATCTTTCACACGGATGCGTCATGAGTAACTTCACCGGAGGCAAGAACGGGTTTTGATAATAGTTCTGCCCAATTGAATCTTAAAGTAAGGGGTAGACCACCCAATCACTAGTGTATTTATACAAGCAAAATGTTCGCGATCCGAAGAGCTGTTTGCGAAATCATTAAGAGAAGAATATTAAATGTCCTTATCATCTCTGACTCCTGGAGCGTTCTAGAGGCGTTAAAAAGAAAAAATTACTAAAGTTAATTGATTCCGCCGCTACTACGTGATAGTTAATCATGATGATAATAAGAAATTAAACTATGTATTATACTATCACAAGAGATTTACAAGTTGTCAGCTGAAGATGGTCGAGAGACCGAAATTGCAAAACCGATTTTCAATAAATCTGGTGTGATAGTATAATACATAGTTTAATTTCTTATGATCATCAAAAAAATTACTGCCAATTCGAGCAACATTTTCACAAAAACGATTAATAGATTCAGCATAGCTAGTAAATTGGGTTTGTCAATCAAATGTATATGGCTACCGAGTCTCTCGTATATAATAAATGATGATCTAACCTAGCCGAAGAAGGTAGAATGTTGCAAGTCCCTAGAAGAATCAAAGCCGGTCCACAGGAATTGTGGGCGGAGATTACGAGTACATCGAAAAGGATATAGGAAAATAGTTAAAAATAAGGGAATAATATATACTCAGTATAGGTATAAGGACGAAGTGATCTTTGTGTTGGTTTTCTAAAATAAATCGTCCACGAAGATACATAACGGACCTAATTAGATTGCGTTCAGGACATTGTTGGACTCCTACTCACTTGTTCAGGATAGGCAGCAGTTTTGGTGATATACCACATTTATTTCTACGTTGCGCGGATAATTTGCTCAGCATTTCAATTTTACACAACAAGCTTTCCTCATTAAAATGCATACTTCCCCTGAACATTTATAATGTAATCTTCAGTGATAATAAGAAAGTTCTAGAATCAATGAGTTCATCAGATCATATAATCCTTAGTTTTGAAAGATTTTCGTGTGAATTCGAATTTTATGAAATTGTAACACATTGTATGTTTTCCCGCATTTTCTTCCCTGAAACTATTCCTAATTTGCGTCGCATGGCCTAGAATTAAAACAATGAATATACAAATGGTGATTACATAGGAACCGAAGGTCTACGGTGCCCCCCGAGTACCAAACTACCGAATTTGAGTAAGCGCTACTTCGAGATTGGTACATGACTAACAGATATCTTCCAAGTGGATGTTGTTAGGTCTGAACGGGGTCTACATCATTTTGACAAAGAAGAAGTATTTCGAAATTGCTGAGTATTAATTCCCTGCGACAGAGCATCCTCTATAATAATTTAACTTTTCAAACTTTTGCTAGTATCATTCTCTCCAGATTTAGAGGGGGTTCAAAATTTCGTTGGAACTCAGTGTATATTTCTTGTTTATTTTCTGTGAATAAAGGTCACATAAAACATTTTCAATTCACCAGCACAAAAACTCCTAAATCGTTCGTCCGAAATAGATTGGAATATTTGTCGTGTTTACGCTCCAATTTCAATGTTCTAGGCTTTGAGTTCATGTCGTCAAAACATAAATCATATCGTGACCTGAAATACTTTATGCGAATTACCGGTTTTAAATACTTAGGCAAGGAAATGATATGCATATATATTTCTTTGCTTGTTTTGAGAATTAGACGAGATACATAATAAATGTTAGCTTCTTACTCCAGTATTTGTCCATTGAACTTCTATGATGTCCTTACTCCATTTATGATAGTAGAGAGAATAACTTAATTACCTTAAACGAATAATAGAATGGAATAAAAGTTCACCTTCAGTTATTTACAAATGATTTCCCCTTTCTTTCAAGTTATCAACCACTGCATTAATACCAAATTAAAAATTTTAGTTATTCGAGTCCGACGAATAGTAACACACTACTTGCTAAATTTTATTTGTTTATCAAGTGTGTCAAATGGCAAAAATAGCAATATGGACTAAAAATGAAGTATGTTCGTGGGAATCATTCTATCGTTGAGAATAGTCATATGTTAGGGACTGGTACCTTTGGATGTTGAATAACACTAAAAAAACTCTACAACCAATCTAGCCATTACTATTTATATATATATATATATATATATATATATATATATATATATATATATATATATATATATATATATATATATATATATATATATATATATATATATATATATGTATATACACACATTGTATCCCATGAGCAGAATGGATGCCGTAAAGGAGCGAGGGGCTGCAAGGAGCTTTTGATGATCGATAATATCGTCACGAGACAAACCAAAAAGAAACTGTGAAATATCTCTGTTGCATGGGTAGATTATAGGAAGGCCTTCGATTCGGTCCCTCACTCATGGCTCCTAAAAGTTCTGTATGTCTACGGGGTATCCGGGAATATTGTCGAGCAGTTGCGTCATCTCATGAACTCATGGCGCACTACACTTAGAGTCCACACCATAGAAGGACAGGTAACAACAGAGACAATACGGATTAAAAGAGGAATATTCCAGGGCGACACCCTCAGTCCTGTTTGGTTCTGCCTCGCTCTAAACCCCCTTAGTACCCTATTTAAAAATAATATAAACAACTATATTTTAGATAAACAGACCAACACGAGAATAAGCCACCAGTTGTACATGGATGACTTGAAACTGTATACCTCAAACTCAAACCAAATGAGAAGACAACTGGAGATAGTCTCGGCGTTCAGTGACACTATCCACATGCAGATGGGAGTCGAAAAGTGTGCGGTAATCGATGTGAGAATGGTCAAAATAGGATCAGACTGGGGTAGAGCTGATGAACCACACTATCATACCTGCACTCCAACGCGAACAACGGTATAAATACCTGGGCATGAAGCAAGCACTCGATATGAATGTGGCAGAGATGAGAGAAATGGTTAAAGAGAAGTTCTTTCAGAGGGTAAAAACTCAGCGCTGCGTCTTAACGAGGAACAGTATACGCTGACTACACCAACAGCAGCCCAATTGATCGGAGAGTGGCAGGAAAAACAGTTGCATGGCAGATACCCGAATCACCTTAAAAGTGACGATATAGACAAAGTTGAGTCACTTGCGTACCTGCGAGCGGAGTTCCTCTTTCCGGAAACTGAGGGAAGAATACTATCCATACAGGACCAGGTGGTCTGCACAAGAGCTTTCCAGAAGTCCATTATCGGGAAGAACATACCATCAGATAGATGTAGGAGATGCTCGAAAGCGCTTGAATCCATACAACATATAACCTCTGGATGTTCGATACTGGCCCCTAGGGAATACCTTGAGAGGCACAACTCAATGGCACGTATCTACCATCAAGAAATCGCAGTTAAAAGAGGTTTGTTGAAAACACCTGTCAAACAGCACCTCTATCGGCCTGAAAGTATTCTTGAGAATGAAAACTTTAAGTTGTACTGGGACACAACGCTTCTAACAGATAGACCAGTACCTCACAACAGGCCGGACATTGCGCTCTTCGATAAATTGGCAAAAACAGCAGTCCTTCTTGACGTCAGAGAAAATAACGAAGTATCGTGACATGGCCTTTGAGCTGCAGGAAATATATGAATTAAAATCAGTTACCATCCTGCCGCTCATAATCACAACAAATGGGCTGGTGGAGGCCCATCTGAGAGGGGCAGTATAATATCCAGCTGTCAGAAGGAGGTCATCTTGGGCACCACGACAATTGTGAGAGGGTTCCTAATAGGCTCTTAATTGCACCGAACACACCTTGGCAAGATATTGCCCGATGTGTTCGGGAAACACCCACAGATGTGGTGAGAAAAAAAAAAAAAATATATATATATATATATATATATATATATATATATATATATATATATATGGCAAACGAGTGAAAAGATACCGTAATAACATTCTAACAGGAATCACAGGAACCAAAAGCAGTTCTATGAAGAATTAGGAGATGAAAAAAGATCACGGGACATCCACCAAATCCTGAGGTAATGAGAGAATACTGGAAAGAAAAATGGTCTGACGGAACTGCGTATTGGATTAAAGAAGTACAAAACAAAACGGCCCAACGTTAAATGTAGGACATACAGGTCACGCAAGAAGATACTTCCCAGGTATTGAAACACTCCAGTAATTGGGTCGCCCTCGGGCCAGATAGAAACATAACTACTGTTGGAAATACTTCTCGTGCATATATCCTGAACTAGCACAGTTGTTCCAATAGGCGCCGCAGAACCCCGAAATCGTACCCGAATTCTTTACGCAGGGGAAAACATATATGATACCGAAAAGCGATAATGCACAGAAGCCAAAGCAGTACAGGCCTATCACTTGCTTGCCATCTATATATAAGATCTTAACAGGAGCTTTTACCCTGCATGCCAATTGATACATTAGGCAAAACAACATCCTCGCCCTAGAGCAGGGAGGATGCCGAAGGAAATCTCAGGGATGTCGAGAGTTGCTTGTTATTGATTGCCTTGTCACCCGACAAGCACAGGAAAAGATGCGTAATTTGACCATGGCATGGATCGATTATAGGAAAGCTTTCGATTCGGTACCGCATTCGTTGTTTGTCGAGGTGCTGAGACTGTATGGAATAGCTTACCCAATAATAAGACTACTTGAACATCTGATTAAATCCTGGCAAGCATTCATAGTACTCAATACACAGGACGAGGACATCGGAACGGAGGTAGTGAAAATAAACCGAGGTATCTTTCAGTATCCCCTTTTACAGTAGATACTCTTAGCCCAATAAGGTTATGTCTAGCACTAAACCCCTTGAGTACGCTACTCAAAAATAACACCAAAAACTATATTATTGACAGAAACACGAACATGAGGATAATTCATCAAGTATATAAGGATGATCGGAAAATCTATACCACCAACCCTGAGCGGATGTGCAAAGAGCTTGAGACAGTCGCCTCGTTCAGTAGCGCCATACATATGCAGATGTACATAGAGAAATGTGCCGTCATCAACATAGTCAGAGGAAAGATTGTCGGAAGCAGCCCAATGACACTCATGGATTACAACGAAATACCCTTGTTAGGCCCCGAGGAAACGTACCCCTGACAACTTGAAAGTAATAATATTAAGAAATCGGATTCCTGAACTATTTGAAAGCGGTATACTTGTTCCCTGACACTGAGGGAAGAATCATGGCAATTTAAGATCAGGTGGTGGCAACTAGATCCTATTGAAAGTACATAACTAGCAAGGATATTCCAACGGACAGTTGCAGAAAGTGCTCGAATCGCTTGGAATCAATCCACCATATCACCTCTCATATGCCCAATACTTGTGCCTATGGAATATCTCCAGCGCCATAATGAGGTAGCCAAACTGTATCACTAAAATTTAGCACGCAGGAATAATCTGCTAAGCGGCGACATAAAGCCCCACAAATATATCCCGAAGAACCTGCTTGAAAATCGGAAGTGTGAGCTGTACTAGGATACTACTCACAGACAGACCCGTCTTACGCCACCGGCCCGATATAACCCTGTTGATAGGACTGACATGATAATCGACGTCACAATACCGGCGGATGACAGCCTACACCGAAAAGATCTCGAAATATACCGACCTGGCCTTTGAACTCAAGGAAATGCATGGTCTGAGGTCCACTATGATATTGCCGCTTGTAATATCTGCAAACGGTCTGGTTGAGGCGCATTCAAATACAAACACCGAGTCTTTGCATTTGCCTTTAGATGTTTTTAGGAACAAAATTCTGGAAGACGAATAAAAGAAACATCCATTTTATAGAATCTTAAAAAACAATGGCAGAGAAAAGTTCATTCATAAGGTATTTTCAAGATAACTAATGTTAGTTGCTCGACATTCCCATCCCCGCATTACCGAATAATGACTTTACATATAACTTGTCCGGTATTTCTAGGTTTTCCACAGGGATTATTGATTTTTTCGAATCAATTGTTTCCCTAGTACCTATCTCTCAATCATATAGGTACCTTGAATTTCTTGTGCTCTCAGAGATGTTCCACCGGGTTCAAATCGGGAGATCTTGCTGGCCAGGAGACTTTCGGTTGTGAAATTGATTGTTCGAATAGTTTTGTAATCAAAATGTAAGTGAATGTTTCCATTCAATCTGTTTTCAAGAAATGTGTTTCAATTAATGGGTTATCATTCGAATACATACATTCACTGAAAATCTAGTGTTTCAGTATTATCAATACCACCATCAATAAATTAAGCTGGCGATTTTTATTTGAGAAAAATCCCTTCAAGGCAAAAATCATTTTTGGGCAATATACCCGACAGTTAGCATTATCTCTGTAACTTCAACTCTAATTTTTTTTCTAGTCTTTACATTTAGAGAATTATACATTCGCTTAGTGTCAAATCAGCGGATAATTACACATCGAAGGAATCTTTATTGAACCTAATTCATCGATGAAACATAATTCACTAGAGATGTTGTTAATTATACTAGTCACGTATGGTCCTTAGAAAAGCCTCATGAACGCGGCAGATAAATTAACTGAAAGTATTTTTCTACAAAACATGTTTTTGAAACACTTAACAATTTGGAAATCAGTTCAACAACCGGACAATTGGTGAGAATTTGGCAATCCTATGGCCAGCCGGATCTACCGATTTGGGTCCGGTGGATAACTCTCTCTGGGCTTGCACAAAATCCAAAGTAGATGCTGAAGAGATAGCTATAAAAGAACCACTAATTAAAAAATTAATATCATTCGTGGGGAACTCAAAAATAACGGAAAGGTTTCAGATAAAGCCGTCACTCATTCAACAGCGTGAGAATATATCAGGTGAGCTGAAGAGTTCGTAGGCTAACATAGTAAAATAAATTTTTTTTAATCAATATAGTCACCTTTTCGATGCCATTTTTATAAGATTTCTCATTAACTTCGAAATAGGCTTCACATTCGGCAATTACCTGTGTTCATTAGTCTTGAATTTTTTCCATCGAGCATTCTTTTCAAGTCTGAAAACAGAAAAATGTCGCTGAGGGCAAGATCTGGCGAATAAGGTGGATGAAGAAGTAATTCGAAGCTTAATTCGTACAATTTTGTCATTGTTTTGATTGATTTCGGCAAGGTGCATTGTCTTCATGAAACAGCACTTTCTTTTTTTTAATGTTGCCGTTTCTTCACGATTTGGTCCTTCAATTGGTCCAATAACTCAATGTAGTAGTCGCTGTTTATCGTCTAGCCATTTTTAAGATAATCGATTAATATAATACCCTGCGCACCCCAGAAAACAGATGCCATAACCTCGCCAGCTGACTGCTGCGTTTTTGCACGCTTTGGATGCAGTCCACCCCGTTCAGTCCATTCAGCTGACTGTCGATTGTTTTTTTGGAGTGTAGTAATGAACCCATGTTTCATCCATTCTGATGTATCAACGAAAAAACTCGGCTTTATTATGGTTAATTATCTTGAAACAGTGCTCAGAATCATCGACTCGTTGTTTTTGTCTAGAGTCGATAAGCGTGGCGCCCATTTCGCACACAGCATTCTCATGTCCAAACATTCTCTTAAAATAAAACCAACACGTTCCTTGGATATCTTTTGGGTCTAAGCTATATCGATCAATTCCATTTTTCGATTATTCGAAACAATTTTGTGTACTTTTTTAATGCTTTCATCGATGACAGCCTCTTTGGTACGTCCACTGCGTTCATCGTCTTGGATGTTCATATCACCACGTTTAAACTTTGCAAGCGACTTTCCACCGTTGATTTTCCTGGCGCACAATCCGAATAATGTTCATCAATCCATGCTTTGGCTTTTACTGTATTTTATCATCAAAAATTAATGTTTAATCAACATACGGAATTCTCCTTCATCAATTTTTCCAACAATAACAAAAGTTGATTCACTTTTAATGCTATATCTCGTGAACTAACGGTCGGACAGCTGAACACTTTTTACTCCTACTACTTAAGGTTAGTACTAACTGAAAATCATGTGGATTTGATGCTAGTAACGCCATGTGTGTATCAGCCTACCAACTTTTCAGCCCACCTGGTAAATGTCAGGACGCCAACGGTAGTCATTTCTTATTACCTTATGAGTCAAATTTTTTTTTAATCTTTGCGTTTCTTTAAAATTCAATAAAATTGATGTTTCTTTCACTCATCTGAAGAGTCATTCAAAAAAAGGACCACGCTATGTGTGGAACAAAACGGTGGTCGTTTTAACATATTATACTTTCCCCATTAGTTAAGTGTTTTTTTGTTCTGTAATGAAACTTTTAATAACGGTTCATAAAAATTATAAGGAATGATTATGTTTCAGCAAGTGTTCCCTGTCTTCATCATGAAATTTCTCATGAAGAATTGAAAATCAATTTTATCTTCTAAAACAAAGGGAATAGATAATGCTCTTATAAGAGTGGATATGTATTTAAATAATCTTAGAGATTTGTTTATTAAATACGGATTTGCCAGTTGACATAAGGAAATATTGACTTTGAGTGAATGAACACTATTAGTCAGCAAGGTCTTATTTATTTATGAAAATTCAGTTTTCTGAGAATATTTTGAGGACTTAACAGAATCTCCCAGATGGTCGCAATAAGTAGAGAAAGAGTTTGAAGGATATGTCAAAATTTTTCTTGAATATCAAATATATCTAAAAATATTTAATTTGGATATTATTAGTTTTGAGAAACTCATATAATTTTAGCGTGAGTAATTGAAATATTACGAACATTATCAACTCAGAAATGGAACCGCCTGTATAATTGATAACATTTTTAACTTCTAGTCGTTAATATTCTGTATAGATAATAAACTATATAAATTGTGCGTTTTGGCTAAGGTGAGCATGCAAAAAGATGGAAGTTAGACTATCTCATTTATGGTTTTGAAAATATTTATGAAATATTGAGAGTTGCGATTCTGCAGCTTGAGATGTCAAAAATAATTGAAGTTATATATTTTTGAAAATCTCGACTTTTTCGACCTAAAAGACAATTTGTGAAAAAAAATAAGAAAGTTAATCATGATATTTTAAAACCAAGAGAGATGAGATTTTTCTGATACAATTCTTATTGTATGCGAAATATGAAGAGTTCCACACAGTTCCTGAATGTTCTAGTTTATTCTAAAATAGTTGGAACTGATAAAAGATTTTACATTCATGAAAGTAGAGACTGGCTGAAAATAGAGCTGAAGCTTAAAATTACAAAAGACAAACAATTATATTTACAGTACACAACTCAAATACTACAAGACCTAAACAAATGTGGTTTCATGAGTTATAATGACCTTAATCTTATGACACAAAATTTGATTAAAGCACTATTTCAACAAGAATCTCTAGAACTACAAACAAATTGCCCATGAAATTACTCACAACTACTGATTTCAAGGAAATAGCAAAAAATATTTTGTAGATGATTGTTTCTATATGTTAGTGGATTTTTAGAATAAAATTGCATGTTCCTCCTTCAGACAATCTGCTGTTATTATAATGATGTAATGACTTCTGTATCTGATGTTACCTTCAATATGACTTTCCTCAGAAATTTCAGAAGCACAAGCTTATTCTCTTCATACTACATCTGAGGTTGCTGTTACTGCTTCTACCCACTCGAAGAATTTACTTACAATCTGAGCTCATTTCTTAAATCTAACATGCAATTCATAATTTTGTTTTGATTTGCTCTTTCGATTTATAATATATGCCATTACAGCAGAAAATACAATAACACAGAATAAAGAATATATATTCATTTAAAAAGTAAAATAACATGTTTGAAACATCATTATTGTGATCTATATTAGCATTATTATTGTAATTTTGTTAAGATAGGAAATATTCTAACCCAAATAGAGAATCAATGAAACAAAATCACAATCAATTTTTTGAAATATAGTCATTAATCATGCATCCAATAGAAATTATTTTATCATGAATCACTTGAGAAGAACAAAACAATCACAGAGTCATAATGTTAAAATAAACAATGAACTGATTATTCTATATGTTCTTGGGAGAACATACACTTGTGTAGCCTCAAATTGCAATAATGTAGTAAAATTAATATTGTTAAACAGGAAATAAAGAATATAAAAACTGAAGCAACTATGATAATAAATAAAAATAAATAATTCTTTTGTATAGTTGTGAAAGCATAAGTAAATATTGAAAGTAGTTGCATTGAACCGAATGAGTCAGAAATTAATCATCGATATTTGGGAATGAGATAGGAATTAGTGTTTTATCAGATTTGCCACTCACCTCAAGTAGTGATAAGCTGATAAGAAAATAAATAACGAAAATAAATATGCACCTTTAAATTATGTAAATAAAATTTAACAAAACATAAACACCACTTCATTCATCGCAACAGACGTTAAATCTATCAAATCTATTTCTTCTTCTTCCTTTGTTTGGCCTTATTAGCTATAGCAAGTCTAGCGACTTAAAAACAGTTACTTATTAGATGTCACAGAAAAATATCTTCGCAGAACAAAGTCAAATACTAAATTATCTATGTAATAATTCTAATTGCTGAACCAATTCTACTTTCCACTAAGAACACTTGGTGGAAATTGGAATGGGTTATATTAAACTAGTAATGCAACATATTTGAATAGAAGTGTCATAAACCAAGGGAACAATTTGAAGAAAAAAGAATAATTGTAGTTGAAAGAATTATGATAAATCAAATGTTTCACTGACTTCTTTGAATTGGACGACTGAATTTGATTTCCAAATAAAGATTTTTCAACATGTTTCGGCGCCATTTTATTTTGATCGATACCGTCAATTAGGCACGGCCTATTACACCACCTGAGGGGCACAATAGAAGTAATGGGAGTCTGTTTGCTAAAATATTCTCTTATCAAGGATAGGTTGTAAGACAAGGATTTAAAGAAGCAAGTCTATAGTCGATGCTTTTTTTCTCTCATCTAAGTCAAAAAATGAGTTCATAACTATTTGAAGCAATGTGTTGATAAATTATTTATAAGTACCAAGTCAAATGACTAAGAAATAATTATTTAGAAGAGTTCAATAGGGATGATATTGAAACTGTATTACATACCGTATTTTACAATAAAATGCAACCAAGCACTTTCAAATAATAATTTATTTGAGGTAAGCATCATTCAAAATCTCTTAAATTTGATCAAAAATCGTTCGACAATGCAGCCATTATTTTATCTTCAACTACTAATAGTCGAATATAGTCTCATCTGAGAGAAATGTAGGGATATAAGAAAAGGCAGAACTGGATTGAGATGGATTTCCTCATTTTCGTGTATGATTGGATTCAAGAATTATCATTTTCTTCTTTAAGGATCCGACACCTTACACTCTCTTCGAAACTAACACAGCTGCCGTGGGCGTGGTATGAACGTTGTATGTAAGATTTTGTATTACGCCAGTTCGCTCTTACCAATCAAGAGTTCTGTTTAAGGTTTTGATTTTTAATATATTAATTGTATCTGTGTTAATATCTATGGAATCAGCTAGATGATTTGTATGAAGACAAAACCCGCTAAACAGACCTCGTTTAATTTGTCGAAAAATATTTAGCAGGTTTTGACAATTGAATCGATTTCTGAAACTATTTCTTGTAGCAAGGAGTCATAAGGACACTTTCAACTTCAATTTTAAGGGCAACACTTTTCCTTCTTTAGTGTGTCTTGTTTTGACATTTTACTATCAACCAACTTTATAGTTCTTTGACTGGTAGGTATATACCCTCGCAATCAGTCGATGCCTGAGCGGGCAAGCTACAATATAAAAATACGCTCATACAAATTACAAACAGTGCAAAAGAATGTAATTACGTCTGACACGGCATGTGTGTCTATACTCGTTTAATGTCTGAAAATATAAACGCATTCTTATGTAACTCTTCCTCTGATACTTTGCAATACTCAGCGATAAATTTCCGAGAAATATTATCATAAACTGCTTTTAATTTTTCATGACATTAAGCTGAATGATATGCACCGTGAAAACATACTGGATTTAGGTATAGCATTCATTTGAAAAGTAGAACTAGATTGGAGTTACGGAGTAGTTGAAATGTACCCATCACAGAGAAAATGGCTTATTATCTATGGTACCTTAAACATTGCTTATCTGTTTTCATTTGCCTAATCACAATTTTTGAAATTTGAAAAACTGAAGTAAAAAGATAAACGTTATTTAGTTTCAATTAAAGGAACCAAGTAATTGATCTTTCAATTATAATAATTGCATCGGTATGGACGAGGATGACCCTAAAGAATATCGGTGGGAAACCGGTTATGAAAAAACTTGGTAAGTGATGGTATACAATTGATTTATTTTTAAACAATTCTACTGAATCATTAAGGGAAGCGATTAAAGAAGATGATGAAGGATTTCTCGAAGCCTCCATAGCTGATATCATACAGAGAGCCAAAAGGAAACGACAAAGTAAAAAAGTGTATGGGACCAAACTGGGAATGATGAGACACTTGTATGTTATTTTGGATTGCTCAGAATCGATGTCCAGCCAAGACTTAAAACCCACTCGATTAATATGTTCTTTGAAGGTAAGAGCTCACATGACTGCTTTGCTCATACGTAAATGTAGTTTTAGTTACTACTACATAAGTTAACTGCAGTATATAATCAGTAATTTCAATTGAATTTTATGTAAATATAGGATTATATTGAAACTATTCATTCCCTTATTCTTCATTTTTAATTTGAAGACAAACTAGATATGATTCAATGTCTTAAATATGTTGTTGAAACATACCCCAATTAATGAACATAGAAGGAATAATTTGCAGTTTGTGTTCTTATGTCCTTGTACAACTGTATTTGCTTATCAAAATGAAGAGGAATCTTATTATTTTAACATATGAGATATATGATTGAAATAAATTTCATTTGAATTTGGGAGGCTTTTACTTGGTAAAATTCCATTATCAATAATAAAAACAAGTACTGTGTTTTAAGGAATTTACTTAATACTAATAATATTAAGTAAAATTCCTTGAAACACAGTACTTGTTTTTATTATAAATAAATTCAGCTCTTGGAAGGCTTTATGGAAGAATTTTTTGATCAAAATCCAATAAGTCAAATAGGAGTTATCATTATGCATAATAAGAGAGCAGAAAAAATCATGAATTTAGCAGGAAATGCTAGGAAGCATATAAAATCCTTGAAAAATCTCAATAAAACTACTCTAGTAGGAGAACCTTCCCTTCAAAATGGTTTAGAAATGGCACTAAAATCTCTCAAGTCATTGCCTACACATGCAAGCCGAGAGATTTTGATAATTATGGGAAGCCTTACTACCTGTGATCCTAGTGATATTAACAGCACTATTGAGGTAAGATAAATGTTTGTTTTTAATATATTTTTTAATATGAAATTTGTAGTCTTTGAAAAAGGAAGGTATCCGTTGCTCAGTCATAGGATTAGCTGCTGAAGTCTATATTTGCAAGCTACTGGCTGACAAAACAGGTGGCGTTTATAATGTAATTTTAGATGACAGCCATTTTAAAGATCTGTTATATCAACAGATAGACCCCCCACCTGCAGCATGTGGACAAGAATCTAATTTGATTAAGATGGGTTTTCCTCATCAAATGGCAGTTGAAGGGACAGAAGAGCCATTGACAATGTGTATGTGGTTAGTAAATTAAACTCAAAATTGAATTTTTAGCAGTAGAACTTTCTTTAGAATGCAACGAATCTTCTGCTTTTTATTATGACTTCAACCTCCATTTGATTCTATTGTTGCATTTTAATTCTACCAATTTTCTTACAATAACTGTATTTTATAAATCACATATGGTCAATCTATATTTAATATTATAAATTGTTGTGAAAGAATATTCCAAATTTGGCTGAAACCTGAAGTTTATTGAAGAGCAACTTCAGGTAGAATTGTTAGAGAATTGAAAATAAAAACATTTGATTTCTAGATGATTCTCTTTTGATTTTTAATTTTCATAAAATGTTACATACATCAAAGATATGAGGAATCATTTAAAGATGTTGAATAACACCTCTATTAATGATAATGAAATTTGATATAATTGAACTTAATTCTTAACAAACTGAATGTAAAATTAGAAAAACAGAAAATTGAAAATGTGCTTACAAACTAAGCGGATCCTGTACTTTATATAAAAGCAGCAGCTGAGCTGGCTCTGAGGTACCATTTTGCCCTACTAATAAAACTACTTGGGGTGGGTCTGGTGGATTCGGTTAACTGTGTCGTTGGGTTCCTGTTTGAGTACTTTCTTTCATCTTTTAGCTTCAAATCTTTAGATTTTTTTGCTTCTTTTGGCTTTGGGTTTTGGTTGATTGATCCAGTAACCTCCACCTCATCATAGTTTTGAGGTGATAGTTCTAGTCAATTTCTTGGTTGTTTAATTTTGATCTTTTCCTTATGATACTCGAAAAATACATCTTACAAAGTAGGATTCCCCAGAAGTCTGTTTTCAATCACATTCAATGCAGCATTCAACATGGGACCTCAAAACTTAAATTAGGTCTCCAGCAATAGTTTCTGTTACCGATTTTCTTTAATTCTGTCCGCCTATTACTTCTATTAGTTAGTTAAATATAAGGATTTGAGTGTAGACTGATTGACAGTCCAGCAACTGAGACCCAGTAGTCTATTGTGGCACACTCCATATTGAATTTCACCCCCAAGCTCAATTCTTCTTAAAAAAAGTTTAAAGAGAGAGCTTAATAAGCCCAGTCAGCTCCAATTTGTGAGATCCAAGTTTCTCAAACCTGATTATGTCCCTAGCTAGGCATTCGCACATGAATCTCCTCCTCGTATAGTCTGCTTGAAGGGTTCTTCATCATTCCTAACTTATGTAGGTGATTTCTGAGACGATAGTGCCCTGTTTATATGGCAATTAGAACTCTCTGGTCTAACCTGGAGAGTTTAAGCCATATCTTGGTTGTCGCAGTGGAAGGTCCACTGATGGCAAACCGAATGTCTGAGATCTGTGAGCTCAGGCAGTGCTCCTATACCTTCAGGTTGAACCATGTCAGAATTGGTTCTGGTCCCATCGGCCTGATAGCTGTTGCTATTTTAGCGAGGCTGTCTGCTATCTCGTTTCCTTCGATGCCCTGATGGGGTGGGCACCAAATCAGAGTGACTCTGTTTGTAGCACTGAGTTGTCAAAGTGCTGTTTTGCATTCGTCAACCAGTTTGGATGTAACGTTTGTATCTTTGAGATATCTAAGAGCGTTTTGGCTATCAGAGCATATGTAGATGTATGCGTCTCTATAGTTCCTATGTAAGTGTTCCTGTACGCACCGGAGAATAGCAAACATTTCTGCGTATGTTATGGTGACGTCTCCCAGCGCGATCATAATGTTTGCCCTTGGGCCGTGAACGCCGATGCCTGTACCCGTCCCGGTTTTGGACCGTAAACCAGGAGACGTGGGGTGTGGTCCAAATTTCTTTTGGTGGAATAACTACTTTGTAGGGTTCGTCAAAGTAGTAGGTGGCTCTTGATTGATCTCCTCTTGTGAGGTCAGGTCGGAGTTCTCTGATTTTGTTCAGGGATGCGGAGTGTCCAGAGATTGGATTTCTGTCCCTTCATATACCTCCCTCCCACAGTTTCAAAGAGGCACTCATGGCCACCTCTTCCACCACTATGTGTAGTGGAGGGATGCCCAGAAGACACTCCATGGAGGCCGTGGGTGAGGATCTTAAAGCTCCCGTGACTGCTAGACATGCTCTCCTTTGGATTTTGTTCCGTTTTATTCCTTTTTCCAGTGCAAGCCACCATACGATGGCGGCATAGGTCTATTATCTTTGGTTTAAGTCCCCATCTAGGGCCGAATAGTCTCCAACACGTCCAGAGTGTTTTGGGCTCTTTGCGCCTGTCTTTCGATGTGATTGTCACAATTTAGTTTGGCATCAAGCATCACACCTAGATATTTCACTTGTTTTACTAGTGTTAGTTCCTCGTTGAAAAGAATGGGTGCCTTGAAAGGCGGTAGTTTCCTTTTTCGAGTGAATATAATCATGTCTGTTTTGTTAGGATTTACAGACGTCATTCTCTCTGCACCATTGTTCATTCATTCGCAGAGCGTTCTGCGCAACTTCACATATGGTGCTGAGGTTTTTCTCACGAACAAGGAGGATGAGGTCGTCGGCATAACCCACCGCAAAGTGCCCAGCATCGGCAAGGGCCGCCAGTATCCCATCCAGCACGAGGTTCCAAAGAAGAGGAGATAGAACTCCCCCCTGTGGATATCCCCTGCTGGCGGTCCCCCGGACGGTCGACTCGCCGAGCTGAGCCTCGATGCACCTGGTCGACAGCAGATGTCCCATCCACCTTGCTATGGTTTTGTTTACTTTCCTATCTGCGATAGCTTTATCTATTGATTTGTATAGTGTATTGTCGAAAGCTCCCTCTATATCTTGGAATATTCCTAGAGTAACTTCGTCTTTTTCCAGTCCTTTCTCGATATACCCTACTACGGAGTGTAGCGCTGAGTCGACTGATCTACCTTGCTCATAGGCATGTTGAGTGATATGTAGAGGGTGCTCCACTAGGGTGTTCTCCCTGAGATATCTTTCTACCAGTCTCTCCATAGTCTTCAGTAGGAAGGAGGTGAGGCTGATTGGTCTAAAATCTTTGGCGATTTTGTGTACGATCTTAAGTGTGCAGGGTATATACCATCTGCTTCTGGTGCTTTATATGGCTGAAAGGTAGTTACTGCCCATCGAACCTTTTCTACTGTTACTACCATTGAGGCTGTGTTCCAGTTTGCTTTGTCAGCATGTCCACAGGATTTCTGGATTGCTGTGTTGTCGATGAGGAAACCCGGGAAGTGGACGGTTTGCCTCTGGTGCACCCTCTATTTCTTCGCAGTAGGAATGCCGTGCTTCTCTTTTGGATTTTTTGATCAATCCTTTGTATGCTCTTTGACCTTCCTTGTAGTTGTCCCAATCGCTTTTTGTGCTAGTGCGCATCGCTTTATTTAGGAGGCGTCTGCTTTTCATCCTTTGGGCAGCGAGTTCTGCTGTCCACCATAAGATTTTCTTCTTGCCTTGTATTGTATAGGACTGTTGTTGTACGCCACGGTGATGGTTTGCAATTTCTCAACGGCAGTTTCCAGATCCTTGATGTTTTTCGGTGTCTTAATTGAAGGTCCCACCATTTCCGATAATTGTTCCTGATATCGGTCCCAATCGGTTTTTTTGATGTCGAAACAGATGTGTCAATGGTCAGAGAGGGAAACTACTTCTGTTACCACTCTCCAATTTCGAATTTTTTGGGTGAATTGCTCTCTGCATAAAGTCAAGTCCAGGACTTCTTTCCTATTCGATGTCACGAAAGTTTGTTAATTTCCTTCATTTAGAAGTGTAAGGTTTGTACTGTAGAGATATTTGACCAGCTTTTTCCCTTTGATGTTACTGCCTTGGTTTCCCCATAGAGTGTGGTGAGCGTTGGCATCACACCCAACGATGAGTGGCCAGTCTTGTATTTTACAGTAATTCACCAATTCCTGGCTTACTTGTAAATCCGCCGCCAGCAGAAGATTGGCACATATTTCTGCTTGAAACACAGTCGCAAGTCCGCCAAGACAAATACTAACGACCATTTACACAGCAATTTTGTTGCCATCTGTGAACCAACAGAGACCCTCAAATATACAGTGCTTGAGGCTGACCCATTCCTGTCTACTAGGAATGATGATTTGTAATGGCAGCTCCATGTTGCTGCAGTAGATGTAGGTCGTTGTTTGCAATTCAGAGAGCTTGACTTGGGATTACATTTCAAGTCTACATCCCCACCAAGCAAATTCAAAAATAACTAGGAACATTGTCGATTATAATATAATATAGATTGAATACGAAAAGAAACGTAAAAATAAACAGTGCTTTTATTTTCAGTCATGTTGACAGTATAGATGAAGGCAGTAAACTTACAACAGGTGGATATTACTGTCCACAATGTTACAGCAAGTATTGTGAACTTCCTGTGGAATGTAGAGCATGTGGATTAACACTTGTTTCAGCACCTCACTTAGCTAGATCTTATCATCATCTGTTTCCAGCTATGAATTATAAGGAATTTGCTTATGAAAACCAAGCCGAAATATGTTCTGGATGTCAGAAACAATTTACTGAAAATGAAAAGGAGGTGAGTTACTTTTTATATTCACTAATATCAATAAAGTGATATTGTTCATTATAAAACCTAATATGACGTGGTCTTTCACCTTGATGACATTTTTGGCATATTTGGATATCAAGTAAAGATGACAATCTGAAATCTTAAAGGAAATATTTTGTGATAGGAACTATATTCCATAATTTTATAAATAATAAATATTATATTCCTAATAAAAACGATTTAATTCATTTTGTTCTATTGAAAAATTTAATGAATTCAATCAATTGATAATAGTTTTAGGACGTACAAAACAGTAACCACTGAAGATAACACCGTTAAAGTTCACCAAATGGTGCTAAACAACCGTCAAATTAAATTGACAGTATACATCACATTACAATGAAAGGGTCGTTTGGACCTAGAGCCTTGCCGAACTGTAAGAAATAGTAGAAGATACAAATATCTCTACCCGTATTAAATCAGAAATTTGGCGCCAAGTTGGTAAAAATTCGACACACCATTATACGCCTGCAACAAAAAATATCAAAACATTAAATACGAAAAGAGAAAAGGCTCCAAAGGAAGCAAAAAATATGTTTTCGGTTGGGGAATTAATGGCGGAGATTCGAGGGATTAATCATTGAGTTCTCTCAATCGATTATCAGAAGTATACTGCATACTATTACTCAATAAGTATAACGTAGAAATTGCTTTGCTACTTTCGCAGAAAAAAAAAGTGCGCCGTTTCGTATCACAGATTGTTTTTGCGAAAATCCACTATTTGAACTGTTTCATCTCTTTTCCTGATCATCAGATTTAGCACCAAGCGGTTTACTTTTGTTCCTCAATCTGAAAGTTGTTCTCGGAGGGCAGATATTTCTGACTGATGAAGAGGTTGTTATCTACGCAAACATTTATTTGGCATATAAAGTCGACGATTACTATTTGGACTGGTAAAGAGATGGGAATACCACTGTGAGAAGTATGTAGATTCACAAGGAGAGTTTTTAAACAAATGAACAATAATTATCCTTTATCTTTGTTAGGTTACAAACTTTTCAGAGCATTCTCGCATATTCAACATCACAGAGTCTAAATATCTGCGGAATCTTGAAACTATGTACTTTACCAGGATGAAAACAACTGGAAAATATGTGCACAAGTAAACTTGTTCATTACTATAATTGAAAGGCATTTCTGGCCTAACGGGTAGTAATTGGATTATAGTTGGCTATATTAATTATATTTGTAATTAACTTTAAGAAGGTGCTAAAATTCGAAGAATTTAATTTTAATATGAGTTCTTGAGTATAACTTTAGGAATGCTCTCAAATGAATATAAATATAAATAGCACAGGTTAGTACAAAATAATAGTTCAACAGTGTTCCTAATGATAAAAGAATTTCCTTCAGAATAGAAATAATAAATATTTGAAGAATGATACTTTTAAGAATCCAGCACCTTTTGCATAAGAGACAAAAAAAAGACAATGTTTGAAGTAGGAATGACTGTTCAACACTGAAACTGTCTCCTGCATTGTTCTTCAAGATGCGTATATAATTATTACTATTCACCAAACACTGAAATATTATATATACCCAACATTTATTGTGAAAACTCCACATTAAACCAAAGATGATTGAACGGATGATGAATTTCCTCTTACTAGGCAATTTTCAAACCTGCAATTTTCTAGCAGAAAATCTTCTACTGGTCTTGTGGTCTTTAAGATTGTGTCGACGAGGAGACTTCCGAGAACAATAACACCCAAGTCCGACAACCCTGCGAACCATCTGAAATGTTTGGTAAATCGGTGGACTCTTAGGCTCGATACTGGAACTGATCCACGGATCAGATATTTACTCTGTCCGGAAGTGATTCCAAAATCTACTGATTCCAATGAGTAAAACGATGATTCACATACATTTGAATAGACAGAAATTGAGAAGAACGATTTGAATTTGTAAATGTCTTTCAAAAACATAATTATCAGAATTCATTACATTTTTGCAGTTTGAATTGCTCAAACAAACAAATTTTGCCAGTACACACGTATAGAATAATAGTATAATCAAAAGAAATTTGTATTTAGGGCAAAAACAGGTTTCAAAACTTGACAGTTCCCATGCCGATTGACACCTGGTTCATTGAAAAAAAGTCGTTAACATATGATATGTAACGAAGAGATATACCCGGTGATGTATATTTATTTTAGATTTAAAATGGCCTTTTTTGAGCAATATTGAAAACCTGAATACTATCAATTCAACAAAAAAGAAGTAAAATGTATTTTATACTCTCCACAATTTTATTTTCACAAACACGACTGGTTTCGACCGTCAGGTTATTTTCAAGTGGTCAACTACAGGAAATGAATTTACTTATACAGACACTAACCTAATTTGATCACTTGAGAAAGAGGTGGTTATTTTAAATTTAGAAATATAGTTGCTCAAGTTATTGGAGAGAGGCCCAGCGTAGTAGAAACTAGCGTATTTTTTCAAGGAAATATCTTTTATGAAATATAATAATTGTGTTATTTGATGTTTTTCTTTACGTTGGATAATTTTGTCTATAAAACCGGGAGAGTTTCATTATTTAAGGCAATTTTTCTGATAATATTTATGCTAGTTGGTGATTTAAGTGAAGTGAATTAGTTCATGGGAATAGTTGAGTGTGTGAAGGTTTCTTTTCTGTTGATGTTATAAATGAAATTGTTAGTCGATTTTGTTATTGTCAAGCCTAAAAAATTTATAGTTATTTATTTCTATTTTTGGCGTTAACTTAATGTTGGTATGAACTTCATTCAGAAATTTCACAAATTTATCAATTTGCCTGTTTGAGCTCTGGAAACATACCAAAATATCATCTACATATTAGTACCAGAACACTATATGTATATAATTCAATGATCCATAGGGTCTTTTCCATTCAACTGTCACCGACAGACTTCAAAATAGATTAAAACACTATCAGAAAAATTGCCTCAAATAACGAAATTCCCACTTTCTTTATAGATAAATTATTGAACGTAAAGAAAAACATCAAATAACCCAATTATTATATGCTATAAAAGATACTTCCTTGAAAAATACGCTAGTTTCAACTACGCTGGCCCTCTCTCCAATAACTTCAGTAAATATTTTTTTAAATTTAAAATAACCACCTCTTTCTCAAGTGGTCTCAACTTGAGGAAATTATTATTTAATGCTAAGCAAAAAACAGACAAATTCGAAAAGTCAGGACTTTTCAGGCATATAGGATTTTCTAAACCATATGTAAATAACATTTATCATCTGACAATATTTCTCCAATATATGAACATATAAAAACCACAAAACATTCAATAACATCAGATAATAACAAAATCCTACATAATTGCGACAAAGGACAGAAAATGGATCTGTTGGAATGTTTGGAAATCAATAAATCTTGTTAAAAACCAAGTGAAATCACCCTTAATAGCCAGCTAGACATTAATACCTCTCCACTACTAAGTATCAAATTAGGCTAGTATCTATATAAGTAATTTCATTTCCTGTAGTTGACCGGTGGTGTTTGTAAAAATAAAATTGTGGAAAGTATAAAATATGTTTAACTTTATCTTCTGTCAAAATGATTGTCCATAAAATGAATAAATCATCAATAATACTCACTATCAATTCATTCCCTTATATAGAATTTCGATCTCTTAGTCGCAGTTATAACAGTGAAAGAAAGACATATATTTCAATTTATGTCGACATTATGTTCTCCTTTTTCTAATGCGCCCTCACAAATAGCGCTTCCACAACGTGCTCCAAAGCCTTTGGAACAGGTACAGAAAGTTTGTCACAGCAAACTATGGTCGATGGATGGAGGTGCCCCATCCAATCCCAATCAGTAGGTGGCAATTTGTTTGCCAGCCACTTCTGAACTCCATATGAACATTACTGCTTAAAGATTTTAGTTGGTGGCCTTTTTGATAGATTTTAGGATAACTGGATAATGCAGTTTGCCCATCTATTTCTTGACGCCGGTGACTTCTTTGAATCTTGAAGTCTCTTCATACTTGTCTTACTTCAATTCTTAGTTCCAATATTCGACATACTGTCATTTAAAATTACTCCAACTCACTACTCCATTTGCACACAAAAGCTGAATTGTTTAATAAAGCACAAATAAACTTATGAACGAGTCTACAATCTAGATACTAATTATTTTAACGATGAACATAATTAAAGGTAAGGTAGGAGGGGATGAGGATAACACCAGGGTGAGAACAGTTTAGCTCTTTGTTCTTCAATAAAGGAAAGTAGGTTTGCTGGCTCACATTATTTTCAAATAGTTGTTCATCATGAGTATTTCAAACGAAATGTGTCTCAAAGGATTACAAGTGCTGGAACATGCTATTTGATATATCATCCAAAATTATGAAGCTCATAGTTGGAAGTCCTATGACTATGCCGAAAAATGAGGGAATTAAAAACTAATCTTCAAACTCCCTTGTCCCATTTACTAGACCTTCCTTCTCATCGGCACTGTCTCTTTAAAGGTGCCGTTTGAGGTCCAAAACTACTGTTATATATATATATATATATATATATATATATATATATATATATATATATATATATATATATATATATATATATATATATATATATATATATATATATTAGATTATTTTATTTGTTAGTTATATTTATTATCTTGGTTTTTATTATTAAGAAAATGTGATAATACATTACAGATATGTTAAAGAAAATGTTTTGTATAATTAAAACTTTGAAATTTCAGGTGTACAAATGCCCAAACTGCAATAATTATTTTTGCATTGATTGCGATATCTTTGTCCATGAAACTTTGCATACATGTCCAGGTTGTGCAACGAATTCGTCAACATTCCAACTAACCCAAACTGGTTAGCTGAACACATTTCTGTATTATTATTATGGGAATATATATTACAAATCTGAAGAACTTATTTTCTGCTTGTTTTCAAATGCAAACAAATTACCTAAAATCTTTCAGCAATTTCTTATTTAAAGAGGAGGAGGTTAAGAGATGACATAGAGATGTGCAAATTAATTTATTATGGATAAGTTATGCATAAACACAAAATTATATCTATAATTACTAACTCTGAAAACTAAATTACAATGAATATGACTTTCACTTGAAGTTTATTATATTGAATATATATTTTCATTGGGTGGAATACAAATTTTATTCATAATTCCATTTCAATTACTTTTTATCCTTCTTTGCTTTCAACGCTTTGATCCTGCTATCTAGACCCTCAATTGTCTGATTGATTTCATTTAAATTGTTGGCAAAACTTTCTTGAACTCCTTGGAGGAGAATCTTATTGTTCATAACATTACTAGAAACTTCTGCTTGAACAGTTTCAACTTCAGTAAGAGTTTTCATCAAATCGGTAGCTAAAACATTGAAATTATTTTCACTACGCTGTATTTCCTAAAATATAAAATGCGAGGGGGAAATCAAATATTAGCCAGAATATTCTCATTTAAATTTATTTCTAAATGATGAGGAAATCCTGAATAGCTTCAACATCTTCAAAACTAAATCTCTTATGATTATGAACTATTTTTATTCTTGACAAACTATCAGAAAATATAGAGAGTACTCTCACTATCAAAACTTGAAGTTTCATGTTTTTTCACGTTTATATTCGACAATAATTCGCTTTTTAATTAGCGCTAGTGTTTTTTGACGAAGCAGACGAAATAGAAGGTAATCTTGCAAGAGTTTTGAAAAGCAATCCAATTTATATATGATTTCTTCCTCCTATAGATAACTTTCTTCTATAAAATGTTAATAAAATGTATCAACCATACAGCGAAACATTTTTACATTGAATAAACCTGTACAAACATAAAAAGTGAGAAAAGCAAAAAATAATTTGATAGGTGAAAATATTAAAAAGTGTATGGAAATGTTGCCGCTAAGCATTAAAAAAGGTGCCAGTATTACAAATGTTCTGACAAGTTTTGTACATAAGTAAAAAGATCTAATGAACAGATGATTGATCAGTAATTGATGTTCCTTCATTGGCAAACCTCATTGTTTGCAGAGTGGTATGTACGCAGGCATACGTAAGAGGTGCAAAAGCATTCATAAGCACATATTTAACCGAGGTATGTAAGAAGATAACAGCAAACTGAGGTAAGTATGAAGACAATAGAAATCATGAGCAAATTGTGTTATTGCATTTATAGCAGAACATTTTAGTTCATTTTGCATAAACACCACTACATCTCATCAAAAGTTTTGTGGGGGCCTAGAGATAGAGGAATGCGATCAAAGATGCCACAAACAGATTTGGTCTATCTGTCATAGTTTCTGTGATACAGGGTGAAATTTGAAAACTTGTCATCTTCAGACACCGTTGTGTTATTTAAGTTACAACGGCATTTCACCTTTTCTCTCTAGAAATTATACAACAAAGTTAAATCACAGTTGTGCGCTTACCATAAAATATTTACGACTGCCAAATATAATGCTCAAAAAACAAATATTCATTACTTGTGTGGCAGCTCGCCCTATATAGCAACAATCAAACTAGAAGTTCAAATTCTCTACAAGGGAGAACACAAAAATTTTATCAGTTTAGCACGTGTTCGCAATAACACTACCACCATCTCAAATTTTGAAAAACAGGAACGGATCCATATCAGGAGTTTTTGGTCAGAAATTCAACCACAATGATATGAGTTTTTTATCCACAAATCTGGCCTTTTTCGACGAATTTCCTCTCTCAAACGCCGCATAACGCTCAGGTAATATTCTCTATTTATCGTCTGACTTCGAACAAGAATTACGAAGTCAAAACACCACGATAATCACATCAACAATAACTTAACTTTTGAACGACTTCGGCGTGGATTTTTCGGTTTCGGTTCAGTTGGAAGGCGCTATTCCGAAACTTGTTGAGTGGTTTGCATGTCAAATTTATAAATCCATATCTCATCGCCAGTTACAATGCGTTTTATGAATGTGGGGTCGGAATTGGTCTTCAGCGACCTTTACGCGATTCAATTTATGAAGAAAATTCTGTTCTTTTGGAACTAGTTGAGCGGCAACGCGTTTCATACCCAGGCAACCGTTTAAAATGGTACGAATTGATTCGTGAGAAACAGAAAGTTCATCGCCTATCTCTCTCAAACATAATGACGATTTTCAATTACCATTTTCTTCACTTTATCGATGTTAAATTCAGTAAAGATTTGATGGCCGACCAGAGCGAAGCAAATCTTCCACCACCACATCTCGGCCGCTGTACCATTCATATGCAATGTTTTTGAGAAAGTTGACTAACCGAAAGCGTTCTGTTTTCAGCGATTCGGCGCACGAAATTCCATTTGCAATACAAAATTTGTGATAAATTCTTCGCAAAACACTTGTGAGAACTGACAAAATCGAGCAATGTAAACAAACTAAAAACAGATCGCGTTCAAACTTTGCGTCAGTATAGAAAACAGAAACAGATTTTTTAAATAATCAATTCCCCGTACTTTTTTGACAGAATGTAGTGTATTATTTGAAAAATACGTCTAATATTAACGAAGTGCATCCTTGTTCAGCTTCAACCTTTGATAATCAGTAGATTTACAGAGCGAAGTCAGTAAATAGCAGAGAGTAACTATGTTGAACATGGTATAGTGGTAACAGTTTTCTAAGTCATACTTATTTGTAGAAAAATCTCAGTACCTGCTTTGGGAGTAATGGTATACGGCATCGTTCTTTGTCTTTAATGTTTTCGCGGTCGTATAAAACCAACCGATTGCAGTCCCAAAGGAGGTTTCAAAGTAAACCGAAATGCCGAATCTGAATCAAACTGCTTTTTGTTTTATTTCGACCTGTACTCATTTAACTACATAAAATATTTTGACAATCAAATTCTCTTTTTTATAGTAGACTAAGAATTTCTTTATACATCCTCGAATATCCTTATTTTATAGCAAAAAACTATGTCTCAATGTGATATTATTTATTATATTACCAAAATGTTTAAATAGATCGATTATATGTGCAAACGTATTGGTAAGTGCCCAGTAATTGTATTCAGAAGTTTACAGCTGGAACAAGAAAGTGAAACTATACAGTTTGACAATTTGACAATGATTTGGGGAATTTTCGTGATTCGAATATCTTTTTATGTCTATGAGTAACAGGTTCCTTTTTTGGCTTGGAGTTGAAATATTGCACAGTATTTTGCTGAACTTCAAAATTTTGAGTGCATAGTTGAATTTGAAAAGTGTTATTATTTGCTTTGATGACTTAATAAGAAGGTATATTTTTTATACTTGACGAAACTTGAATCGTTTATGTCAATAGAACTATTTTCGTATTGTTTAGCTAATGCTCGATCAATATTTTTTGAAATATAACGGTTCGATGTTTATCGAATAATAGTGAGACGACCCAGAACCGGGGTCTATTTTTAATTCATTTGCTAAAATTATCTTTATATTTCTTGATCTTTAATCTAATTGAATTTAATTATCAATTGTGAATACTGTATTGGGTAGATCTACCTGCCTACCATTTCATATAGTTCATCTAAATTCAAAATTACAGTGAAAAAACGGTCATTTACCAGAATTATTCAATAGTTTCATTTCAAAATCCCAATGCAGTGAAATATTACGTATTTTAAAGAAACTTAAAATCACCCAAAAGCGTTAATATCGTGTCAAAGGAATTAATCCAAACTTAGATAAGAAATCAAGCTCAAATAATATTCGACGTTATTACCGATAGTTATTAAACACCCTTTCGTATCCACGATCGCAGACACCATCTGGTATTTTCTCAGACTGCAACCCCCACGTCGCGACGAAGTTGTGGAACTCTTAAAGGACGTCTGGAGTGGAGTTGACCGTCGTGCAGTAGATTTCTCACAGTTTGGTCGGAAATTTGTACATTATGAACTCGTGATAGCTCCTGAGCTAATTGAGATGCTGTGGTAGTACGATCTCTTCTGGCTTGTAAAACCAAAAATCGGTCTTGGGCGACTGTAGCAATCCTGACACGACATTTATGGCGTTCTTCTACGATACCTGTTTCATTGAAACGCGACCATAAACGGTTTATGACACTTGGGCTACTTCTCAGAACCCTGGATACTTCCCTTGTGAGCTCCCAGCTTGGAGCATGCCAACGGCCCGTAACATCTCTTCTCTAGTCAAATGTCGTCTTTCCATGGTCGAATCACAAAACTTGAATCTTTTATTTGTGCTTACAACAGAAACAAAGTGCCAACTAACTGATTTCAAACACTGAATACATGAAATGATTAAAAAGCAGCGTCGCATCTGCTGCATTTTTAGTGTTTTATAAAAAAAAACTGAAATCTGTTGCGGCACTCTACATAATTTAGTGAGAAATTGATGCAGGTGTTCATTTCTTAAAAAAAATCATCCATATTGATCGTTCTGGATACGATATATCGATATTCAGAAGTGTTCCCTAGACTTTTTTGAGGTGTTTATATGCTACGTAATTTCTGAATGCATTGAGGGCGAGTTGAATTAATCATTAATTATTTTACACATTTTCCTTAGCAAATGATCTGGTAGACTGCACTGAAATCACCTTATTTTGATTTTGAACTTTTATTTTCACATACTGACATTTGTTTACCTACTTGCAACATTATTGAAACGCAATGAAACTATTGTATATCGGTTCCACTAACTTGATCACAATTTGAAATGTTATGAAGTTTAATAATGATTCAGAACTTTACTTTTATGGCTCGGAAAATTCTGATTCAAATGTTACAAAACTATTTATATTAATCCAAATCTTTGTTTTATAATTTGATGATTTGATATTGATTCTTATCTATCGTTCTATAAATGGGCCAATAAACCATTTGAAATATCATAATCCATTTATTGACTATTTATATTTATCTCCTTTGATAACTTTATAACGGAGTCAGTGACATTATATGGCGTATTGGCGCTCAGTTGGGCAAAAAGAGCACGTACGGTTTTGCGGGCTTACATCTAGCCCCATATATAACGTAGTAATACTTTGGACGTGTTCCTTAGAATTTTAAAGTCAAATCTCAGAGTTCGGAGTATAAGGGCAATGACACATTCATAAAACATAATATCATATTTCCAAAACCCTTAGAGAGGGTCAGTTACACTCATAATACGACTGAGGACCGATTAGACCTGTCTATAATAATCTTATATCCCAACTTCCACTCATTATATGGGTGAGGGCCGATTAGGTCTGTCTATAATAATCTAATATCCCAACTTCCACTCAAAATATGGGTGAGGGCAAGTTAGGCCTGTATCTAAATGATCTGATATTTCATTAAATTTATTTAAAGACACCAAAGTCTGCAAAGAAAAGAATTTGATACGAATGTTGCAAAGATCAAATAGACATTGTTACCGAATCTGTTTTTGATTTTCTAACTTCCTTACCTTATGGTTTAAGTGAAGACGAATTGGTCGTATCACATCAAACCTTACATAAAAGAACTTGAATAGGTTACTACAAATACACAACACAACAAAAAGAAAAGGGTCTTATTTCATAAAAAAACTTCAAGGCAAGTTCAGGTACTAGACGATCACATGGCTTTCATTCTACCGATCTCATTCGGTCTCAGGTGTAATTAATGTGAGGAAGAAAATAAGATAATTCAGGTATTGCAATTTACATAGAAGTATATTGCATCGTCTTTTATAGATCCTTCTAATTTTCTGATTTTATTATACTGCACAGAGTACCCCAAGTTGAGTGGCCTATTAGACGTTTATGGAGAACTAATAATGCTATCGTTCTGAAATTTTTGTAGTGGATTCAGCTGGTCCGACAAAATATTTCTATAATATTTTCACCTCAATTTTGTTATTTAATATTTGTCTTCATTGTTGACTACAGGCAATGAAAATGATATCTTATTCTGGACCGTCAAGTCGAAAGAAAATTTGTAACATATCCCCTGAATTTTTTAGCTGTCATATACGGCATATTTGGATATAATTCTTTAAATCTCCACAAGATCTACTCACATTCCGTCTCTCATCTCCATGAATGAAAAATAAATAAAGTATTTGCTCATTTGTGTAGTCTAGCCATTCTGTTCGAATTAATTCGACTGACAGTTAAAACAATAACAGTTTGTTATATATGCTCTGGGATATGTGTATGGTATGCACGTGAAGAAATCTAAGCCGCCTTTGCCAACTTTTGATAGGTACGTAAAATTTGATTTTTCGCCATAACTTGAAAACTAGAAATCTCAGGTACAGGGTATGTATAGGAAACTTCATCTGGTTTTTTACGGCGAATCTAATGAATTGAAAAAATATGGGTTATAATTTGAAAAATGGTAGTTTCCGATGTTACTTCGTTTGGAAATGTGAGGCGGAAAAAAAACACTCTGTATACTGACTGAGATTCAGTCGGATATGAGTTATGTCTAGCATGATTTCTTGTTCGCAAAACCTTTCATCATTTTGGTAGCTCACGCCGTTCTCGAGATATATCAATCTTTTCAAAAAGCATAAAATCCGATAATTTTCAAGTGAAACTAGGATATTTCATGAACGAAACAAGCTAGACTTATGTGTTAGGAGTTTTTGTATTTGGAATAACGAGTGCTATCAAACCAGTAATCCGGTTATACCGGAAGTCCAATTGAGGTGAAAATATTTTAGAAATAGAGTTTCGGACCAGCTGAATCAACTACCAAAGTTTCAGAACGATAGCATTATTAGTTTTCCATAAACGTCTAATAGGCCACTCAACTTGGGATACCCGATATATTAAAAGGTATTCTACAATAGAGAATGTATAGTCTATTTTTTTCCTTCAAAGTATCTTGCAGTCACACTATTTCTTGAAGTTACCTTGATGTTTTGGTGTTTGGGGTATTCAATTTATTGAAAGTTATTTTCGGGTTCTAAACTGTATTTAAAATTTTTCACTTCATCATGCAATAGGTCACTTATAGATTTATGAATTCATGTCAGAATTAATGAATTGATAAAGATGATAATTTTCACTGTACTGTTTCTGTTTTGGTTGAGTTTCCTATAACTTGATCATTTCTGAAAAGTATTTCTTTATAGGTAAATTTTAGGTTAAACAAGTGTGTATTGTTTTAAGACTATTTAGGTTTCATGGTATTAGGTATGTTTCTCTCATATTTCTACATGTTACTTTTATTGGTTAGCTTCTTGCTTTGTTTATTACTGCTATTTCAGCTATTTGTATTTATTTAACTTTATGCATATAATGCACCAGCTAAAATTTGAGCATAACCTTATTAGGTCTTCATGCAATATTATCTTCAATAAAGTGTAACTGATAGCTCCTTGTTGATGATTATTCCTCAATTTTAGTTTGAACAATATAAGCCTTTTTTAGGGGTGCAACTAGATGATCTTGCAGATAATTTTTGTTAACCATAAGCAAAATAGTTTTATGAATTTTCTTACGCCTTCTGCTCAAAGTACTTAATTTTTATGAAACGGTAGTAGAAGTACTACTAGATTTAATAATAATTTCAAAAAGGAAGCAACAAGCTATTCAACTGAAATATTTTGAATCGATTCTTCTATACAATGTATAGATGACTGAGTACTTGCAATGTGTTTTACTGGAGTTATACATATAAAATCTATGAAGTGTTGAAGAACACTGAAGAAAATTGCAAAGGCAAATCGTCATTAAAGCCATGCTATTTTCGAAAATTTTTCGAGGGTCTTGCATCACAATAATGCATTTGATCACTGAACGTTGCTCATTCGAGAATTTTCAGTAGAAAACAACACTGTCATCATGACAAATCGCTATGTAACTTTTTTCAATGAAAACTGAAAAAATCCATGAAAGGATAGAGATTTGTCACTATTGAGGTGATACAGACCTCATTTCTGGAAGACCTTACTGAGAAGTTAATTCTAGAAAGCTTCAAAGAATGGAAAAATTACTCACATAAGTGCATTATATCTGAGGGAAATTACTTGGAAGAAACAAAAAGAGATTAACGAAATAATGACATCTTTTCTTTGAACAGAACTCAAATGACATGATCAAAAAAATATATTTTCCGGCTGCCATGAGTTTGTTGAAGAAAAACAAGTGAAAAAAGATTGTTGCCCAAAACCAAATATCACAGCTTGAAATTAAAAATTTCCTATAGAAGCTTTAAAGTTCGAAAAGTTACCTCTGTTATGAAGTCCTTCCAAAGATTTCAGCCTCTGAATAGTCTGTGGTAAAAGTTCAGAGAAATTTTCTGTATTTTTCACCAATTCATACAATTCTAAAATCTGGAAAACATGTATTATGAAATATTGGCTTAAAAAAAAAGAAACAACATACCATCCTATTTTTGTCATCATCCAGGGCGATTTCTCTTTTCTTTTCTGCAATGGATTCAAGTTTTTGTGATAAAGCTGCTAAACGTCCTTCAATATGATCTAGTTGCGATGAATCCAGCAAGTTAGCTACTGAAGCTAAATGCTGTGAAGTTTCTAGAAGGCTTCCTGAGAAAATGACAAAAATTTCATGAATAGTTGACTATTTATTTTTATGTTTCAAAAAGTTTTTTTCATTATGTTAGAGATTTAGAATGCATTATATATTAACGAAAGTTATCACCGCTAAAGTGAAACACTATTGAACAGTTCTTGGTTTTTTTTGTTAACTAAGTTAGTATCCTCAAGAGATTATATTCTGTCTGGTGAATTTCACTACTTTGATGATTTCTGGGGGCATGACTATGCGCCCGCCAAGTTGAGAAGAACGCAAAGCCGAATCATCATTTCCTCATAGTAGTTCACGACCGTGAGTATTGGTTTCGTTATGGATAAATAAAGAAGCCTGAATTTTAGTCATCAAGTGAACATACTAAAACTCCATACACATATTTCCAAACTATATACTGTTATAGCTTACGAGTGACAGTCAAAATTCTTCAATTTTATCACTAACGCACCTACCGATCATCAAATTTCCAAGGACACAAAAACTTCAAATTTTGAATTTACTTTTCGGCTTATGACGGAGAAGAAAATTGAAATTTTGCTCGTTCTCCAAACCCAAAGTTCAATTCTCTTTTTTAGGTTGGTACATTCACTTGCTTAACAAATGTAGCATTTTAACTAAATATGCGCCGTGTGTTGCTGAGATCTCAGAAGAAAGGAATTCAAGGAAACTAGTAAAATTCAATTTACATTGTATATATGTTATTTAAACTTGTTCAGCTTCATCGGAAAAAACATTTCAAAGTCGTTTTAATTCTGTTTATTTACCTGAATGATTGTGGATAGCCGATATTCACTGAAAAAGGATGAAAGATTTAGAATTGAAATTCATTTAACTCATGATGAAATGAACGAAATAATATATAAATGTATTGCGGTGACTGGAAGTTCACAATAAATACGAATTATTCCACGTCGCACACGCGGAATAAAATGTTACTGTTGAAGATATTCGCAAAATCTCTACATAAAAATATATCGATTCATAATTTTTTTTGGAACGACACGCGCGTCATCTTCCGTGTCCAACCAGTTTCGTTGTGATCGAAAGATTAACTTGGTAATGCATAAAGGACAAACAGACATTTAAGATTTAATAATGCCACGAAGAAGGCTGCGTACGGGGACAGACGAGATATCGGAACAAGAACCGTTAAGATTTCTTGAGGAAGTTTGGTATTTTCGTTCTATGATTTTGTTCACTAGTATTTGTTAATATTATTTACTTGTGGTTGTTTGTTTGAATAAATTTGGGATATACTTGAACTATACAAATTTTAGGTTCCTACTTTTATCTATCGTGTTTCTAGTCTCACTAAAAGCAAACCTACTAACAATACTAAAAATAACAAAATCCATTTCTTGTAAAAATACCTATAGAACAATACAAAAAGAAATGAGGCATTTTCAAAAAATGAAATGTAAAAAAATACCAAGTATCGTAACGCATTCATTTGTTTGCGAAAAAGTAGGAGATCTCAGGGCAGTAACTTTAAATAGTAATTAATATATGGCCGGCTCGGTGGCGTAGGGGATATGATACTCGTCTCCTACGCTTGAGTATTCATCTTTCGGAGGAGATGTAAAGCTGTGGGTTCTATCTGATAAAGATGTGTTGGACATTAAAAATCCTTTCCCTCGACACGAGAGGGGTTCGGAAAAATTCCCGGGTTAGTGAGGTAACAGAATTCCCCGGCGTGCCATTAGCCGAAAGGCAGAAAAAACAAACAAACATATTGAGTAACTACGTTATAAATTGTCATAATTATTTTTTCCCTGCAATTGCGGGTAACTCGTCAACACACTAAGCAATTTCTCGCCAAAGTGTTCGGAATGCAGTTAGGTGACAATTAGAAACCTTCTGACGATTCTCTTCCTGCTCAGAACCACCTCCTTCTGAGCTGTAGGTACAAGTCTGATCAACAGTTTTCTAATTCTTGCTTTGGTGTCCTTGTGGATAACATAGCTGTTCTTCTTGTTGTTTAGAAATGTACTGAGAGGCTAAGGGTGTCGTCCTGGAAAATGCCCCTCCTAATTGCCACCTTACCCCACTTATTTGGAGTATTGTGAGCCAGGTCTCCATCAGGTGTTTCAATAGGTTCGTGATATTTTCTGATATACCATACATCTTGATCATCTTGAGTAACTATGATTGGGAAACCGAGTCGAAAGCCTTGGCTTAATCAATCCGAGCTACTGAAATATTTCGTAGTTTCTTCCTAGCCGGCTTAGCTATAATGGATTCAATTACCAGGAGTTCTTTGCACCCTCTTGCCCCATTTCGGAGCCCATTCTGCTCGTGAGGTGTCAGTTAGAATTTTATACATGGCGGGTAAACATGTGATTGGTCTATATTTCTTTATTCTTGGGGTCAGGAGTGATTTCCTCTTTTGGAAACATCGTTGTTTTTCCTAAGGTAAAGTATTCAGGTATGAAGGAATGCTGAAACAGGTGCTGGAGGTGGAAGTGAATATTTCCACCAATAGCTACGAATCTTGTCTGGACCCGGCGCTGCCCAGTTCGTTTGCACTCGCCTGACGCGTTCCTCTTCCATGTGGATGTCTTGCAGTTTATTCCTCTTCTATCCAGGGTGTCTGGTCGTCGTGATTGATCTTTGACCAAACGTTGTCCTTGTTCGTTTCATCCTTCATTCTTCTGTCTTTTCCTCTCCCCCAAAGTCTCTAAGAAATTGCTTCTGATTTTAGCGGTAGATTTTAGTCTTGCCGTATCTTTTTGTTCTCTCGTTGTATCGACGAAGTTTGTTGTCTAACGCTTTCACATTTCGCTTCATCTGGTCTGCTATCTTGACCACCTTTCACTTGAAGTTTTAATCTTTGGCTTTTATTCGAGATTCGGAGACTACCTTTCTGACTGTCTTCTTAAACTTGGTGGATGGTACCCCTTTATTGAAGTAAGCACGTGTCACGCCTATAGTGTCAAAATCGCTACCCTGCATCATTTTATTGAATTTTTCTACTTCTGTTTTCCGAAATTTTCTACAGTCGCTATGTATTCTTCAAGAACTGAACTTAACTACTACAGTTCAAAACGAGAGGAACGAATGTTCTTCATCCAATCATTCGATTTTTAGTTGAACGTACACAAAAACGTATTTCCTATTGGCTGACTTAAATTCCTCATACAACAAAAATTTTGAACCATGGCAACTTGGCAAATTTATTCAAATTTGGCGTATTTATTCGAGATTTCAAACTGGTAAAACAATGACTTCTTCCTTCTATCAAAAAGGTTTTGAATAATTTTCAGCTGAGACTGATGGTACAACCTCTGAGGTATGAATGGAATGTTACTTTGAACAGAGAAATTTATTATGTTGTGATTTTGGAACCTTTGGCATATGAACAATGAAGACACTATATCAAAACTACACCAAAACTTCAACTTAATTTTCAGCTGAGAGCCACATACCCCGATCAATTAACGATAAATTTCTCTGAAGACATCATCCCCTGATAATGCTAACTTAGTTAGCGAAACGCGCGTCGAGAGTTAAGGTTAAAGTTTTGGTGTAGTGGTGATATAGTGTCTTCAGAGAAATTTATCGTTAATTGATCGGGGTATGTGGCTCTCAGCTGAAAATTAAGTTAAAGTTTTGGTGTAGTTTTGATATAGTGTCTTCATTGTTCATATGCCAAAGGTTCCAAAATCACAACATAATAAATTTCTCTGTTCAAAATAACGTTCCATTCATACCTCAGAGGTTGTACCATCAGTCGATCATTGAGTTCAGTGTTGTAAGTAAATTCTTAGTAATCAAATAAAAACTTCACGTGTGCATGTAATAGTTGTTTGTTTGTTATTCCTTTAACGTGCTCTATTTCCGAATTCTGGCCAATGACACGCCGGGGAATTCTGTCACTAACCCGAGAATTTTGCCGAACCCCTCTCGTGTCGAGGGAAGGGATCTTTAATGTCCAACACATCTCTGTTAAACAGGACCGACGGCTTTACATCTCCTCCGAAAGATGGATACTCAAGCGATTCCCAGAATCCGAAAAATCGCACCGACTTTGTGGGGATTGAACCCAGGTAACTCTGCGCAGGAGACGAGCATAATATCCCATACGCCACCGAGCCGGCTTATGTAATAGCTATTTTAGATATGTTTGCAGTTGCTAACACTGAATTCAGGTGTTTCCTGGTTGATTTTTTTCAGTAAATATTTGTACAAAATGTGATGAAATTTCGTGTCCGGCATGTACTCCATCTATTTCTATTATCCATCTCTATTTTGAGAGCATTGGAGTTTGTAAATTGTTGATATATTTTCAATTTCTTTGCTAATACTTTCTTATAAGACTTGCTCGGCAGCAGTGGAACCGCTGGGAGTGTTTTAATGAATGAAACAATTCCTTCTACGATTTCCTCAGATGTTTTGTTTGGGAGTCCTATTTTATTAAGCTATTTTGTTTCGTTCTGTGTATCTCAATATTTTTTCTGAAACAATTAATGTCTTGAATGAAAAATTCAAGAACTCAGAACTTTATCGAAGTACTTTTTAGTGGTAGATCTGCGTCTTACTCTGTTACTTTGTTTCAGGCGTATGTCTTTTTTCTGATAGAGGCTTTTGATACAACCAAGAAGATAGTCTTCTTGACGGTTTTTATATCCCATTACTTAATAATCATGGAATAAATATCTTTTTCCAACATCGCTTATTTTGCCGCTTTTGTTTTATGATTTAGTATTTGCGCATTGATTTGACCACTTTTGTTTTTTTAACCTTCTATTTTTTCATTCCTTTGTACATATGGTTGGGAGGAGATTTCTACCTTTGAGAAATTATAAGACTGTGGCTTCGCTTCCGCCCTTGTCGATGGTCATTTTATACACATAAGTATAAAAACTATTCAGTTACAAATTTTAACAATTAGAGCTCAGTTATGTGAAACTTCAAGCGAAAGACCTTGATGCTCTCTATCTTATCTGTCTTGACATACAGTTTCCTTAGATAGCGGGGCCATAATATGACTGCCAAGATAAGAGGTTGAAACTTTGTCTATTTTCCATACAAACCAATAGAATTGGTTTCCTAGAGAGCGCCGCTATTTCTATAACGTCAAATTGTTTTCGACATAGTTTTGCCTTTGTTATTATGATTTTAAAAATGTAGACTGAAAAAAAAATATTGATTATTTTCGTTATACAATAGAATACCAAAATATGCGCGCGCAGCATAAAATATATGAAAACTTGAGATAGAGAGCATCACATAAGGTGCTATATCGTCCTCGTGCGTGCACTCTTAGAATGTGCATGTAGAGCCTCGCCTTCACGCCCCCAAACTAAACTGAACTCAATCGTTTAAATCTATCGCTCTATAGCGTGGTGCATAAGCCAACGCCGCTCCTCTTGTTCCACTTTCTTAGCCCCGAAATGTATCTCTCTATATGTTATATTTTCTTCTCTTTTATGTAAAGTGACCTAAAATTCCTCTTTCAGTTCTTATCTACTTATGGATTATCTTATCGCCGCCTCAGAAGTTTCACTTCAGAAAGTAGTCTATAGTGAGGCATAATTAAAGCAAAATTTGTAGATATTGAAAAAATTGTCTGATTGCATCATCATACAGTCTTTAAATATGTTAACTTCTCTTGGATTTTTCATCTTCCAAATATACTATCTTAATTTTCTTGGATATCCAACAATTGTTCAATCAATTTGATATTTTTTTGGTGTGGCATTTTGAATTCGAAAAATAGGGTGCCAAATTAGCCATTCACAATTTCTAAACTTTCACATTCAAAAATTTCGGTACATCTTGGTTATTTTCAGTGCTTTTTACGCTTAATTTCAGATCACAATTGAATTGAAAATCGATTTCTTGATACATACCGGAAAATAATGACCCAGTTTATTTGCGTGAAAAAAGTAGATTGAAAAAATCAGGTTGGAAAAATGTTTCCTGCCCAATATAAAAAACAATATGATAATATCTGTTAAACATATAGAAAATCTTTGCACTTACTGCTTTGGAATGGAGTCACCTTTACTACGTTATACAGGGTGCAATCCTTGAACATTTTGAATAGGGAAGATCGAGTGATGATTCAAAAGAAAGGTGGTATCTTTGTCCACATCGCCTTGAACGAATTTCCATTTTTAATTGAAAACTGTAAAAGATACAGGGTGAGCAACTGAAAGATAGGGAAGACTATTTCCCTGAGACTATTCAAGTTTCAGTGAAGTAAAATGGAACAGATCCATGCTGATCAATGAAAGTCATCATCAAGTACCATCCTTATCTCGAATTCCAACCCCTAGAGCAGGGGTGATCACCCTTGAAAATCTGGAAGAGGGTAGCTGGGTCGAGTGATACCTCGAAAGAAAGGTATTATTTTTGTCTGCATCCCCGTGAACGAATTTTCAATTTTGATTGGAAACTGTAGTAGCTCACAGAGTGAGCTACTGAAAAATAGAGGAGACTATCTGAGCTATGCAAGTATTAGTGCAAAAAAATGGAACAGATTCATTCCAGATCAAAGGCTGTCATCTTTGGTCTAAATGAATCTATTCCAGTTTTTCGCACTAATACTCCAATAGACTTGGGGCGATAGTCTTCTCTATTTGTCAGTGGCTCACTCTATATCTTCTACAGTTTTCAATCAAAAATGAAAATTCTTCCACGGGAATGAAGAAAAGATAATACCTTTCTTTCGAGTTATCACTCGACCCCTCTACCCTCTTCCAAATTTCCAGGGGTTGAAATTCGAGATGAGGATGGTACTTGATGATGACTGCCATTGATCAGCATGGATCTGTTCCATTTTACCTCGCTGAAACTTGAATAGCCTCAGGGAAATAGTCTTCCCTATCTTTCAGTTGCTCACCCTGTATCTTTTACAGTTTTCAATTAAAAATGGAAATTCGTTCAAGGCAATGTAGACAAGGATACCACCTTTCTTTTGAGTCATCACTCGACCCATCTTCCCTATTCAAAATGTTCAAGGATTTCAACCCCCGCTTAGGGGAATGATATTTCAGGCAAGTATTGTACCCCAAAAGATGTCCCCCTTGAAACAAAAATCGACCTGTTTTTGCGTTTTGATCAGAAATGAATATCTTGGTAGATATAGCCTCTGTTTAGTTTTCGTTGAAACACCCTGTATGTGCACACTTATCCAACTATACAAACTACATACTCTCTAATTTCAACAATTACGTTCGAAATACGATTGCAGATCAACCGTAATATGAAGCGTCGTGAATGAGCTCTATGCTTTTCGCTAGCATTCGATGGGTTTTTAGTCCATGGGATTAACCAAGCCAAAATATACAACTGACATACAGGGTGTCCGTGAATTGCGTGTACAACGTTATACCACAGATTCTTCAGCTCGAAATAAGTCGATTTATTCCAACTTACCTATATGAAGTTTCTTCGTTTGGCCGCTAGAGGTCGCCAAATCCAAAGATTTTTTTTTCTTATTTTTCAAATAACTCCACAACGACTCGATCGATAGAAACCATATTTGGTATGTGTAATCGGGTGCATTTTTCATGTTTTTTAGTGATCCACTCAATGGCCTTGACGTTTTACAAGTGTCCCTATAAACTCAAACGTGTTTTTAATCAACCATAATGTTTCAACTGTCTGCGTTTGAGCAAAACTGTTTTAGACATTGAGTAGCTACACTAATTATCAAACTTTTTTGTCTCTTGAGAAATTTTGATATGATGAGCGGTTCAATCACAAAAAACAGTTTTTCAATTTCATGATTTCATTTCTTCAACCACCTAGCAAGTCAAAAATATCACATTTGAACATGTTAGCCTTGGATTTATTCCTGTAGTCTGGAGGATTGTCATTTTATCAGGCTTGACAACCAATTGTTGACACAACAGTGTTCCTTAAGTTCTTAAGTAGGTATTTTGGTGATTTTTTTTATCACTATTAGGAACGGAGATATACAGTAACTCTGAAATGGTTGATATGGTTATGGTGTACGGATTTTGTCAAGGCAATGGACCTGAAAGCGCGAGAGTATATGCTGAAAGATTTCCAGATCGCATAGTGCCGAACCACCTAACGTTTGGAAATCTGGAGAGACGCCTCCGCGAGAATGGTTGCTTCAAGCTCAGGAATTTGGATCGAGGACGACAACGAACAGTAAGGACGGTAGACGCGAAGACCAAATTTAGGACACGGTTGAGGAAAACCCACAATTAAGCACGCGGCGTTGAAATTTGCAGTTGGTCGTTCCTAAAACAATGATTCATGATGTCTTGAAGGAACAATTAGTTCATCCTTATCACATTCAGAAAGTTCAGGAATTACTTCCCAACGATCCTGAGAATCGCCTAACTTTCTGCCGATTTAATCAAGAGAAGAGAACTCAGGATCTCCATTTCAGTAGAAAAAATCTATTTACTGACGAATGCACTTTTACTAGCTCTGGCATCACTAACCTTCACAATGCACACATGTACAGTGTCGAAAATTCACATGCTTCTACAAATACACATAATCAGAATCAATTCAAAATTAACGTATGGATTTCAGTAATTGACAATTTCATTATTGGTCCGGTAGTGATTCCAGATCGATTAAACGGAGAGGATATTTGAATTTTTTGCAAGAAACTTTACCGGATTTTTAGGACGATGTTCCAGTATTACTGCGTGCAGAAATGTGGTTTATGCACGACGGTGAACTTATCACTTCACTTTAGCGGTTCGCGAGTTCTTACATGAACAGTATGGGAATCGTTGGATCGGAAGGGGAGCTAATGCTCCTGCAAGTTGGCCAGCACGATCTCCCGACTTGGCACCGTGCGACTTCTTTCTTTGGGTTGTTTTAAAATCTAGAGTTTACTTTTCTGCAATTGACACCCGAGAAGAGTTACATATGAGAATTTTAAATGCGGCCAACTCCATCAAAAATTACCCTGAAGTAATGCCAAGGGTCCAATTCAATTTCTTAAAGAGGATTAACTCCTGTATTCAACAAAATGAACATTTACTATAGTTGAATGAAATTTTGGGTGTAAACTAATTAATCGTTATCCTGAAGTGATTTGGTTTTTCTTATTTAGTTTCCAACTGGTCAACCAGTTTTCATATTTTTAAATAGTCATTGTGAAAAACTTGAATTTTTTAATTTTTTCCTCGAATTTTTCGATTTTCGTACTACTGAACATTGAATTTCCTATTTGCTTGATCCGATTTATTAACCTAGAAAACATCATTTTATCAACAAGAGGTTGTCAACTATAATAAAATGACAATCTGCCAGACTACAGAAACAAATCCAAAGCAAACATGGTCAATATGTGATATTTTTGACTTGCCAGGTGCTTGAAAAAATGAAATCATGAAATTGAAAAACTGTTTTTGTGATTGAACCGCTCATCATATCAAAATTTATCAAGAGACAAAAAAGTTTGATAATTAGTCTAGCTACTCAATGTCTGAAACAGTTTTGCTCAAACGCAGATAGTTTGAAAAATTATGGTTGATTGAAAATACATACGAGTTTTCAGGGCCATTTGAGTGGATCACTAAAAAACGTGAATAACGCACCCGATTACGCATACCAAATATGGTTTCTAAAGATCAAGTCGTTCTCGAATTATTTGAAAAATAAGAAAAAATCTTTGGATTTGGCGACCGCTAGCGGTCAAACGAGAAAACCTTTTATATAGGTGAGTTGGCCTAAATCGACTTATTTCGAGCTGAAGAATCTGTGGTATAACGTTGTACACGCAATTCACGGACACCCTGTATATGTACCATACTCCTGAAGAGAGTATATCCTATTTTTTCCACCCCTATGTGCAACATAGTCAATCAGTGCCTTGAACAGGGATTTTTTTTCCCAGAGAATTGAAGATTGCGAAGGTAGTCCCAATTTATAAGAAATGGCCTCAACAACTATAGACCGATATCTATTCTGCCCGCAGTATCGAAAATATATGAGGAAATCATAAAAAGGAGACTGGTTGATTTCTTGAACTCAGTACATATACTAACTGATGAACAGCATAGCTTCTGAAAGGGTAAATCAACAACAACTGCCTCAACAGACATACTGGATGCTATCTCAATTGCTCTGAACGAAAACTCTTATGCTGAAGTGCTTGCTTGCGATCTAAGCAAAGCCTTGAATATGTTCAGATCATATTTGACAGTCACATGGAAGGGGGCTACATCTCATAAGGTCGCAGGGGATGTTGGGGTCCTCTAGAGCTCTATTCCGGGGCCTTTGTTGTTCACTATTTACATGAATGACCTTCCTTTGAATATTTCTTGTGTTAAGACATGTATATATGCGGACGGTACGAACCTTGTAAACGTAGCACCATCATCTGAAGAGCTGAAACTCCAAACAACTAGGTCACTGCACCAAGCTGAAAAATGGTTCAATGCAAATGGTCTCAAACTAAACAAGGACAAAACTCAAATCATAGGCTTTGACACAAACAATAGAGATAGCACTACTGTCAAACTACTGAGAATAACATTTGATGGGGATTTGTCGTGGTGTTGTTACATATCATTACTTACAAAGAGATTATCTACAGCCATATTCACAATCAAACGGATGAAGGCAATATCAACAGTATGTAAGCTGACATACTACTCAAATTTCCACAGTGTCGCTACATATGGAATATTACTGTGGGGATACAGTGCAAACACGAGAAGAGTTCCTTTGAAGCAAAAAGAGGCTGTTAGAATTTTATGCAATGCCTCTAAAACTACAAGCTGCCGAGAACTCTTCAAATATCAGCAAATACTGACAGTGACCTCGGTGTTTGTACGGGAGTGCTTGAAATATATCTACGACAACAATAACAAGTTCTCAACCAATTCAGAATTCAATTCATATAACACAAGATAAAAAGACTGCCTCTCAATGGAGCATCACAGACTGAAGAAAACTCAGCTTGGAATCAACTACCTGCTTATAAAATTCTTTAACAAACTTCCTGTAAACTTAAAAAACGAAAAGACACAAATTCATCATCCAAATTAAAGAACTTTCATTCAATTGCACCATCTACACAAATGAAGAATTCTCACAACTCAAATTTTGAATACATCTGTGATTACTGCCGTTTGTTCCTTTTATAAGATATTATTGTTTTGATATGTTGATGTCCGAAATTTTTATTGTAATTTAATGTGCGCTGTAAACATTCATGTCCCTAATTTTGCTCGTTTTAACTTATATATTGACTAGTCATGTAATACTTTTTTTGATGACGATAAATAAAAACAAAGAAACAAACAAACCCTAAAAAGTCCAATTTCGTTCTTCTGCATTCGCTTCTTTAGTTCTTTCTTTATTTACTAGTATAATGGCACAACCAAATAAAATTTCTAAATATATCTAAATAATGAAAATAGCGCAAAAACTTTTTATAATTTTGATTTACACTTAATGCTAGGTATATTAAATAATTTATAATAAAAGTTTTTGAATAGATGTTTCCATGGATTCCAACTAAAATGATGAACTTCCTGCAGTGTAAGGCCTGTGTTACAAGACTTTACATTTTATGTAAATACAAATACCGGGTTGAAGAATACACTATAGAACAAAAATGAATTTTTATTGGGTAACTATTCTATTAGTGGGACATTCACAATTAACTGAAGAAATGTTTACTCTAATTTCAGGGACCAGAATCCAAATCTGAAATCGTTTTGTCCGGAAGGCTATCATTTAAGAAAAAACAAAACACATGTACCATCAATTAGTAATATCGTCAAAATATACATCAATTCCTTATTAAAATGCTCTTCAATTCGAATGTTTATTTTCTAGTCAGTTAACCCGCCATATTTACTTACCAGATATGATTGCCCCTTAATTCTTAATATTAGACAACAATTTCACACACATACAATCTAAGACCTACGTGACATGATCCTAACAACTGTTACGACAGTGAAGTACTCGTTATCTCCCATCATAACAGAGAGGGATATTCAAATGGAAATATAAACAAACCTAACCTAACTAACCCAACTTAACCTCAAACCTAATTTAAATTTATAATATTGAGTTGAGTAGGTTAGGTTTTAGGCAAAATTAGGTTCGGTTTGGAAAGATTCCCATTTGTATTTCAGTCTGTTATAAACGAGAGAGATAGTGAATACTCATATCTCTTTCTTGCATCGTTTTGAGCCATATGTCGCATAAAATGTAAAATAACATTGGAACTTTCTAAATTTGGCGGGTGAACTGTCAAGAAAATGAATATTCAAATTGAAATGCATTTTAATAAGAAATTGATGTATATTTTAGCTTAGAATTACTAATTAATGGTACATATGTGTATATATTATTCGTTGTATTAGTATCAAGGACATTTTAATGAAGCAATGATAGAGTTTGAATGATATAGACAAGATGACTTTCAGAGAGATAGCCTTCCGGTACAAAAAGATTTCAGATTTGGATTCTGGGCCCCAAAATTAGTGAGTAAACATTTTTGCAGTTAATTGTAAATGTCACCACTATATAGAAAAATTGCCTTCTATTGTAGTAATGATCTCTTTTTTATTAGTTTATGTCATGAAAAATATTAAGTTAGTATGAAATTTCAATATATATAAGAAAATTGTTATATCTAATGGAAAAAGTAGACAGTACAGCAATGATTAATATTTTGTTTACCTTTTGAACTTCCAGCAGCTAGTCTACTCAACTTTTCGTTTGAGGCTCCTAGTACAGATTCCAAATGATGAATTCTTAATTCTAATTCAGATATTCTACTGGTTTGTTGGAATTTGACTAATTCTGGTCTGTAGTTGAGTTGATAAACTACTGTAGACTCATCTGATTGACTTTGAGATTCTGGTTGCTCCTTAGAAATTGTTTTAAATTGCTCAAGTTGTGATTCCAATTGCCTGAAGTATAGAAAATTGTTAAAGGAAAAATCGAAGTAATCCCAAACTTTTAAATCCTTATCTTGAACTTAGCAAAAGTGTAGTGTTAACTATAACTTACTTTAACAAGTGGCTCTGAGGATAATTCATATTCGACAATACATCAGAGCCAAGAGTCTCTTCTAATTGCAAAGCTGTCAACTTCTTCAAGGAATCTTGTATCTGTTCTGTGGTTATTGCACAATCGATTTTTCCATTTTTATTTGCTTGAATTTTTGTAACATCTTCTAAAAGCTCATTAAACTCACACTGAAGTCGATTGAATCTCTGCAGCGGCGTCTCTTTTTGACCCAACCCAGCGAGCTCCCAACTACCAGATATAGCATCATAACCAGTTCTGATACTTGAACTGATTCGATCAGAAAAATCTATATTTCTTTGGTTCAAATATTTTCCTTTAAATTGATTGAAAGCTTCATCTGGTGTAATATGAATTTTCTCAACAATTTCGCTTTCTTTCTCATAAAAGTCTGCTGCTTGATCAGACTCTGGAAGATCATTAGTTTCATAAACATCAGGTTCGTCGTGGGCCTCGAAATGCAATATAATTAGTTATATTGTTGTATGATTTGATGATTCTACTTACGATACCAGGCAAGTCAGCATATTTGGGATCGGCCATGATTATTTAAGTTCAGTATTATATGAGAATTCAATGTTCAGCTTTGAAAAGGATATGAAAAATTTCAATAACAAATATCTAATTTATTATTTTGATTGTAATGTAATAGTGAAGCAAATAAGCGATTTTTAACGAAAGGTGAATGTGACGATTTGTACAGGTTATGTGTCATCTGTCATTGAAATAGATTTTCATTTTCCACTAAATATTAGGAGCCAGGAGAAGGGGTGCCCATTTCACCTATTTATATCTCTTCTCTGGATTAGGTCAGGTCAGGCCGATTTGTGAAAACTTCAAATCACTTCAAAAAAATGATCTATCATTCACAATGTTGTTACTTTTTTCACCGAATGATTTATTCAAGTTAAAGAAGAAATATATTCCTAACATTTTGTGATTGTATTAGGTTGCGTTGCCTAAATCTACCAGTTGCGATGTGTGTTAAAAATACATGAAAAACATACTTTTTCATTGAATGAGCTTATCAATAGTTCTATTTGGGACCCATCATTCAAGAAGATCAGGTAATTTTTTCAATTTGATTTGATCTATGGAAAAGAAGTTCATTGTTTTTAATAGTGTGTGAAAAATTTGTATTTATAACTTAAAATTCAATAATTTGTCGTGTATTGATAAATTAAATATATTAATTTGTCTTAATTCATGGCTGGTCAGTGATACAGTACTTTAAAAGGAAAATCCTCTGATAATTCCATGTTATTCACATCAAGTCTCAGAAAATGTTCTGCTGAATATAATTCCTTCGATAAAATAGGAATTGGAGGAATTATACAGTGACACTCTTTTTATGTAAATCTATCACTTCTTTTTTTAGTAGGTATATGAATATGATTGCCATATAGGTACATAATTAAATAGACCTTACTTCCTTTGGTGGATTTTGATTAAGGAAAGATATATTTGATGAAAAACAATTACTCTATTAATACTAATAATTAAAAATATTTAATTCTTCCACTTGTACTCAACACAAAATAATGGTAATTGTAATTTTGGAATATTGTGGAATAAATGCAAATAATATGATTACTTAAATGTTATTAGAGAAAAGGGCTGCTTTAGGTATCAAATAACTACTCTGATGCACAGATTATAATATGTCTCCAAAATTAATCATTTGATGGAACAACAATTACATGGTAGGCATATGCCATATGCTTGTATAATTGTGAATATAGGAAGACAATATTGGCAAATTAGGAATCCAGAACCGAACACTAAATATTATTTGGAACAAAAATATTCTCAGAAAAAGTTATCTTCATTATACAAAATATATTTTCTTTTGTGATTTCAGGTTGCAATGACCTAACTCAATTGCTAATGTAAGTTGAAATTTTCACTATTGTTGACCCTATTTATATTGAATAACATTTTCAAAGGATTCAATTATAGGAAAAACTTGCTTAGCTTCATTCTGTATACTCCTCGTTTTTTTTCAATTAGTTCTCGATCAGTAGAAATGTTATTGATATTATTTTTATCGAGAATACTGAATACATGCCATATTGTTTGGAACTCATGCACATAAACACTTGATTTATTTGAAAATGCTACCTAATAGAATACCTCAGATATTGATCATTCAGGGGATATTTTTATTTTAATGGTATTAGAGGAACTATTCAAATAAGATTTTAACTACACACAAACACTTCATCTCTAAAAATTTATATGTTAGGAATTCAGAATAGTTCAATTGTGAATGAAATTATCACCCCTTAATCTGAACGCCTTGTCATAAATTTCAGCTTTGATGATTTGGCAGTTCGTGCATCATCCTTTCTTATTCATTCTGATGTGTGTCAAGATTTTGAAAATTAATTTTAGGTTGGGTGGTCATGAATTTAGTTCATACCAACCAAAGAGCTCACTATTTGAATACAATTCCGCCATTTATAACTTCTTTGATAATTTCCTATTCAAGTTTAAGTGAAATATATATTTTTTCTAACAAAAATCCTAATAATTTGACTGTTCATAAACTGATTGCAGTGAAACAAACATTGAACTGAATTCTTCATCAAGCATCTTTCCCCAGTGTCATATTAGAAATAAAAATCATTTACTTAATATTCTGGAATGGCAAAATATGTTTCAGTGTTTGTACTGGAGGTTTTTGGAATCAGTCAAACATGCAGCAGTGCTAATTCTTAACACAATCTAATCATAAGTGACTCAAGCATCAGCTTAATTTTAAAATGCTATCTATAAGATTTAAGGTAAACAACAACCACTGACATGCCCTTACTGCAAACAGGAATCAATATCATGCCACCCCAGTTCATCTATGACTAACCATAGACTCTCTTATGGCAGGGTGAAAATAAGGCCACATTTGAAGAGACTATCAAAATTTACACATGCTGCTCAAAAAGCAAAATAAGAGCAGAATGAGAAGTCAAGCTACAGCAGATATGAATTCAAGGACGAACACAGCAGCATCTTGACCATTGCCACAAAGTAGATAACCTGAAGAAAGATAGAGGGCAAAACTATTATAGTCTACTTAGACAATAGACAGTCAACACTACCCTAAATTTCTAGTATCTTCTAGGCAAATATGGAAATGTTGTTGAGCACTGACAGGTGTGTTTCTTGAAGGAATATGAACAGAGCAACATCAAAGCAAACTAGATAACTGAAAGGACAACTTGGGAAAGATCCTTTAGTGATCTGTTGACAAGTCGGTACACATGCTCGAAGACCTCACCATACAAAAGTTCAGAACGCTATGGCATGAAATGGTAAGCTGCAGGGCAGAAGGCAGCTTTTGAACTATCCTAATGTAAGAACTACATCGAGATATGTGTCAGGCTCAGGATGCAAAACTATGATAGATGACAGGCATATTAACTGAACATTATTCACTGAGGAAATACCTCTGTGTCATAGGAAAAAGCGACACCTCATCCTGCAGAGAATGCGCTCAGGAGGAAGAACCAATTGAACACGTTCTATTTTAATGTGCATCTAAATCGTCACACTATTACCAGGATATATACGCTCAGGAGAAAATGTTCAATCTGGGGCCATCTGCAGAAATACCCACTGATAAACATTTCCAGCTTTTTCGAGAAGTTGGGATGGGTAAAAATCTAGCCATCTGCATAATTACCTACATTCTGAAATAGTCATGGAATATAGAAAACCAACACAAACATTTTGGACAAAATTGTGGAATTATTTTTTCAATGAATGGAACGTAATAACTATGTATACAAAATCATTCATTATTCTAAAGACAAAAGATATTTCAAGAATAGAGTTTAGTAATTCCTGTTTTGAATTTGTATTGATAATATAGGTTTTCCTACGTCTTTTTAAATATAAATAGTTCTCATCTATTTACTAGAAAATTCTTTTAAAAATTGAGGAAAATTTCGTGTCTACCGTTGATAATTGTTTGCCTAAAATTTTCTCCAGTTGAAAGAGTTTTACGAACATCATTCTTGGTATAACACCAAAATATGAAATTGGAGGAACTTAGGTCAGGTGAACGTACGACCACTGAACTAACTGCAGTGGCAGAAAAAATTGCTATGAACAAAACACAGATGTTTGGCGATGGAATTTAACTGTGTCACGTTTTTTCCCTTACAATCATTGGAGTACTATCGATTCCAAAAATACTTTAGTCTCGTGTGCCGTGTGGGGGTTGCGCCATATCTTGGAAGAAACATACAATTTCGTAAGGGTAAATCATTGAGAAAATTTTCAATATATGAAGTTATTTTTCTGATTACGTTTTCTAATTGCTATTACACTAGGAAACATCAATAGAAAATCATCTTTGAGACTTTTTCAACGATTGCTTACTACCTTACTCTATGTTTGTTGCTATTAAAAGCTCAATAGGTATTAAAGTAAGTTCATCTGAGCTCATTCTTTGGCAGTAGCTCAAGTTTCTATTTTATTGCTGCATATTCGATAAAAATGGTATGAATTTTTCGAATTCTCAAAGAATCGTTTGATCATTTTCTAGATGCCAAATCACTTTAACTTCTCTGCAGAGCGTATCATTCTTTTATTAGTTTCCTTTTACTGAACTAAATTTTAGCTAGCAATTTGGTTGCTGTTCTGCATCATCAAGGTTGATTCTGATTAATAATTGGATAAATATATCAGATAACAATACAATGTCTAAAAGGATCAGTTATGAATATCCAAGCATCGGTGAAAATAATATGAATCAAGGTATTTGGAAAGAAATTAGACCATTTCTGTAGGTTAGGTTAGAAATATAACACACTTAAAAAAACGTCTTCAATGCGGATATCGCGTGAGAATATTCCGAGAACTGAACCGGTATCTACTGTTTGCTGCTTGAAGAAACTCGTAATGTGGTCAGAAACCTATACAACCTAATAAAAATATGTACTGCAATAAAGTTATTCTATGATTCCCATAAACGGAGATCCAAATGTTTATCGAATTTCCGATACTGATATTGATTTTCAGTAAAGTTAATAATAAAAAAATATAGTGAATTATTTTCTTAAGAACAAAGTAAAAAAAATTGTTTCTAATTCATCCCTATCAAAGTCTTTCTTGTCTAACGATGCACTAATCCTAACGTTGAATCCATGACTGGAAACATTTCGGGAACGCTTCTTTTTTAGTGGTTTCTAGTTGCTCAGCTGCGTTCATCTCAATGGCAGTAGTGTTAAAGCGTTATCCTTTTAGCACATTTTTTATTTTTGAGCACAGATTGAAGTTGTATGGTGCGGGTCACGTTGATGTTCCTTTTTTCAGGTCTCTTCACCCATTGTTTCGCCAACGTTCCAAAATACTCTTTGAAATCCCGAATTCATAGTTGTTACCCTTGGAATTAACTCTCTTTGAGATCAAATGACGTCCTGGCCGGTCCTTAAATGACTCCTTTTCACGCAATTTGAGACAGAAATTAATATTTCTGCGTTGCTTAAGATCCATGTTCCACGGCAAACCCGACCCCTCTGTAATAGCTCTAAATGACAGATGCCCATAAGACATTCAAATTTATCACACAGTATGACTCAATGTATGATAAAAGAGATGTATTAGTTAAAATAGTTATAGCCTAATTAGTTGTTACTATGAAAAATTTCTTTTTTATATCTATTCTTGACATATTTGACAGTTTCTTCTTCCGGGGGAAGGCCCTTGGCAATACTCTTTGGTTAATTGTTATCCTAATATATAATAATCATTCCAGAACATGTAATAATAATAATAATGGCTATGGTATTCATTAATAATTCAATGAGTTAATATTTTTCATGAAGTCGCTTTGATTACATGAACTGATATATGGGCAATTCGTCGGGATAAAGAAAAACCCATTTGATGCTTTGGCCAAAAGTATAAAGCTCTTTCAGAAATGTCATAATCCATGTTTACTATATGAATGATGAATAAACGGTTGCCTTAATGCTGGGTTCATAAAAAATTAAACTAAACTACAAAAATTTAGTACGTAATAAAATAACACTGCTAGCGGCAAAAGGCGGCTTTATCAAAAGAACGTGCGGTTCTTGTCAAAGAAAAGTCGAGTTTTTTATTCTACCGCTTTTCTAAAAATTTCGGGTGGCGCGTTTGACGGGAACATTCGAGACTTTCGTTCACGCCGATATAAATGTTGCGCCTGCAGGAATTGAAATCATTCTGAATTGTAACTTGAAGGCAATACTACGTCGATACAAAGTTTATTATTAAATAATACAAAATGAGTGCAGCGAAGAAATCTAGAACGTATCATTTTAATAACGATTGGAAGGAAGAATTTTTCTTTTGTATAGTGAAGGATAAGTGCATTTGCCTTATTTGTCGTGCGTCAGTTGCAATACCTAAGCGTGGTAACTTAGAGAGGCATCATAAAACGGTTCATAAAAACTATGAAAAGGAGTTTCCGCCACAGAGTGAATTAAGAAAACAAAAAGTACGTGATTTGATATCTTGTTTGAAAAAAGAACAAACCATGTTCACAAGACCAGCCAAACAATCAAAAGCTGCTACGATCGCGTCATTTAAAATATCTCATATATTGGCGAAACACAAGAAACCATTCGAAGATGGATCGGTTGTGAAGGAAGCATTTATTGAAGCGGGTGAGACTATATTTGGAGATTTTAAAAATGAACAGAAACCATGTCTGCTATTAGAGAACTTCAGTTATCTCGTCCAACTGTCACAAGGCGTATTGAAGTCATGAGTCAGGACATGGCAGATAAACTAAAACATGATATCTGTACATACTTTTCTTTACAGTTCGACGAATCCACCGATATGACTGACACTGCCCAGCTGTGTATTTTTATTCGGATGGTATTCAATGATACGTTGGCTAAGGAAGAATTTTTGATAATCATTCCTCTGAAGGAGAAGACCCGTGGCAAAGATATATATGACGTTTTCTTCAACTTTGTAAAAAACTACAAGCTACGAATATATAAATTAGTGTGCATTACAACCGATGGAGCACAAGCAATGACTGGAAACGAAAACGGTTTTGTGAAGATTGAAGATTTCCCTTCCTTTTTTTCATTCCATTGCATTATATATCAACAAGTTTTGTGTTCAAAAGGTTTAAACACGGAGGAAATTATGGGCATTGCAACAAAAATTGTGAATTCCATCCGTGCACGTAGCTTGCAACGGCGGCTCTTTAAGTTGCAGTTGGAACATAGGGAGTCAGCTTAATACATTGATTTAGTTCTTCAGACAGACGTCAGGTGGTTGAGTCGCGGAAAATTCCTAGAAAGGTTCAAGAATTATTGCCCGAAATAACAGCTTTTCTAGACGAAAGAGGTGATGACACTCAGATGATGAAAAACGAAAAATGGCTGACTGATTTGGCATTTTTGACTGATATCATAATGCACTTAAACACCATTAACTTGGAGCTTCAAGGTAAAGGAAAAACTATTATTGAGATGATTAGCGCAGTAAACGCATTCAAAAGTAAATTGTAATTCATTTCAAACATATAAACCAGAATCTTTGGATCTGGATTTATTTCCCCTAATCTTTTATTTTTTTCATTTGCCCAATGAAAGAGTCAATGCTGACAAACCTAAATTGAAATTGGAAAACATTTTGAAATTTGCAGGAAAAATACTACTGAAGCAACCCCGACTAAGCAGCGCGAATACTTCTGCGAGAATGAGTTTTCTTATAAATATTGATGCGTTTACATTTGAAATATAATAAAATTCATTTTGATCATACACTATGCCCAAAAGTTAAGGATATTAGAAATGTTATCGCGTCATTGAGGATATCTTATATTACTATTTTTATGCCTTGTATCTTTGTGTTAGCAACTAAGGGCATACCATTTTATGTTTTGATGTAGGCGAATTTCTTTCTACAAGTAAACATATCGAATTCCGGCAGGAAAGTTTAGATGTCCTTTTTCGTAATATGTTAAAATGAATGAATTCTCTTATACGGAATACCAACTGCGCGCATTATCAACGAAAACAACCCTGGATTAAATTTGGGGCACAAATACGTCCTTGAAAAACTGACTTAGAGCTAGTCTTTTACGATGGATTATCTCAAATATGTAAATCTTAAAACAAAGCTATACTCAACAGGTTTCTTTCATCGATACTATTTACTATATTTTTAAAGTGAATCACTATTATGTTATTTTTTTTTTGCGAAATGTCTCATATGTAACTCCAGAATTTTAACTGTTTTTGGACAGCTAGTTACATATACATTAGTCCAATGATATAAGAGAAATAAGATCATCTTTCCTGTTTCAGGTAAACCATTAATGATAAAAGGAAAGTGAAATGGCTTCTGGTCATGATGGAAGCAGCTCACCATCTTCCCAAAGAGGATCTAACATACCATCTCATCGTTCATCTCTGCGCACTCCTAAAAGACAACGCTCAACTACTGTTCATAATTCTCAAGAGGATCGAAATCCAGATTTCTCATGTCCCATCTGTCTGAATCTTATCGAAGAGGCACACATTACAAAATGTGGACACACCTTCTGTTACGATTGCATCACAAAGTCTATAGAATCTTGTAAGAAATGTCCCAAGTGTAATAGTTCCATTACAAGTTTGGAAATGATCTTTCCCAACTTCGCGCTTAGCGAATTAATCAAAAAGTACAAATTACGAATGAATGGATTAGAATCAATTAGTTCCAATCGTGACGGTTCTTGTGAATTTTCGTCAGACGGTTTGAGAGATTTTGTCGCAGCAGAGTCGCAAAATTTAACACTGCCAGATGTTAACGTAATGCTAGAGGTGTTAACACAAAGAAAACAATTACTTGAAGCGGAAACTTGCGCTGCTCAAAATCGTCTGTTACTAGAATTCTTAAAGCATTTGTTGCAGCAAAAAAAAGAACAACAAGATCAAATCGGCAAAGAGATTTCAATGATTGAAAATGATATCGGAGAAGTCATCAAAAAATTGGAAGAAGTTCATAAAAAATGTCCAACTTTTGAAGATGTAGAAAGGACAGTTTCTGGTGCTTCTGAAAACGTTGGTCCAGCAGCTGTGAGTGCTATGAGAAAGGAAATGTTGAGCTTGATTGATAATATTTCTACATCTACAACTCGCCATGAGAAGATTATTGGTCTTGATAATCAATCTAACACAATGTGCACATCTTTAGCTGCTAGAAGAAGAAGAATGTATGCCCATTTTGACGACTTTGTTGGCAGTTATTTCACCATAAGATCAAAAGAAGTATATTTTGGGCATGATTGCACTGATAAAAGTTCTAGAGCAGCTGTAGAATTAAATAAAGGACTAGATGAATTTAGAGAAAGCTTAATCAAATTCTCAAGATTCAATTCTTTGAATTTGCTAGCATCTCTTAATTATTCCAATGATCTCTTCAATAATTCAACTATAGTATCAAGTATAGAATTTGATAAAGATAATGAATTTTTTGCCATTGCTGGTGTTACAAAGAGAATAAAAGTCTTTGATTATGGTTCAATTTTGAACGACACTGTTGATATACATTATCCATGCATCGAAATGGTTTCAAAATCCAAAATTTCATGTGTAAGTTGGAACAGTTATCACAAAAGTACGTTAGCTTCAAGCGATTATGAAGGAACGGTTACCATATGGGATGCTTCGACTGGTCAAAGAACTAAAACTTACCAAGAACATGAGAAGAGATGTTGGAGTGTAGATTTCAATGAAATGGATACTAGATTGATAGCTTCTGGGTCTGATGATGCTCGTGTTAAACTATATTCCTTGAATAATGAACATTCCATCGCTACTCTGGAGGCTAAAGCTAATGTATGTTGTGTTAAATTCAATCCGAGAAGTTCACGTAATTTAGCTTTTGGTAGTGCAGATCACTGTGTACATTATTATGATTTGAGAAATATGAAAGAAGCACTTATGATGTTTAAAGGACACAAAAAAGCAGTGAGTTACGTTAAATTTTTGAATAGTGATGAAATTGTATCTGCCTCAACAGATTCGCAATTGAAAATGTGGAATATTAATGTGCCCAATTGTATGAGATCATTTGTTGGACATATAAATGAGAAAAATTTCGTCGGATTAGCAACAAATGGTGACTACGTTGCTTGTGGCTCAGAAAATAATGCCCTGTATGTTTATTTCAAAGGATTGAGTCAAATGCTTTTCAAGTACAAATTCGCAGCACTACAAGGTGTGCTGGAACAAGAGCGAAGAGAAGACGATGTCAGTGAATTTGTTTCGGCAGTTTGTTGGAAACAAAATTCAAATGTAGTAGTAGCTGCCAATAGCCAAGGTATTATCAACATACTGCAATTGGTTTAGACTGTGGGCTGTTCCTGATTTAACTCGATATTTATTTTACATTGTTAAAAATGTTTTTCTTGATTCATTACCCAAGAATAGATATTTTTACTAATGTAGTTTGATTTTTCAACTGATTAAATGAATAATAATTTAAACTATGGCATTGATCCATTGTAGGCTATAAACTTGAATTGAAGTAAAATTGAAACATTATAATAATTGTAATTAAATGAAATACTAAGATTTAGGGATGACTCCCCACTCTTTGTGGATAAGAGCTTTCTTGATTATATGAATACATAAAATTGAATTTGCGGAAGATTTTATCAAACATACTTTTGGAAGTATTAGGTTCAGTAATCTACCACTTCATGACACAAAAAATAATAATGAAATTACATTCAGTGTTATTTGACTAAGGGCTGTACACTGATTTTTCTTGAGAAAAAAACTCTGGCATTGATATTATTGGATGATGAAGTTGTACTTTATGTATATTCTGATAAATTGGTATTTTTCATAACAATCTATGTTATCCTAATATATAATCATTCTAGATATATTATGATTATAATCATTGCCTGGCAATTGTATGCATTACTGGTGGATTTACATATTTTAAGGAATCTTTTGATTACATTCACAGACATATGGGCAACTCGTCGGGTATGAAGGGCGAACCTAAAATCGGTTAAAAATATTTCATTGAAATCCATACCCTTGAGAGTATATAGAGATATATTGTTTCATGGGTGTTCACTCTTCTATCTAGAATAACCCTTTTTTTGTGCAGAAGCTCTTAATCTTTTCAAATACGATTTTCTTAAAACCGAGAAAAAATTTAGACAAGACATACATTTTCCCAATGTTAAAGAAAATGAACTTTTCAAGAGTTTCAATATTTTGTATTTTGAGCAAACTAGGAAAACCACTCGATTCAGTTCTTCCTGAAATAAAAAACAAATAAATTCGAGCTCGGAATATACAAAACGCCTCAACTTGGTTGATTTTGAAAACATCCCGTAAAGTTGGACAAAAAGATTAAAATATGGGGATACCCTTCAAAAAGTCCATTGTAGATCTACTTTCATTGAAATCAATCAACAATTGTTGGATTGGATTTTGGAAATGTGTATTGTATTTTTTGTTTCGTTCCGTATGGTCCCAGAACATAAAATTAATTAGAATTCCAACAAACTACAAAATCATAAAAGTCGGTGCGATTTTTCGGATTCTGGGAATCGCTTGAGTATCCAACATTCGGAGGAGATGTAAAGCCGTCGGTCCTGTCTAACAGAGATGTGTTGGACATTAAAGATTCCTTCCCTCGACACGAGAGGGGTTCGACAAAATTCCCGGGTTAGTGAGGTGATAGAATTCCCCGGCGTGTCATTGGCCGAAAGGCGGAAATGGAGCACGTTAAAGGAATAACAAACAAACAAAATAACTCAATTGAATTAGAAAAATCTGGAAATTTATTGAATTTTATTGTTTATCGGACATATATTGGATTAGCTAGTTAATTACGAAACCCTTGCGATATTTTCTTGTATACTCTTCACACAGCTCTATAGATACCCTACAGAAATGGCACATTCTCTGAGATTTCTTAAACGAACGCTATAGCAGAAAATAAGAAATAACATTTAGCTTGAGATTATCAGTTATTACGCGTTTTCTTTGTTCCAAATTTGAGTGCGAAACTGAAACCATGGGGAAAATATGGTTAACACTGAAGTAGATGTATCTGACCACACTAAGCGAAATAAAGCGCGTGAAAAGCTTACCTTTCAGTGTGTTATGTACACACAGATATGTGATTCCAGCTAATATACTATTGTTACTGCCCAAAAAAGGAGCAACTCAAATCAATTCAAAGAAAAGAAAACTACTACTACACAAAAAAGTAAGAGGTTTTCGAGAAACACTTGGTGAAGACCTCTAATAATAAGAAATTCACAGGAGGAATGACCTATCCAAGAAATTCATTTAAAGTCGAAGCGGACTACTCTCTGCTTGAAGAACTCTACAGTGCGTTCCAGTAGAAATGAACCACCTCGATGCTTTGGTTTTGCTATGCATTTCCTGAAACATGTCGTTTTTTGATCAAAGGGGTCATTTTTAGTTACATGTTTCGTTCTCCCATTATTAACGCCCTACTCCTCGGTAGCTTCTATCAAATTTTTGAATAGGGAAAAGTTGTCGTGTGATACTTTTTTTGAAAATGTGATTCAATTCTCCATACGTCCCTCTGATTATTTACTTTTTAAAATATCATGTGACGGGTTGAAGTCGAAAATTGTTTAGGATATTCCATGTTTTCATGAATCCGTTTGAGAAAGGAAAACATTTGATCAAAATCCAATTTGGTTCAATCGAAAAAAATTGTGTTACTTATTTGAACGTTTGCGTATCGACTCCCTACTCATATCAACTACCATCCAGATAATTTTTATAATGAGAAACGGGCTACATGATACCTCATTAGAAAAATTATCTGCTCCTCAATATCAGTCGGCTTTTTGAAGTGTCATTAATTGAAAAGTAACACTGCTTAGACTTATATAATCCTCATGAAAATCTATTATGAAATGAAACATATCTTTGGGTTTTCAGTTTATTAATCGTGGGACATACCTATCGCAAATGTTCGAAGTAGACCTCAGTTACTTAAATGCATTGATGCAATCGAGACTGGAATTATTGCCATCATTTGTGATGTTATTTGCTGACATGCTAGAACAATCATTTCTCGTTGTTCTTCTAACGATTCAGGTGGTGTAACATAGACTTCAGACTTGTGATAGTCCCACAAGAAGAAATCGAGAGGCGTTAGATCGGGTGATCTAGCCGGGCATTCTATAGAGCCTCTTCAACCTATCCAACGACCCAGAAATCTATTGTCCAGATAGTCCCACACAGCGGCAGCAGAATGGGACAATGCTCCATCATGTTAATACATAACGTTATGTTGAGATAAATTTGGATCTTCTTCGATGATAACTGTTATGAGAGCTTCGATCAAATTCTCAAACATGTTCGAATAGGTTTCGCCGTCCAAGTTTTCCTGCATAAATAGAATCCAACAATATACTTTTCACAAAAAAAAGTAGCACAGTATTGTGAAAACCGCATACCTCTATATCTTATATTAACGGAGATACCATTCAAACGCATTGAAAACGAGACACACTGTACAGGCACTATGCCCACAGCTGAATGCAACTTCTACGGATGCCAGATGTCCCGCAAACGGACCGAGATTGCGAAAGAAAAACCTCATAAAAAAAGTAATCCTCATTTTGATGACGTTGCTGGCTCTCATACTAACTCATTATGTCGATAGCTACCGTTGTCAACTTTTGTTATAATTCTAGAAGAGTTCGAGGGTATCGGGGTAATTTGTTTGAAAAATAACTACACCAATGTTCTGAAATAAAGCCACATGCGGTATAATCAAAAACCATAAGACTATAAGATTGTCTCTGAAGACTATATTTCTTTCAATTTAGATATTATTAGAATTAACGATAAATAAATTGAATTCATCTAGTTATTCGTCTCAATTATTTATTTCATTTTCTTCTTCAATCCTTCTTGATTTTGCCCCTTGAGTAATAGCATTGTCGTAAGACCTACTTCATTCATCAGCAACAGTAGAAGAAAAAACATTTTCTTCATCAGGGTAAACTTCCTTCATACATAAATAAATTTCATCATCATTAATGTTATTTCCTAACGTACTTGTTAACCTTTCTAAAGAACGTACCATTTATTTTCATGCCCAGGCACAGGGCACAGAAATGACCAGACCAGTATCTAGATTTGTTTCATGTATAGTAGTTAGATTTCATAAGTTTAAAGTAAAATTGTGTGTGAGAATGAATAAGTTCATTGTTGATTTGTAGTTCGTTGATAAACTCGTTTGGGTAAGGTAGAAAATTGTATTTAAAAGTTTTACAGAGAAAGTTGTATATATATATTTTTTCGGTTGAAATTTTAACCTCTGGCAGATCAGTACGGTACCTGCGGCGAGAGGTCGGAACTTCTGATTCAAAAGCGGAGAACCGCAAAGTATGTAGACTCAGACCTCAGTGTCGGTCATGTCAAGTTTGCCTTTGCTAACATTTTCCTAGAAATGACGTTAATAGTGAAATTAATTGAACATATGTCGGTGGGAGTAAGTAGGAGCGGTCTATGCCCAGCAGTAGGACATTTAATACGCTGATAATATCAATAAATATTTGACTTGTAAATGTTATTACTTTATATTATCATTACAAGTATACATATAGATAGGTACATGTGTTGAGTTCCGAACTATATACTAGACTAGGCCTGATTCGCGATTCTTCTTTCAGAAATATTAACTGCCGCCTACTGTAAGCCAAGCACGCACGCTAAAACAAACAACATGTCTCAAAAACATTCATCCGGCTCTGAATTTCGTAAGAGAAAACATGTGAGGGAGATGAAAGCAAAAAAAAAATAAGGGAAATACGTTACGAATGGGGACAGTCACACAACCAGAAAACAGTCAGGAAAATGTGTACAATGATGACGTTTTGGCCCAACCTGGTATGTATGGAAAAAATTTGAATATAGAATATAAAGAAAATAGCCCAGTCGGCCCACTCCATCAAGACTTGACCTTCCCATCACCACTAGTCCAAGCTCTGAAATTCAAATTGAAGAAGCAGCTGCAACTTATAAGATCCAGTTATACATAAACGATCCTGTTTCATGGTTACCATTAACTGACCAAATTCGTTGTTCCCTTGTCGAGAAAGGTCCTGATCAAGGAAAAGGTAGTCAAAATATTCCTTCAACTGAAGACGCTGGACGAAAATTTCATATGCACTGGTTTACAAAAAAGATGAGCAATTGCGAGATGGTACCCAGGCCTTGGTTGATTTACTGTAAAAAAAGAAATGCAATATTTTGTTTCCCATATATACTTTTCGGTTCTTCCTCGTCTAAGCAAATAATGCTGGCACTGGCTGATTCACAAAAAGGATTAAATGATTGGCATTTAAGTCCACGTATTCCTGAGTACGAAAACTTTACATTTCACAGAGAAAATTGTATTAAGTGGAAAATGCTTGAACATCAAATAAAAAGTAAGACCACAATAGATGCATCTTCACAAAAAGCTATTGCTCAAAAACCAAATAAGTGTAGACATATTTTAAAAGTGTGTACTAGTATACTTTTGTTTTGCGCGGAAACTAATTTACCCCTCAGAGGCTCTCCTGAGCATATTGGAGAATCAGGATCTGGAGTTTTCTCAAATGCCGTGGATATGATTTCAAAATTCTATCCTGAACTTAGAGCGCACATCGATAATAAATGAAATATTTCATATTTTACGCCTTATATTCGAAACGAACTTGTAGATAATCTTGCCTGTGAAGTCAAAAAACAAATTTTAGACGACGTTCGTACCAAAAAATACTTTTTCACACTTTTTGATTTTAAGCCAGACGTATCGCATCAAGAACAGATGTCACAAATATTGAGATTCGTAAAGGTATCCGAGCAGAAAGTTACAATCGAAGAACGATTCATAGATTTCATCCAGTCTCATTAAAAAACGAGCGTGGGATTGTCGAAAGAGATTTTAGAGAAATTAGAAGTTGATGGATTGACAATGGTAGTAATGGTCGGGTACATATAACGGTCCAAGCCAAAATAAAACAAATTAGTGAAAATGCTGATTACGTGCCGTATGCAGCGTATTCTTAATTCATCTTGATACACGCTTCTAGTGTGGCACCTGACATGATCACATTTTTTGGAATAATCCAGAAAATATTTGTGATTTTTTCGAGTTTATTGGTCAGATGGAAATCTTTAATGATACACTAAAATATTTATTTGAAGAAACACGTCGACACTAGATGGGCGTCTAAAGCTAGGGCCGTCAAAGCTTTGAAGACGCATATATCCCAAATCTGGTTTGTACTAAAGATTCTAACTACAAATGATTATAATGTCGAAACAATCGCTACAGCTAAAAGCATAATGGACCTAATTAATTATAAATTCATATTTACTCTGCAAATTTGGGTTCAAATTTTGGAATCTGTTGACAGAATGAATGTAGCTCTACACTAAAACCATTACTATCGACAAAGCCTCTGAATTAATCAAGGGATTAATAAGACAGATTCAGAATATTCGCGAGACTGTAGAAATTGTTTTCAAAAAGGCAGAAAGAATTTATAAACAATGTGACATTGAACACAAATTTCCTGAAAAGCGAGTAAAAATACACGATTTAAGTGAAAGTTCAAACGCCGTCTACTAGATTACTCAGCAACAAAGTTTCAAAATTCAGATAAATGAAGCACTAGATACAATTATTTCTGAATTAAAATGGCGATTCGAAAAACAACGCAACATACACCACTCTTTCGGGTTTTTGACAGTAAAACACATAACTACATATTCGGTTGAAGAACTTAAAATACATGCAGCTGATTTGAGTATAAAATATTCTGAAAATATAAATGCCATAGAATTTTGGGCCGAAATAGAAACTTTGAAGAGTCAAGTTGAAGCAACAACATTATTTGATAAATGTGAATGTCAGTCAAGTATGGGTCTTCTCAAAGCTATAGTGGAACTGGATTTGAAGGAAATGTTTCACAATGTAGTAATCGCTATGAAGATATTTTTAACGATGCCAGTGAGATCATTCAGTAAGCTCAAATTAATAAAGACGTACCTCCGCTCGACGATGGGCCAAGAAAGAATGTCTGGCCTAGCGATTTTGTTGATTGAACGTGACATAGCACGGCTTCTGTCGTGACAATGTAACCAAGGACTTTGCAATGAGAAAAGCGCGGAAAGTAGATCTTTAAGTAGGTAGCAGTCCTTTTTTTGTGATTATGATTTTCCTTAGCATTGGGTCTTTACTATAGAGTATTGTCATTTCTGTATTTGAGCAAATATTTTTGAATGAACAATTTTTATCTTGAAGAAATCTACTAAGTACCTTTACCTTCGTATACAAAAAATAAATAGATTTATTATTATGCACATGTGTCCATTTTATTGTCAGAGCCTGGTTAGAGCATTTTTCAAGGGCGCAGTTTTGAAAGCTCGTACCGGGCTCATAAAAGGCACTGTGTAGCTCATATGGTTTGACATAATTCCGACAACGAAAAGATCAAAATTAATAATGGCGCTCAAAACATTGAGGAAATATTCTGTTAGACTACAAGCCTATGGCAAAAATTACCCTGTGAAATGACCCAACGTGAATAACTCTTGGAAGGTTGTTACTGTATAAGAAAATAACTATCAGCACTATGCCGTCACTTTTGAGTGGTACAGCTGAGTACGTGAGTAAATGGATTTTTTCAGTTACAAATAAGGAATTAAGACTAATTATTTATGTACAGCTTTCTTAGTTTGATAGATGATTGAAAATAAATATCGAAAAATCTAGTGCCGTACAAAAGTGGTGGTACCGGAAGTGAGTGCAAATTTTTAATTCGCCGATAACTGCGTAAAAGCAATATAGGTTATTTATAACTGTGCGGCATTTGTGTAGTTCATTTTGTATAGATATACAGATACTTTACCCATGAACGCCGTACACATTTCAAGTGCAGGGGTCGAAAGCCAGGGGTTGCAACACTTATCTCTGATTAGCATAGGTGATGATGATATAAAACAACATGAAATTAAATGATCTCGGGAGTACTTCACGAATAGATAACATTTTTCAGCATACCGTACATTTTTAATGGAACATATAGGTAAATAGGGTAAATTAGGTACTTCCTCCGAAAACAGTGATTTTCCGTTGACTTTTATCTGTACGGCAATAACATAGCTTGTTTATACTTTAGACAACCATCAATAAAAGGTGGATGCCGTACTCTTTCGATAGTTAATAATTATCAGAAAAATTATTTCAAATAAAAAATGCCGTACAGTAATAAATGACGTTAAGGGACATGCCAAACGTTATCAAAGTTTTCATCTGCTGTAAAGAATAATCTGAAGTAAAATGTACGGCATCTGGTTTTTTTTGTCTATTTATATTTGTTACATGTAAAATAACAATAATCTTTTAAAACTATACTCCTCATGTTACTCCAAGAGCATTTGGAAAATCTTATAAACCTCAGAAATTTCATATTTTTCCTAAAATTTTTATTTGTTACCATTAATAATGAACGGCTATAAGGTACAACTATGATATTCAGTAACATTATATAAAAAAGTTGCCATACAAGAATTTATGATCTTACGGCAGTAATAACTCAGTAAATCCTAAAATTTCGATAATTATTTATTTACACAAATATTGATAATTTTTGGACGGCATAATTATTAAACATTATTGTCCGCGTTAAATAATATTTTGAACAAGATGCCGTACATTTTACAATGACCTTATATCACATGGGTGTAGGAAAAGGGTTGCGACCCCTGGTTAATTTTATGTTGTTTTATATCATCATCACCTATGCTAATCAGAGATAAGTGTTGCAACCCCTGGCTTTCGACCCCTGCACTTGAAATGTGTTCGGCGTTCATGGGTAAAGCATCTGTATAACTATATAAAATGAACTACACAAATGCCCTACAGTTATAAATAACCTATATTGCTTCTACGCAGTTATCGGCGAATTAAAAATTCGCACTGACTTCCGGTACCACCACTTTTGTACGGCACTAGGTTTTTCGATATTTATTTTCAATCATCTATCAAACTGTAAGAAAGCCGTACATAAATAATTAGTAGTAATTCCTTATTTGATCCTGAAAAATTCCATTTACTCACGTACTCACCTGTATCACTCAAAAGTGACGGCATAGTGCTGATAGTTATATATCTTATACCTTCTGAGCGTTATTCACGGTGGGTCATTTCACAGAGTAATTTTTGCCATAGGCTTGTAGTCTATGTGTAAAAGACAACATCAGGCTCTGTTTTAATCCATCTATGTTTCATAAATTTGTTGAGGAAAGCATTATTTGAGTTTACCGAAACATTTTTTCATTTCAAAATTATTGAGTAAAGCTTTAATTGTGACAGTTTTCGTGCTCATATATAAAACAATTTGTGCAAGTTTTATCGGAGTGCAATATGTTGAGCTCAAGAATAATATAAAAGAATACAAAATAATTTCATAAATGAACAGCAAAATACTAATACAACAATTTATAGATTATTGCAAACGAACAACAGTATCAGATAACTCCGTTGTTAATCTATCATAAAACAAAAACAAAATAGCGATTGAAGAAAAGTAATAAAGTAATTATAGAATGAAATGGTCAATAATTATAGAACCATCTTGCTAGTTGGGAAGGAAAGAGAAAAAATCGTACTACGGAGGGCACTTGTCCGTGCATCGCCTTTTGCACTGCAATGATGAGAAAATCAGGAAATATTTCCCGATATCATTCACAAATTTTATTTCAGTTGAGCTTTTCATAGTATTACATTAATCATTATTCATCTTCTCTCCAGTATACAATATCGAAATTATCATGTTTTTACATATTTTTACCAAATTTGAACAAAGATCCATATTTCAGGGTATTGTTACATATCTTCGTCATTTACCTAGATTCTATAGATCATGTTCATTCGAAGGGATGTGAATTGAACAATTGAAAGCCAGGTACTTACATTATCCGTCACCTAAACTTCTAAAGAGCTAAACGGCGAATAAAACCATTAGGACATTTGTGTAGTAAATAGGAATGATTGTTAAACTATAATTCGATTACCTGCTATACGTTTTTCTTCAATTCAAATGACTTGATAGGTGGTAATAGATTAGCTGCATATTTAAGCTTCTTCTGATTTTCACAACGAGTATTTCAAATCATTCAGTATTGAAATCAAGTAGTGTAAAGACAGTTTGAAAATACCGAAGGTGAAGTTTAACATGAAATGGATCGAACCATGTCCAGAAGTGACCATGGATGGAGGAAGTTTATTTTGCAAAGCATGTTAGAAAATTGTAGTACAACGTATTCATAAAAATATTTTCCATTATTTCCTATATAATTAGGGCAAAAGAATACTCTTTATTATCTTTGTATGTTTTCCTTTATTGTGGAGGTGATTGGAACGGTTAGCTTTCAATCGTTGTCTAGTGTATTGGAACATTTAAGAATTGAGAGGAATATCCCGTAAAATGTTTGTAGTTAATGAAAAGGTCTTCAAATACCTTAAATTTAGTATTTCAGATTGAAGCTGATTCCAAGTTTCACGTTGATAAACATGTCAGAACAACCAAGCATGTTTCGAGTATTGCAAGATTAAGGAATGGAGAAAAAGGGTAGCAATCTCTCAAACAATTTGTCCAACATAAAAATGTGATGAAAAATAAGAAATAGTTTAATGAAGATTTTCGTAGAGCGTTGGTTGCATCAAATATTCCATTGAAAATGTTAAATGACAATAATCTTAAGTCTTTCTTGGTTAAATATTGTACATTCAATATCCCCGAATCTACATTAAGAAAAACAAGCGTCGAATGTATTTTCAGAACAATGAATGAAATAAGAGAAGCTATACGCAAAAATCACTTTTATGTTATTGTGCACGAAACAACAGATGCTTGTTGAAGATACATAGTTCATTTGCTAATTGGAGCACTGGTACAAAATATTCCAGCCCATTCATTCCTAATAGCCTATGAGCATCTTGAAAAAGCGAATAATGTAACTGTTACAAGATTCATACAAGATGCATTGACAAATTTTTTTCCTACCAAATACAGTCCCATTAAACAAATTTATAATTTTTTTATCAGATGCTCCACCTCATACGATTGAGACAAAATATAAAAATATTTTATGAAAATATAGTTCACATCACATGCTTGGCTGATGGAGTTGATAGAGTAGAAGAAATTATTCGAGAAAAATTTCCATTCGTGAATGACTTAGTAAGCAATGTAAAAAAAGTTTTCTCAAAGATCCCCTTCGAATATATCTATAAAAGGAAAGATTGTCTATCACTACAACTTGTAGTTAGATTTGAAATTATCAAAATTGTGTTCGGCAAATTGCAAACAGTTTTAGAGAAATTCGAAACGTTTCGAAAAATTTTTAAGGAAATTTCAACATGAAACCAAATTCGCCGAAAACGTGCTAACATAATTAAAACATGGTCCTATCACCTCAGTAGACGTAGAACGAAGTTTTTCTTTATATAAACATATGTTCAGCAATAAGCATCATAATTTATAATAAAAAATTTTTGAAAAACATTTAGTTATTAATTCGTTTTATAATAAAGAATGGAAAAATCTTAAGTTTGATGACGAAGTTAAGAGCTCTTTCTGTGCTTAAAAAAACCCTTCAAATAATATTTATATTTCGCATATTTTCCAAAATTTTTACATATTTTCGGAGAATTATTACATATATATGAACATATTTTCACATTTCGGCCTTACATATAATCCGCCCTTTAATCATAACAAAATCGAACCATGACGATAACGCACATCCCTCGCCACAGTTGTGGATTTTCGCTTACGATGGCTCTAAGCCCGATTATATCGTCATAATTGATTTTTTGGACTGATTAAGCTACAACTGACAGTAGTACAAGAGCATTATGCGTAAATAGGTTTTTACTCTTTTCAGAGGGGAAAAAGTTCTTTCCCCTGAACAATTTGTAGCTTAAAAAATTTGTAGAGCAATGTCTACCTTGGAGTAAATATCTCGAAGACATCATGAATGCAATATATTGGACATGTTTTTTGGAGAGTGCACATTTTCCGTTTTTGCTAAGGCAGGGATTCCCAACAAAATTTTTCTAAACTCCTCCACCAGTTGCTACAACGACAAAGACTCCCACTAATTTTGGAAAATAAGGTTGACATTTTGAGAAAAGATATGGACCTTAAAATTTGTTTCATCTTTATCGGTTTTGTTTGAAATATGTGGAAAATAGTAAAAACTAATGATTAGGGTCAGTTTCAGGGAAACATTCTCTAAAAGAATGTGTAGATGCTCGGCTACGGTGCCGTTTACCAGGTAAGGCGATTTTTTCTCTGAAGACTCCAAGAATGATTTCAAACTAAGTAATGCGTTTTTAATACGTTCGGACAAGATCTAACACATTTTATCGTTAGCACTCATTTAAGCTTCAACTTTGAACATGTCTACATTGTTTTCTTGCGAACTTAAGTTTAACAAATTTAAGTTTTCAAACATATAAGATAAGTAGGCAGTTGAACAAAGCCAAGAAGTCAGTGAGAAAATCTGCGTACTTGGTGTCGAGAAGGAAGAGAGGAACCTCGTCTATAAGTTGAAAAATCTTGTCAAGATCCTATTTCGAGACAGCCACCCGTGTGTAAAAGAAGTTGTTCATGATCACTGCCCATCTCTTTGCTCAACAATAAAAGTAATCTGGATTTCACATATCGAGTTTTAAAGTAGTAAATGATTTGAACTGCTTTATCTTCTGCAAAAGTTCTGGCAATCTTTGGGCTACTGAGGCTTCACGATGAATACTAGAGTGTGTCCAGGAGCCACTGCTTTAACATGAGTTCGAAGTCTTGCTTTTTTGCTAGTCATAGCATTTGCTCCATTTGTAGACAAGACCCCACATTTCATCTAGGCGATATCATTTTCATTGAAAAAAATCATTTATCGCATTGATGATCTACTTCTGTTGTGTGAAGAAAAAAAACATAAAAAATCTTCAAATAACTGATCCTTCCACAAAAATCGTGTGAAATCCTACAATATTGCTTTTTGTGTGTTGTTGTGCTTTGATCCAATTGTAGTGCATACATGTCACTCGTGCTCAGTCTGACCAGCAATGTTTCTTCAATGTTATTGGCCATATCAGAAGTTTGTCTTTGGACAGTATTGTTAGAGAGTTAGAGAGAGGAACAATACCTATTGCCCTAGCAGCTAAATCACCTAACATTATTTTGCATAGAATTATTGCTGATGGTAGTATAAGTTCTTCAGCAATAATATGGTTCTTTCTAAGTTGAGATACCGCATAAGATGCAAGGGTAGCTTTTTCATTAACACTTGCACCAGAGTGTTTTGTTTTATTTTTTACGAGATCAGAAAGCTGCAAAAAAATTTCGGACTCCCATAGGTCCGGGGACCACTTGTTCGAGAACCACTGTGCAAGGGAGACTTTTAGTTAATAATGTAAAGGAACACATTAATTCCCTAATATTTCTTCCAAATCGTCAGGATTTTTACGGACTAGTTTATTTGTAAGATTTTTCAATTAGTTCGTATATATTTAAGATGAATTATCGAAAAAATTAAAATTTTCATGAAGCTTTTCATATGCACTTTTACACCTGACAAGTTGTCTAAAATAAGAAAGTGTTATATTATAATGATAATAATCTGGAGCTTCAGAAAGTGCTTTGTCTTTCTTCATATTCAGTAAATTATTCGTCCTCCATGTCATAAGATTCTTGAACCTTCTTAATAGAAGCATCGAAACAAATTGGAATTACATTCAAAGGAATGAATAGAATTACTGTTTTTAAATACTATTATTTGCGTTACAATCCTATAGCTTCCCATCGCGTAATTGGTTGCCCATCTCTGCTTTTGGCAATGAATTTCAATGCATGGATTATTGCACACCACTCTCTTTCCAATTAGCAACGTGCATCATGTCGAACAGACCAACGAGTTTGAGAAAGACGACTCTTTACTGCACATGATCCTATCAAATAGGTAGCACAAGGAACGTACTCAAACAAAGGAGTTATTTTGATTCCTGTCTGAGCACTAGAATATATACCTGTCATACTGCTTGCATTAGCATAAGATTGATCAGACAGTTCATTATGTCCAAACCATTGATATCTGAAGATTTTAACAAAGCATTCTCAATGTCATAATACGGGTTTGCCATTTGAACTACTAAAAGTTACTACGACGTTTTGATATGAGCAGCTACGTCACATTTATCAAAATATTTCAAAAGGGTAGATCAAGTCCGAGAACATAATCACTCCAATTTTCAGGACAATCCCATAACTAATTCTCCATAAACGTCTACCTAATATACTATGCACCGTAGCCTACCTGTATATTTAGTATCAAGTATCTTTTTGAATTTAAGGAATAAATCATGTATATTCTGCTTTGAGTTTTGAAGAAGCCTAGGCTATGAAAACCTTCGTTTTAAAAATGACATACTAAAATACAAGTCTCTCTTCAAATCTATATGCTACTGCGTCTAGTTTCCCTGCCTAAATTTATTTTCATTTTAAATTAAACCGTAAGTAAATAAGTTCTGATTTTTCATAACCAACAATGTTTGATTTAAGAATAATTTGTGTTTATACCTCTTGTTTTTCTTTCTAATTCGTTTGTCAACAGAAAAATCAAGTGGTCAAAATGATAAATTCTTTAATCATGAATGAATGCAGCCGAAGAAACTGAACTGAACATTAGAGCGTTGCTAGGCCTGTTGTCCCCGCCATTTTATCCGCTCCGTTCCGATAAGAGTTTCTACACATAGCACAACATAATAAAAATACATTATGGTGTTGCTTGCTGCCATATGACATTTATCAGTAGGCAGCGTTGTCACATCTTTCGAAGCTAATTCCACAACTGTAAAATATCTGTTGAGCGAATGTAAATTTATACAGATTTTTGGAATGGAAGAGGATGTCGATATTAATTTCCATACTGCTTAATTCAAGTTTTTATATGATGCCTATCTAAACATTAATCTTCGAAGACGATTACATTAAGCAGATCACAATGGAGTACATTGAAAACTAAATATAACCTAAACCTACGGGTCGCCTCGGCACCTCTCTAATGATAGTAGAGTAAATATGGTAATTAATTAATTTTATTGAGTTAGTGTTAAACTATCACGATGTTTGAGCACACATTTGCAAGTATAAAAACTACATTTTCACCATTATGATCGAAGTACGATTACAGCATAATTGTAATGTGGAACGCGAATGTGGCCGATGGTAACGTCTCTATCTAAGTTACAGTTTCCGAAGAAAGCGGTGCCACAATATGTAATATGACTGCCGACATATTGCGGTGGATAACGTAACTGAAACGTTGTGTGAGCAAACCAATAATGTTGGTTTCCTAGAGATCGTTGATCATAAGCTGAGTACCAAAAATAGCGCCGTTATTTACATGACGCCGATGAAGAATTTTTGATGAGCGGTGAACATTATTACCTCCTGTTCTTTTTTTTCAAATTGTTTTCCTTGTAGATTTGTTTTGTAGAAAATATTAAGCATTGATAGCTTTCGTTAGAATCATGGCACGTTATAGAATATTAAAAGTGGAAACTATAATGCATTAATTGTGGAATGATATTGAGAAATATTGTCTAATTTTCTCACTATTGCGATACACTACTAAACTTTGAGTGCTCCTTCTATATAACGATTCCTACCTATCTCAAACAATATTTTTCACCTTCTTATGATTTACCATCTTATAAAATAATTTACTAACAGTGCCATGTTTAGACTCTAAATGATCTATTTTACACCGTAGTTTAGATTTACGAACAAAATACTCGCTCCGTTCACTGATCACAGCTAAAAGAAGGCATCTTTGTTAATATCGCCCTGAACCTATAAAGCACGAACTATATGTAAGCGGTAGATAGGCTAGAAGAGTTTGAGCACAATTTCGACTTTTTTTCTATGAAAATTCCAACGAGGATCTCGAATCCAATGTTCTTTGAATAATGAAAATCAGAAACTAGCGTGTTGTGGTACCAAGAGGACCCCATCCAAGTACTAAATGCGCCAGACGCTATACGGATCCGGTGATCAAACATTAACAGATATTTACAGTGAGATATTTTTATTAGCAAAAATTCGATTATCTCGCATGTATCAATGCAGTTCAAATGTTAAAAACATATAATGTCCAGGCTTTCTTAGAAAAACAGATTTAACGAACGCTAACAAATGTAATATATTGTATAACTATGCAGGCGAATGCATATAACATAATGAAGTGCCGTATTCTTCGAAGTTGCTGAATATTATTCATTTTACTGCAAAATCGATGATAAATTCACGAATAAAATAAGGATAACAACTTTCCTCTGGAGTAAATTAATAACTGCAGAAATTTTCACGCATTTCGGTTTTGTGGTTGATAAGGAATAATAGAATGTTGCACGGACATTCACTCATTCCCATTTACTTATATTTAAGATAATGTAACAAAATACTAGAACGCTCAAGTGTCATTTATGTATACGTGGATGTTGTGTACGTCTATGTATTTCTAATTTTTATCCATGCCATGCATATCACTTGATATTATTTTAACATTGTGTGTAATTCGATTCAGCGGAAATTCTTGGAAATTCCAGGGTGTTTTTTGTATAGCTGCTTAAGAAATTTACTTCAAATGATAAAACAGGCCGAAAATGCTTAAAGCAATCAGAAGAACATCCCATTGGCTTCAGCATCAATAAACACAATTTTTGGACGCATAAAGACATGGCAGTTTGCAATGAACTGTATGTAACAAAAAGGGGAGATGAATCAGCTCCCCTTAGAATTGCAAAAGAAGGGGTCATTCTACTTGATACAAATTGATAAACGATTCTAGTAGACATTTTAATATTTTGTATTTAAATGACGCTACTCCACAATCTGTACATTCTTTACACATTACGAAAAAACTATTACATCTCTAGATTTTCGAAGTAAATATTGTAATTTTAATTTGAATTCGTGTCTAGATGTTCTATCTCTCATAAAAATATCATTTAATGGACAATTTGAAAAAATAAAATTTGTAATAATTAGAATTTTATGGTACTACTATAATACCTCCATATATAGAATAAGGCATGATTTATAACTGGACGGCATCTACTAACGCTATCAACTATAGTGAATATGATAATGTTCAGAGATCGAGAAAAAATCTGTATGAGGTATGCAATACTTCGATAAAATAAAAAAGTCTGAAAATTATTCAAAAGATGATGCTCTGTTTAAAAACTTGTAATTGGTGAAAAACCCACCAGCTCTTACAAATCTGCGCATTTTGCTAGTTCAATCAAATTTCGCGTACAATTGAGAAGTTAGGGCATTAATTTTCTCGTATTAGGTGATTGATGGTGGATAGGCACGTCTTGTTGTGCCGAGAGCGTTCTGTTTTTCCGAACAATGTGAAGCGAATCTTTGTAGCGCTTGCACATTCATGTTCTGATTTGGAAATTAATTTTGAAAGAAACCTTCAAAATCTATCTATGAGTATACTTCTTGTGATTAAGCAAAGAAAAATAGATGCTGGATTCACCTAATAAATTTGCTGAAACAGAATAAAGGCAAATTTAATTGTCTCGTTCAAGAATTACAAAGGGTGAAGATGCGTAGTTCAGAATAAATACAGCATGATTTGGGGCTATTTCTTACTAAGCGGCGGTTCTTATAGATTGATTTTTGCAGTCTCTGCAATTTATATCATACCATATTTAGCGTTTGAAGTTCTGTTAATTTTTGAGAGATTTTAAATGACCAAAATACTCTGCATACTACCGTTGTCCACTCACTAGATCATTACGAATACAGTGCTAGAAAACGACATAATAGGGTATAGGTATCCTATTTTAATGTTGACGAAATCTTAAAGTGAAATAAATTAGTCGATTTATTCTCTATTCGCTCAAACACCTCCCCTGAACTTTATTGTATACCTAATATGATGTGCTATTTTATTAAATTGCAAAAAACACTCCGAAAGAATTTTTAAAGCAGAAAATTTATTTTTAAGTAGTCACAAGGAATAACTTTGAACGTGGCAGCGCTGTATTAGTTGGCCATCTAAAATGACATGTTGTTGCGGGTGTCTTGAAACTATCATAGATTTAGATCTTTTGACAAATTCTAAATAACTTCCAAATGTCAAAAATTTGCGGATGGTTATAAATTTTCAGCGTTTTACTGGAATTTTATAAGGGTGAGCATTTAATATTAATTGTTCCTGCGTAAATTATTCATATCTTAATGAAATAAAATGACAATCTTAAAATATGGTGAAAATAATCGGTTGAGGGCAGCACAGTCGCACTGGTGGTGCTGGGTTCAGTTCACTTGTAACGTGTAAAAAGTAAAAGATCTACCAGTTTGTGTAGAAATATTGAGGTACCGTGGTGAAAATCTGAAAGATTTCCCATGAAATAATAATAATAAGGTGATTTCAAATTTCAAATATTGTATGAACTTAGTTAACATGTATGGTTTTTACTCAATTTCTGCTCAGTTTTACATTTCTGCTATGACGCAGAGACTTTCTGTGAATATTTCTGTAATAGCCATTTTGCAAGCTTCTATCCCATATTTTAAGTTGAAAGAACTTTTGGCGCTAAAATTTAAGAAATTTTGAAAAATGTTATTGTGATATATAATATGTTAGTTTTTGTGAAGTGATTTGTACAAAGTGTTTAATGGTGAATTTTTGTTGTTTAGGTCGAATTTATGTATGAAAATGGAAGAGGGGTTAGGAGATCCGTTGAGCGTTGCCAAAGATGCAAGTTTGATTAAAGGTGAATTATCAAATCAACATTATAATCAAAGTGGAGTTCACAAATTCAGATTTCAATTTTCTGTCCAATTATCAATTTGAGTATACTGAAATTTTTTTTGCAGAATCGCAGACTGAAATTGGGAAGTTGGATATTTTAGTATGTGGAACATGCCATGGGGTATTTCATTTTGTTGAAGAATTCAACTTACATAAGACAAACAAGTGCAACGAATCTACTGTAACAAAGTTATGTGAAAATGATGATAAAGCCCAAGCTTGGGCCTTTTGTTTATGGAAAAACAAACAGAACAAGTCACAACCTCCTTCTGATAAAAACTCTACAATGTGGTCTGTTTATCAGAAGTGGTGTAAATTATCTCAAGAAGTTAGGGACTCATGGATTGCAGGTGGTCAAACATTGTTGAGTTTGAATAAAATAAGAATTGCCAAAATGCAAGAAGTGAAATTCAAAGTGGTATATAATCATATATTTGTTGCCAAATCACCATTTCATTAATCTTGTTACTTTTCGCAGAAACGTGAAGAAGAAAAGGATCCCCTAGCCCTTACAGATAATGACATGCAAGGGCTAGATCAAAAAGGTAGGTTATTTGTTAACACCTATTTCTATTTAGGTAAAAAAGTATGCTCCAATAACATGCAATTGTTGATATATATTTTTCTGATTTGCTATATCTTTTGTTACGGTTAATTTGCAATTAGATATTCCTTCCTTAACATGGTTGCTTCTTGAAAAATGGTGTATCATTGCTTGAAAGACCCATATTCATTTGTTTTAAATATTATGAAGTTAAAGTATATATTTCAATTATATATCAACATAGTCAATACAAATAGATTGTGGAATTCTCAAATTTTTATATTGATGGCTATTTTATTTTTTGCTGTCTTATAAGAAACACTAATCAATACCAACATTACACATTTCTGTTTGCGAAAATATGTCCGATGTACTGATACATTTCTGATTCAAAATTAATAAAGATGCTGGTGGTTTGATTAATTATCTAATAATGAATAATATTTCCACCTGTAGCAAAGATTCATCAGTTTATACTCAAATCAGATATGTATTTATATTTCTAAGCTTATATACCAACAGAAAATTAGGTGATCCTTTAATTATTAATTAAAATAAAATTCTGCAACAGGCCTCTATGTATTCTAAAGTTTATTATGATAGTTTGTGTATTGCAAATGTTAAGTTCTTTTGAGATGAAGCAAAAAAGAATTACTTCTGAATGAATAAAATCATCAGCAGTAGCTTCAATCTATTTCTGGTTACTTCATCCACATTTTTATTGCCTGCTTTGTTCAAATGATATGAGTATGGCACAACAGTAACATTCCTGAACCAAATTAACCATTGGAGACTTGCTTTCAATCCTGAACTACTTTTGATGTTATTCAGTATGACTCAAGGGCTTAAACAGCAGCTATACTAGCATCAAGTATAAAATAAGCCTTACTATGGCATTCCAAATTAATACATTCTTGAGCTCATTGGACAATGATAGCCCGATAATCAGTGCAGCGCAACTATACTTTTCACTAGATATTTTGACAAGAGTCTGTAAGCTTCGAATATTTTGATGAAACTGGATTTATATATAACTTGAAAATTGTTTCCTAAATCTACATTCTTTTTAAATTTAAAGAAATCATTGTGGGCATTTTGGTTATGGATTGAATTGTTGCGTCATCAATAATGCGCTAACTGTGGAACAGTTAAAATGAGTATATAGGATTTCTTTTCTCACTTCGTTAGCAGTGCCAGTTCTTCATAATTATTCTATCCATATTTCTTTCAACTCCTGTCCTTTTCAGTACTAGTAATCCTATTTCTTAATATGATCCATATACTCAATATATTTGCATAGTGTTTTGTTTTGTTCAATATTATTGGTCTTCTTTATATGACCAATAGTATATCAAAACGTTGTGAAATTTGTTCTGCAAAAATTGAAGTCATAAAATTATATTGTCAAGCAGGAAAATATCTGTTGGTAACACTATGCGGTCAGTAGGATTAACAAGTGGCTGAGTATGGATGAGCATGGGTGATTTAAAGTACATCAGATAATTCTTCGTCCATTTGTAAAAATTCGTAAATCATTATTCTCATCTCAAAGTCTAATATTTTGTGGGTGTACTTCTCCTTATCAATAAAGCACTCCTTACGCATTTCCTGCTATTTCTTGTCTGTTTTTTTTTTCGTAATTTCACATCTCTTAACAGAATTCAGTCATAGGCAAGGACAGATTATTGTCATAGCTTGCACAACATATCGCCAATATGCGTGCTCGCAATCGCACAATCATTAATATAGCCTTTATGCGATTCAATGTTTTGCTCAAAATTAACTATTTTGCAGTAATATTAACCATCAAAATATTACCCTATCCACATATTGCACAATCTTGTTGTCTGATTATAGGACGCTTATGCTTTTGAAGAATATTCCAGTTAGCGATGGTTCTTATTATAAAAAAAATTGTTTCATGTGTTACCACGTAGTTTGATTTTAAGATTAATTATATCGTTTCATTCAAATTAATTATTTTTCAACTATGTTAAATTTATTTGGAACACATTTTTTTCTAAATTACAATCAGCTCTACATAATACATATTGATTCACTACTTCACACAGTATACGCCAATCTTTCTCTGGGTGATATCTAATTTAATTTGAATTTGCAAGTGTTTTATTAGGCAAATGGCTGGTCTTACAATAACTTGTGAAGTACCCTGGCTCGAAAATATTCTTCTGTGAATAGATATCTATATTCGCCAGCATCCTGTTATAGTATTTGACTTCCCAGTTAATCAGAAAAAATGTTTCAGTGACATACAATATCAACTTCTAGTTGAAAATTTCCATATTCGAAGTTGTAGTGCATTCATTTTATAGTTATGTGTATCTGATGAAACTATATTAACGTTAACGAACTTAATAATCTTTCGCAAGTTCTGGTTTGTTGGTACACCGCAAATGACATTCTTATTCATTTCATTATTGTGCTATGAAAAAGATTTTTTGTAATAAAAAATGACGGTTTTCACATTAGCATAATTTTCAAAATTTTGTTCGATACGTTGCAGTTAAAGTGAGAATTTCAAATCATTAGCATAGTATCTACACGTCAGTTTTTAGTTGATTTATGAGCATGCGGCGCCATCTGTTGACCAAAAATATAAACGATATTGAGAGGCGTATGCCAGAGTTGTCATGATATTCACGACGGTAATGTTGACAAAAAGAAAAATTATTAAGATTTTCTTGAAATATATGAAGATGGAGCACATTCAACTTCTAATCTGCAGTAGAACAAAAAAGTGATATGTACGTTAATATACGATGTTTGAAGTAGAAAGAAATGCGATTATAATTTAGGAAAAAGTACAAATGTTTCAAGTTTGAGTAAAGAACACGAATAATATTTAAAGTTCGATCTATAATTGTAGGAATATCTTAGCGAAATTATACTTTATTAGGTAAGAAGAATCATAGATTATTCACGGTATTATAATTTCTACTTGTGCATACCGTGATGCAATGATTTAGGTAATTTCGGGAACGAAATATGGATATCTGTTTTGATATTGTTATTATTTTATTTTTTTTCATTTCTCACTTTTGCTAAACACTGCAAATAATATAGAGTCGAGCGATGGAACTTATCAAATTGCAATCAGAATTGAAATATCTGAGAAAATAGATCGCGTGAAATCTATAATGATCCATCTGTATTTTGTATATTTTCTATTCAATATATTATCTTGGTTTCGCCGTACAATCGTATTTGTTGGGGTTTATTTTTATACCGTGGTATAGTAATTCACAGTTAAGCGTTTAAATAGTTTGTTCTTGAACTTTTAATAAAGTTAATATGAATATTCACAAGTAGTGACTATAAGCAAAAATTTCTTTGGTATATCAATAACTGAATCTTGTTACAATGTTGTATAAATCTAGTTAATGAATAGTTTAAAAGGATTGCTGCTCCATAAAAACATTTTATTTTATTACTGCGTTCTGGTGAAATAGTGATAGATTTAACACAAACTATAAATTCATCGATGAAAACATCTTTAGTTGTTATTTTATGTGTAATTTCGCTATATGTGAATGATCGACTATTTCGACCAATCACGGTATTAAAGTTTCCCATATTAATAATAATCTATGACCGTGAAGATTATCGCGGTCATAGAATTATTATCTAATATTGAGTGTATTTCTTTCAGTTTTACTCCTTCAAAGAGGTTTTTCAAATATTTTCATTAGTTTTTAGTGAAGCGAATAAGTTTAATACTTCATAGAATGTAAACGAAAGACTCACAATTACTATAGACGTATTTATGTTAGTATTTAATGGAATTTTCTATGTACATAAAACGTGGTTTTCTTTTCTTTTGTGTTTTCAGGTGAATGATTTTTAGTAATAATTTATTATATAATGCATTGCAAGATCCAAATCTATAATGTTTAAATGGAAGAAAATATCTCCTAGTTTCTGGACCTGAATTCCTTACGCATCATGTACTTGAGTAGTAGTTTTTCGTAGAGGAACCACGGTATAAATTTTGATGAACTACTGTGATGCATAAAGAACATAGGCGCAAGCATCGACACTGACAATATTGGCTCCTCTGTGCTTGTTTTCGCATCTTTTCAGAATATCTTCCACTATTATTTTTATCGAGAAATTTTTTCAGATTCAATTTACTATCGAAGTTATTGACTATGTCTGAATGGGAGAAAATTTCAATCAGGTGTAACTTGAACAGGCGTAGAAGGAACAAGACCTTAGTATACTCGGAAGTGAATACTTAATGAATATTTTGAGTTGATGTTGATCTTCATCGTTTATTTCCGTGGGATTGATTATTAAAAAAACTGAAATTTGATGACATACCATTGGGGTTTCTCGAATATCTTTTATCCGTTCTTTATTACAGAGTCGTATCTGCGCATTGTACTACCGTCGGGCATGCGCAGTTTCAGCTATCACAGCTGAAAATGGTCAGAACCGGATTGTTTTATAATATGTGTAGATATCTGAAAACGAATGTTTCAAACAGTCGTCGACAACTGTAACGAAACACACCTTAACCAATATATGGAAATGAGACTCGTTGTGTTGATTCTAATGGGAACATAGAAACACAACATCTCTGGTAGATAGTAGCATACACCATTTCAACGAAGGTTTGCTCACTGTTTTCGAAACAATAGGCTATGACATTATATACATATGTGTAAAATTTGATAGAATACTGTGGTGCACTAATAACAGGTTTCTCAAAAGGTTAGCTCACAAAATTTAAACCAAGGAAATGCTGAAGAGAAATCGACCGATTGTTGTGAGATCGTTAAGCCTCTCGAGCCTTATTTTTTTAGGAACGGTGGGGGGGTTCAGTTCCTGTCTAATTATTTGTATGGTTTATTCTTTGTATTCTACTTTATAACGGAAAGTATACTCAGCAGCGAGGAGAGGATACGAACCTACGATGAAGGTTTTACGAGTCCAAGTTTGAAGCGGAAACCGAAGCAGAAAAAAAAATTATGTTTCATGAATTCGGGAAGTGGATGTGAATTCATGCACCCTTTGAATCATACTGTGTAAGACGCCAAATCGCTGAATATCTTTTTTGAGCAGGAACTTAGTCCATTGTTTGAATCATATTTTGAACTTTTATTGTCGGCCCTTCAAGGTCGATAATACGCGGTTTTCTCTAAAAAGAAATTATTCCTATTATCAGTAAACCCTTTGCGCCACTTACATTCGATATTTTTTTTTATAGATATTTTGACCAGAAGGAAGAAAGGATTTCCTCGTCAGAAAGGGTTATATTTTCTCTGTTGCATTCGGCAATTTACGCGTTTTCGTCATATTGTTACTACACCACGGATATAACTCTGACCTTATAATATAATGAAAGAAAATTGGACGCCACAAATTAGTATTATCAAAAGAAATCCTAGAAAAAATACATTAAGACCCCTAACAAATACTTTTATTCTTATTCACACTCATAACCCCTATTTAGACTCATTTATTTAGTAGTATAATGATTAGACATCGGATTATATGCAGTATCAAAATTTTAAAAGATGCATCCAAATGTGCATTATTATTTTTATTAGAATATATGTCCGCAAAAGTTATGAGGTTTCGTATGAAACCTAGTGATTTAATTAGTTATCTACCAACTTACATCAACATATCAAAATTAAACTTCTTTATATAATTAATATGATGACTTGGTAATCGCACAGCAACATAATTCACTATTTGAAGTGCTGTATTCTTAAAAACCATTTTGCCTTACAATGAAATTCATGTATTCCTATTGTGATTAAGTTGTGTGCGATTGCTATAAGCCATTGTTTTTATTATACTAGGTGTTCCAGTATAATAAAAGGAGGAGCCACCCTGTATATTTCATTCCCCGTAGTGATTGGAAAATTTTGTCGAAACACGTTGAATGACTTTGTTCGGGAGACATCTTTTTACGTATATTCGAGGCTTTAACGAGTAACTCCCTTTGAATAGGGGATCGAGCGATACCTCATTTGAAAGCTATTCGAAGCATCTTTACACCGGTGTATCAGAAAAGTAATTTTGACGAATCTTTTTCGCAAAAAATAGTTTTTTATTTCAAATAAGGCACCTAGATTATTCTTGCTATCTTCAAGATTTTTTAAAAAGGAAAACAAATCAATTTGCTTCTAAGAGCCAAAAATTAAGTCAAAAAAATATTTATATCTATTTTTTATTCATACGTTTTTTTTGAGAATTTTCTTTGTTAAATGAAAAAAATTGCGATGCAAATGAAACAAATTTTTTCTAAGATTATTGATAAGTTTGTAAGAATGGATTTAAAAGATATTACAACAAAACCTACTTTCCATATCGTTTTAAACCTCAAGGTTAGGTTAGATTAGATAGATCTCCATTGTTTTCATTTTTTTCAATAATTTTCGAAACAGCCTGAATATTCAAGATAAAAAATTATTTTCTGCGAAAAAGATTCATCAAAATTAATTTTTTCATACACCGTTGCAAATGGGCTTCAAAGTGCTCGACCCCTTTGTCCTATTCAATTTAGGGGGATTGAAGCGCCCCCTCCTAGAGGGTTGATCGTTAACACCTTAAGTATACGTCAAAAGATGTCCCCCTAACAAAATCATTCGACGTGTTTCGGCAAAATTTTCCAATTACTACGGAATAAGAAATATACAAGGATCCGTTTGAGATGGAACATCACCAAATAAAGATGTCTAATTTTTTTATTGATACTAATTAAAATGAGCGGCTTGGTTTCATATAACATTATTGTCGCTGTGTGAAAGGACATAGTTGCGAGACTTGGGCATTTTTTACATTTTATGTGTTTGATGGGTTACAAATTTTTCGAAAACTTTTTTTTTTTATAACCTTTATTGAAATTTACAATCTACTTTCTACAAGTATTGAGTAAATGTGAGCTATGTATTAAGACATGTGGAAGTTATCAAACTTATTGATACTTCTTCAAAATACTTCAATTAAAGTCGATTGGCCAAGTTTTCTGTAACCTTCTACTGCTGAACGGGTTTTCTGCTAGTTGGTCTATGTAGCTGTTCTCATGTCCTTCCAAATTTTGATGATATTTTGTATATCTTGTTTTGATTTCTTCGTTAACGAAAGGATTTTCAAATCGTTATGTATGGTCAAGTTGGAAACGTACCAGGGTGAATCTGTGATCGCACGAAGTATTTTGGATTGAAGTCTCTGTATAATTTGAATGTTTGAATTCTTCGCGCATCCCCAGAATTGAATGCCGTATGTCCATATCGGTTTAATTATGGCTTTATAAATCAGTAATTTATTTTCGAGGGACAACTTGGATTTTCTGCCTATGAGCCAGTTCATATTTCGAATTTTCATCTGTATTTGAGTTTTCTTAGCTTGGATGTGATGTTTCCAAGTAAGGCGTTGGTCCAAATGTATTCCTAGATATTTGGCTTCAGTTTTAACTGGAATCGGATTACCATCTATTACAACAGGAGGACATATGTCTCTTTTGTTGGTGAATGTGACTTGGACTGATTTCGTTTCATTGATGATAAGGCGCCATTTTCTGTACCATTTTTCCAGCTCATTCAGGTGTTCTTGGAGATTTTTGGAAGCTGTTGCTGAATTCTGATGAGATGTTAATGTTGCTATATCGTCCGTAAACGAGGCTAATGTGGTGTTCTGACTCTCTGGAATGTCAGACGTATATATAACATATAGCAAAGGTCCCAGTATACTTCCCTGTGGTACTCCGGTTTTTATTTTATTTGGGCTAGATAGAGCATCACCATATTTCACTGCAAAGTATCGATCCGTCAGATATGATTTCAATATCAGATAATAAGGTTGGGGTAAAAGTTTCTTTAACTTGAAGAGCAGACCAATATGCCAAACCCTGTCAAAGCTTGCGATGAGTCTAGGAACACAGCAGTGCAGTACTTATTGTCTTCTAGACTTGTTGATATTGTGTTTATAACACGGTGTATTTGATGGGCGGCTGAGTGGTGTTCCCTGAATCCTAGTTGGTGTTGGGTAGGATTTTGTATATGTCCATATCTTTCTTCAATCTCTTAAGAAGAAGTTTTTCAAACAGTTTTCCCATAATTGGTAATAGGCTGATAGGCCTATATGATCTCACATCGTTTTCAGGTTTGTTCGGCTTGCATATCATTATAATCTCTGCGTACTTCCAGATAGTCGGAAAATAAGAAAGGCTCATCATTCGGTTGAATATTGTATTGAGTAGAAGTATAGATAGCTCTATGTGGGAGTTTTTTCAATGTTTCGGCAGTTATCAGATCAAAACCGGGCGCTTTCTTATTTTCAGCTTCTTAATTTCCTGAAGAACTTCCTTAGGTTTGAAAGGTTTTATGGGAGAGACATCTGGCACGCAATATCTAGAAAAGACTCAACTTCTGTATCATTGTGTCCCGTATGGGGTTCTTCCGGGGTGAGTACTTGTGATAAGTGTGATGCGAATATATTTGATTTATCCTCATCGGTATTGGCCCATTCTCCATTTGTCTTTCGGATCGGAAGTTTACGTGTTACAGGTCTTTTATATTTTTTGTAGCTTTCAGATGTTGTGATCGCTGTTATTGTCGATATTCTGAATATGATGTTGAAATTGTGCGTTGGAGTGCTCTTGGAGAATTCTGTGGAGATTTCTACCTAGGCGATTATACACTGTTTTGTCCGCAGGGTTACGAGATCTTTGCCATCTGCCTCTTGGCTGTCGTTTTGATGTTATCAATTCACGAATTTGCAGTGGTAATTTCGTTTCAGTGTCGTCCTCTCTTAATTGTGATGGCGTGCTTTCCCAGGCTGCTTTCTGAATCATTTCCGTAATATATCTTGTAGCTGCCTCCAAATCTTCAGTTTCTTTGAGTTCAACATCCAGTCTAATTTCGTTAGTTAATATTTGCTGAAATTGGTTCCAGTTTGTTCTGGTTGTTGTTATGTATTTTTCTTTTCCCGAAATTTGGCGTTTGTACTCAGTGTCAACAAAATTGGCGAGTGATCCGATGATAGATCTGGAGTTGATTCTGTTTGTATATAGTTGTTATTTATACCATTTGTGACGAAAAAGTCTAGGATGTCTGGGATTTTGTGCGGATCAGTTGGCCAGTAGGTTGGGGTTCCGGATGAAACTACATCTAGATTCCTGCTTGATATTACCTTCATTAAATTGCGTCCTTTGGGAGTTATTAGTCTGGATCCCCAGTGGGTGTGTTTTGCATTCCAGTCTCCTCCAATTATGAGTCTTCCCGTGAATTTCTGAAAAAACTCAGTATATTTATTTTCGTCTATATTATGTCGAGGTGGGGAGTAAACAGCTGATACATCAAAGCTCCATATTTCCGTGTACACTGTGATATTTGTTGCCTGTATCTCTTCAGTGATATAATTTGGTATTGTATGATGTTTGATACTTTTCCGAATAAGTATGGCTGAACCGCCGTGTGCTCTCCCATCTGGATGTTCAGCAGAGTAGATGTTGTAGTGTGGCAGTTGGAAAACCGTTTTCTCAGTAAAGTGGGTTTCTGATATTAACATGATGTCTATTTTATATAAATTCAGGAATGATATTAATTCATTTTTGTGGTTTGGAAGGCCGTTCGCATTCCATGAAGCTATACGTATTAGTTTAGTCATTGTGGAATCTAGTGGAGTTTATTCACAAGTGTGGTTAGCAGATTAAGTATAATCTGATTTTGGTTCATCATTTGCGTGATCATGGATTTTAGGTCTGAGAGGAAACTTGTCATCATCGTTTCTAAGGAATTCGAGTCTCTTTGCTGGGAGGGGTGTTCTTCGTGTGTTTTATTTTGTTGGATTGCTTTGGCATAAGACATCTTGCTTGGCTGGGCTATAATTTTGGCTGGTTGTTGATCGATTTCATAGATGGTTTCTGGGATGTTCTGGACTCTGTTATGATGTTTGTGGTTCATGTTTTGGTTCTTTGATCTTGATAGAAGTTTATATATTTGGCATCCCTTGTAGTTGGCTGGATGGCTACCTTCACATAAGGCACATCTTGCTGGAGTTGTTTTTGGTTTATTGCAAGTTTTGGAATCATGTTGATTCCCACATTTCACGCACATAAATGGTCTATTGCAATATGATTTAGAATGCCCGTATTCTTGGCATCTAGTGCATTGTATAATTTCTTTCTTCATTCTTGGTGGTTCGATACTAATTTTCTGATTTAGGATGAAGTTCAGTTGATATATGTCCTTGTTATTTTCCTTCGGTTCTAAATCCACATAGAAAAGCGGAAGTGGATTTTCATTTGATCTCTTATAATACTGATGTTCCTGACTATGTGTCCCTGCTTTTCTATTTCTGCTTTTATGTCATCAGTCGGAATGCTGGAGTGTAGATATCTGATAACTACCCTGTAGGCCCTGTCTTGTTTAATTTGATAGGTATGAAAAATTATGTTTTTTTCTCTTAAAAATCTTACCAAAGTTCTGTAGGTTTCGGGAATCATAACGTTAATTTTAACGCAATTGTTTGACAGTGTTTTCGAATAATATTGTTCATCTGCAATAACTGTTGACAGAAGTTTAATCATTTCAGGGTAGTCTGTGACTCCATGTATGAAAATAGGTGGTGGTTTCGGTATTTTAGGTGGTGTTTGTGTTGTATCATCGGTTTCAGTTCTGTCATTTAGATATTGAAATCTATTACGGGTTTCGATTGTTGGGTTTTCATTTATTTCAGGTGAAAGGTTAGAAAATTTTCTTTTCTTGACTGTTTGCCATGGAAGGTTGTTAGTATCCATATTTTTATTGTTTAGTCGTCCCCAGGGCAACTATTATATTTCATTTATAAGATTCAGTATATTATTGTTTTACTGAATGGAAATTAAATACTTATTTACGTACGTTTGTAGCAGATGACTTGAAAGTGATAATATGGGTTGCTGATAACACACATGCACTCCCAAGCACGGTTCAAACGCGAATTTTCGAAAACTTGAAATCAATATATTAACTACAATTATGTACTGATCATTTTTTGCAGAAGGAATTTTTTCTTAAAAGAAATGAATAATGTGTTTTTCTGTTTCAGAAGAGAAAAATAACGCAATAAAATCGGGATCCACAAAATCATCGAAAACTAATGACTCGGCAAGTTCCAAGAAGGTATTGTTACTCTTTTCATATATTATTTCAAGTATTTTAGTATTAATTAACAAGTAGTAGTGAAATTTTGAAAACAAAATAATTGATCAAAATTAGACTTGTGTTTGAGCCACATTCGCTTTTTATATAGTTGACTCAAAATGAATGACGATCATGGACAAGAATGTGAACGTACTTTTATATATACTCTTGTTTTAGTGATGATTGTTATGCTGCTGCTTCTACCTTTGTAAGAGGCACGTTTCCATGAAAGTAGAATTGTTAATCGTTTTGAGATTCAGATTAAACGACAAAAAATTTAAAAAGTATTTCACAAGTGTTGGTCTTATCGAAATTTGCCAAAAGATATTGAAGTAGAGCTTGAACAAGAGTTCATGCAAATCATTTCCGAGATCTCTCTTGAATATTGAATGACCCTGGTTTATACTATGTGTAGTTCACAAATAATTTGTTGCATCTTGCAAAAATGTTGGATTTTTAATTAGTGCATGCAATGCAGTGTGAAAAATGAACTTTTCTTAATAATTATGCAGTTTTCATGTTTTATAGAAAACGCAGGAACAGGTCGATTTCCTCACTTCTTGATGAAGTTTATTTCTTTTTAATGATATCTGTAGAATAATTTGATGTTATCTACTTTTTTTAATTGGCAATATATGCCGTTTCAAAATGGCAACCATTCAATTGTGAAATTTCCCCTAACTGTAATCCCAGTGAAGTAATTACTTTTTCTTGTACTGTCATAAAAAACATGAATATGGTCTGATCAAGAACGGCTAGTTTGAAATGAAAAATCAAGAATGAAATACGAACGATGAATTGACAATACAGCAGATGAATATCGTGATCTCATCCTAGTAAATGCTAAAAATGACGACCGTTTGTAACAGGACAATAACCAAACAGAAACGAATTTTTCATGTACATTTCGTATCTTTTCTGGTGGCAATTTCGTATGTTTACTGCATCGTTTTGGTAAAAAGCTGCATCAGCCGAAAATGAAATACTTGGGACGAAGTTCCCACCTCGATTACAATTTAGTTGCATGATTTCACAGAATTTCAATATTCGATTGAAATTATCCTCATTTAATTCTTGTACTGATTTTTTGAGGATGCCAATTTTGTTTGCTCGCTTATCTATAGTAATACACTCCCCACAAAAATTGTCGCATCACATACTTTTACGACAATACTATATAAACTTTTAGGTTGGTCATTCAAGAGTCGCTTGGTAACTTTCAGAAGTGTAAAATAAGAAGATATCATTCAAAAGAGATGAGTTTATGATGGAAAATATCAACAATTTTCGAGTAAATGAAAAATTAAAAAATTCTACCATCTTCAAACATTCGCTAAGAGATCAATCAACTAACATCGAATGGTTACTAATCATTTTCAAAATCCAGTGTTTCCTCCCCGGGCCCTAATTACAGCCAGTATACGTCTCGGAAGCCCTACAAACAAATTTTGGATGGACTCTTGAGTCACTGAGTTCCACATTTCAGGAAGCATATTTTCTAGTTGTTGGAGTGTTCTACAAGGCATCCTACCTAGCTGAATTTGTCACCCCATGTTGTCCCAAACATGTTCTATGGGATTCAAGTCGGGACTTCTGGCTGACCATCTTAAAATATCAATTTCGGCATTTTGCAGATATTCTGTAACTACCCTAGCTGCATGAGGCCGAGCATTATCATGCATATAAATGAAGTTTTCGCCAATCAACGGGCCAAAGGGGGTTCAAGGATATCTGCGCTGTATCTGGCTGCTGTCATTCTTCCATTATTCACTAGGACTAACTCAGTTCGACCATGGAAAGAAATGCCTCCCCATACCATTACTGAGCCTCCTTCGAAGTTTTCGGTTTTCCGGATATTGCATTATTGATACCGTTCCCCAGGTCGTCTGTATACAGGCATGCGTCTATCATTTGATACTAGACAGAACCTGGACTCGTCGGAAGAGAGAAAATTCGATCATTCTGGAATACCCCAATTTGCATGTTCCCTCGCAAACTGAAGTCTTGCAACTCGATGCTCTCTGGTGAGACGCGGGCCGGTAGAAGCCACCCTTGGTCTGATATCGCCTTCTCTGAGCTTGTTCCTAACAGTTTGCAATGAAATATGCACATTTCTGGAAATTGCAAGTTCATTTTGTAGCATTCTAGCCGTACAGTGCCGAACTCTTAGTGCAGTTAAACGAAGCCAACGATCATCAACTGGTGTTGTTATCCGATTTCTTCCCTGTCCGACCCTTCTTCCATATTGCCCTGTTTCGTGGTACCGATTAATTGCTCTTGACATAGTGCTTTGGTTAACATTCAACAAGTTAGCCACGTGACGTTGGCTTTGCCCCTCCTCTAGAAGTGTTACAATTCCTAGCACTTCATGATCACTCAAATAGCGTCCAGGACGTTCAGCAGCCATTACAATAAATTCAAAGATTCGAAAATCAACAAGAAACACAGAAAACTTGAATTAATTTAGCGTGAAAACTGAAGAGAAATTGAATGAATACTGATAGTCAAATAAACTCATCCTTGTTTCAGACGTGTTTGTGATCATATGGAAACAAATGTTACAACATAGATAAGATTTTTTTCCCCTCATATATCCAAAAACATATGTTGACAAAGAAATTGCGATCGAGCTGCTTAATCGATTGTGGAATTCAGAATACCAGGGGATGCGACAATTTTTGTGGTGTGTATTATGAAAAGGAAAGATTTGATTGTTTGTTTGCATTGAATAGGCTCCAAAACTACTTGACCGATTTGAAAAATTCTTTCACTGTTGGGAGCTACATTATCTCCGGTGAACATAGGCTATATTAAATTTTCAAAAAAGTTGGGGATCATTACTAAAACTCCAATAATGTAACCCAAGGTGTGAAAAAATTACCAAAAAACTTTCTTACATCGCGTGCACTGTGAAAACTATTGATTATAGAAGAAAATAAAGTACTACGACTTTGCAGAACATATAATTATCTACAAAAAATTGCGACAGCATATGTGTAACTATTATAGTTATGTCACAATAAGTGTTTTTCATTTTAAAAATATATATGTAAAAGCTCTTTTATTTATACTTTGGAATTGATCCTTATCAACATAAATTACTTCATATTCAAGTCTGCTTCAATACCATTATATAACTTCTTGAATTATTCAATTTGATCATTCCATTCGAAAGATACCACAAGTTTAAAAATGTAAGATATTTGAGAAATGTCGCATGGCTACCGCTCACACCGCTGGGTTAGACGGCACTATAATAATAATAAGCGAAGTAGGCGTCACTGTGGTACGGGAGGGGAGTCGATATAGTTTACAGGGAAGCTCGGACTCAATAAATTGATTTTCAGGAGTAGGGAAAGTATATAGTAACGGCCTGTTTACAAACATTTAAATTAAAAAAAATTATACAAAAAAAATTAAATTGATAATATTTCATATTATCTTCTTCATTTTACACTTTTTTAATAACCTCTCGCAAAAACAAGAGTGTATATGTGTGTAAAAAATTATTACTTTTAAAATGTTTGCATAACATCCGTGCGAAGCCGGGACGGACTGCTAGTCGCTTATAAAGTGCTAGTTGCGGACTGACATGAAACCAATAAAATGTAAAACTGGATATTGTCATCGATCTTCCATGTTGCACATCTAGATACATTTTCAATATGATCATATTCTTCAAAATTTTGCAAACGCCCGATAATTTGATTAAAAAGTGCACGTATGTATGTACGTACGTAACTAGATCTTCGACGATCTTCGTAACCATCTTCAGAATTTTAATACGGTCTCGTTCACTGAGCGACATTTGAGATTTATTTAGATGGAAAGTCACCTTCTTGGAACCTAACAGCCCTAAACTGATCATAATGTTTATTTATTATATCTTTTCAATCCAATATGTAACGACATTTTTCATATTGGCAACACATGTCGTTTCATCCTATCGAAGCTGCAAGAGCTACCCGAAAATCTGAACAGAATATGGTCGTATAAAATACACATTAAGAAAGATGGTGATTTTTAGTCAATCTCTGATGACTTAAAAATTCATCAATTTAAAAAAGACGATTTCTCTAATAAAAACACAAGAATTCACTGGAAAATTATTGAATTATTAAGTTATAGATATCAAGAAGATCCATCGACACGTTTTTTTTATATATTGACCGGTTGATTAATTTCCGAGATCAGACCTAACCGTCGAAAATTGCTGTATTTTTTGCGAGTTAACGTTTCGTAAGTTGCTATTTGAAAAGTTTTTGAGATTCTCCGCGTTCTCGAAATCTACAGAGTCATATTTATGTAACAGTAACAAATGGTACCGATTTTATTAATTTTCAGTATTTGAAATGGTTTTTTTAATATGTTTCATTCATCCTTCGATCTGTCAGGACCAAAATAGTTGTTTGTTTCTCAAAAAATTCCTGTAGCATGAATAAACGAATATCGCACTTATACCTGCTTTCAATAAGTACAGTTAGGTCAAAAAACTTTGCGAAGTTTAATTTTTCCAAAGTCATTTTCGGATAATTTTAATTGAATTGTTATTATTTTTGTTTACTTTGATAATACAACTCTTCAAGAAAAAATATTTTCAAGTCGTTTCTATAGGACTATATAGTCCTTGAGAAAGGTAGAGATGATTTTCGATAACGCCTTTTTGTCGAAAAATTGATATTCTCATGACTTAATTTTCTTTCAATTTCGAGAATACATATCTATTCGGTTTGCTGTAGACAAGAACCAAAATGTTAATTTGCAAGAAATTCTTGAGAAACAAAAAAATTTGCGGTTTTTTTGATATATCTCGAAACATCGATATAAAAACTGAACCGATAGATGTTTTCAATATATATAATTTTTTATTCATCATTCGATACTATGATCTCAAGAAATTTGAGGTTATGAAAAACATTAGAGATACACTGGAAAGAATAATTTTTTCTATTCAACCATATTTTTTTTCTATTAGGATTTTTGGGAAAATTATACATTGCGTCGTTCTATTATTGAACAAATCATTTATTATTTAAATGATGATTACAAGCATAGTAATTCTTATTTAATTTCCTCAAACTTCTTGACAATGTTTGCTCTATAGTAATTAACATCAGTTTTCAACTCGCTAATGAGCATATAAAATGTATATATTCAGTATATTGTTCTTATGTTTCCTGTTTAGAATCTTTTTGGCAGAACTTTGAAACCATTTACTTCAACTTCTCTGGTAATATATTCTCAATTTAAGTTTTAAGATAATTCATATTATGAATTCAGTCTCTTCAAGCATTGAAGCTCCGTAGCACATCAAATTGTGACTGTTTTGCTTAAACGAGTTGAAGGAAGCTGTTCCTGAGGAATTATCATTATATAAAAATGAAGAGTTTAGATTGCGTTCAAATCATTTTAATGCCATCACATTATACACTCATATAATTGATATCATGCAGAGAGAATTATCAAGGCATCAGCTAGATATACTTGAACAATAAATAGGTTGTGAAAATAATCTTGTATGATAAACAAAGTTTACCTTAAATTCTGATCGACATTGAATACAAAAAGTTGTTTTGTAGTATCGACGCTAAAATTGTTGTTATTTAATGCAATTTTCTACTTCCATGATAAATTATGAGTGGCGGAAATAATACACAATATGTTAAATAATATTTTGATCAACACCAGAAATATCCATTTCCAACTTGAAAAAAGTAATTCATTGTTTGTTTAGGTTGTTTGAATTGAAAGTACCTTATGTATTTTAGGACCCTAAGAAGGATAAAGATGAACTCAAGGAATATGTTGTTGAATCCATCTTAGGAAAGAGGTTCAACGCAAAAAAGAAACATTGGGAATATAAAGTAAAATGGGAAAATTGGGATGAGTGAGTATAAAAAATATTTTGGAAAGTTTAGAGTTTATATTTTCTTCATTCTATAGATCTCAATGCTCTTGGGAGCCTACTGAGCATTTAACTGGATGTAAAGCACTTATTCAGAGATTTGAAGAGAAATTGAAGTTAGAAAAAGAAAAGAAGAAATCCCCAGAATCATCTAAGACAAAACCACAAGCAGAAATAAAAACTGATGATGAATCTACAGATCAAGGATCTTCAAGGTAAATATGGATGTTTATTTTATTATCTGTAAAATATTCTATCTACTCTAAATCTTTTATTCATTTCTATCAAACACACAACTGATGAACAAAATTGTAAGCATATTGTCTACTAGACAATCCATTATTTCGTTGAGGATTTTAAAGAATTTACCCAAGTCGAGAAATTTTTCTGATCTCCAAGGAGTCTAACTTGAAATAAATATGCAATCTCATCTCAATTTCTCAGATATTATCTGAAGTATATATATTCAAGAAATTTGCGCAGTACTACTCATTCAATTTTATTAACATCACAACTATTATAGGGCAACCAGCCGCATAAGCTATATTCAAGAGCAAGCATGACCAGTGAACAGTATAAGATTTTCAAGGTTGCCAAGGAAAATTCACTTTTGAACAATAAAACCATCCGTACGGAACGCTCTAATGAAAATGCTATGAAGATGTTTTAAATCAAGTGATCAAGGATTACACCCATATGCTTTATATGATTAACTTCATGGGAACTTTGGCTGTTTAGGATTCATTGATTTGTAAAAAGTTATGACATGGCATTTCGCAATATTCAGATTCGAGCAGTAAATGTCCAATTGAAAATATCCTCGATACATTCTTGTAGTATTAAGCCATCCTGGGTATCCCTCATCAATGAATATATTTTTATATCTTTTGCAAAAAGTAAAAATTTAGTGTTCATTGCGTTCTTCACATCATTGATGAACATATTAAACATAATGGGTCCCAAATACTCCCCTGAGCACACCCTTTGAACTCTGCAAAAATTGTTTATATTTTACAGTTTGAGAGAAACCATACACAAAACTTTCATACCAAACCACTAGCAGATCCGATACTCTAGAAGCTTATAATTTTGGTAAAAGCAAATTTACATTAACTTTGTCAAATGCTTTTGGGAGGTTAGTGTATATATCTACCAGATACTTACAGTATAAGATTCGTAATAGTTGAAAGATTTTTCCTCAAACCGTGTTATTCATTAATCAGAAAAGAACTATAATGTTATGATAAGAATTCTCTCACAAGTCGGTGAAACAAATTTGGTGAGGCAAATTAGATTGATTTTCCCTATAATTGCAAATATTCGACCTATCGCCCGCTTTAAAACTTGGTACAAGGAAAGTTAATTTCAAAAAAGCAGGAAAGCAGTCACTCTTTAAAGAAATATTGAACTGCTTACTAATGGATGTTGAAAGAGAACGAATACATTTTTTTAAACAAAAGCAGGAACACCATCAGGCCCAGAAGACATCTTCGGCTTTATTCTAGAAATTACTCAAACACCTCCAAGTTCCCTTGGACACTGACACAAAATAACATTGTTGGTCTTCACATTATCGATTTTATGAGGAACAATGACTACTATTACAAACTTCAGAAGAGAAATTCATTACCATCTGCCGAGGAGGTGCCTTGATATCTTGAAGAAATTGCTTAATCATTATTATTAATTTCAGACTTCATGTATTTCTAAATGTTTTGTGAATCACATTCTCTTCAACGTTCAATATATGCTCTTTACGAAGCCTGAGAGATAATAGTTTGCATTCGCGACGCTTCTCAACAAACTGTAATTATCGGCATTTTCCTGATATTTATTTTTGTATGTGCTCTCATTTTCATATTAACTATAACTCAATAAGTACATTACTAAACCAATTGAGGTTATAATTTTTTTAGTTACGAAGAAATTGAGGTCCATATAAATATTATCATTGATTCAGTAAGTAATTAACATTAATTACGTCGAAAGACCAACAAGATGACAACAATTCATTCAGTCCTTCATAGTTAATAAAAGCCAAGTATATCTTCTTGGTAAGGGTAGCCTTACATCTGATGATGTCTCCGTATGTATGCCAAACTGAATTGCAGAGCGATAAATACTGTTCATGTGTAACAACTCCATGGCTCCAAACTGTATGTGCTATAATTCTGTGTTTAAATCAAGTGCAGGAAAACTCCCTGACATTTCTGTGAATGTGTGTCTTCAGCGATCCGTAAGAAAACTGACTAGAGTTTTCAGTTTTACCATCAGACCTAGTAATAGAAGGATATGAATCTATACGACTTTGATGAACGTATGTTCGGAAATGTTTTTTAGGATGCGGTAATTCACCGAAAGTGAGCTAGCACTAGAGGAAGTGAGGTATCAAAATGTGCCAGTTATCTGTCTTTTCGTTACCAAACTACCCCGAAGGGCTACGCATCTAGACGATAGGGAGTCTGTTGTTAACAAAATGTCTGTCTAGAGTGTTTTGGCAGTTCCATGCCGTTTTTAAAGTACAGTAATTGGAATCTAGAGCTCTTATTGCTGTGAATATTTCACTGTTATCATGATTGACTTACTATTCTGTCAGACGGTGCGCCGCCGTTTTTATAGTACAGATACTGTCTGAAATATGGTCGCATACCCTAGGCTCAGTGATGTGCTGTCCTCAGAATTGCTATCATATATTCTTGCTCCTGTACCCCTGGAATCATCCGTGAGTGGGCCAAGATTGGTCACCAATTGGACATCTGCTTACTAGTTAATTCACCTTTTTGGGGATGGATACTCGGACGTTCCGATTTCAACCAGCAATTTTGAACCTCTCATCGCTATAAACTTCGGCAAGTTTATTGCCGTGGATGTAATGTCTATGTAGTACATTTCGCCTCGCTCTTCAGTAATTGAAGGACTAGGACGTCCTCCCATTGGATTTACATTCCCGTCTGGAATAAAAATGCGCAGATATTGGTTTTCTGGCAAATCCCCAACTTCTAAGTCTTAGATCTTCCTCCTTCTCGAGCTTTTCCCTCAGCTAACTAAAACTTCTCTCATTTACACAGGTTAGGTTAGGTTAGTTATGCATACACCTAGACAAATATGAACCGCCTCAGAAGCGCACATGGGGACCTTCGTCAGATATACGTGTGACTGCGTTCAAGATCGCTATCTGCAGAGAGGCACAGCACCGAGACGGAAGGATAACCAAAGTAAATTATGCCCACGCTGACTCCCCTGTCATCTCCATAGGAGGATGTAGGTCTCATCGACTTCTGCAATGGTGGATCGTAATCCGATCGCAGTAGTTGTCCGGGTGCTTTATCCGTGGAGTTTTGTCTCCTCTGGATGAAGCCACCGTTACATTTCCCAGCACAATACCTTTGGCGGTTTTGAAAAATATTCAGGTCTTGAGCAAGTTGGTGAGACATTTCTCTCCGTCCCTTCAAATCTGACTTGGCTCGTTGTGTGATTGAGCTGTTTCTTTATACTTATCAGAACAGATCTCGTTCTTTATCGGACGTTGTTTAAGCCGTTTCTTTTCTGATATCCTGAGGTTGAGGGGGTATGCCCCTAAACTTAACCTGTGGAAGCTGTATGCTCTAATCTTCATGGGCTCCTCAGTTTCCTGAGGATCAAGGGATTGTCTTTATTTGGTTTTTTTGGTACATAAGTTTTCTGTGTAGGTCGTATGAGTAGCTGGAGCAAGTTTTTATTGAAAACAAAGATCACTTGGTATCCGGAATTCTCCTGTCACAGACTGATCATCCCACTGGCAATGCAGACATCGGTATAAACCGTTCTACCTTGTCTTGGGCGAAGTATTATAGAGCTTCACATACATTATTAGATTTTTGAGATGTTACTTAGTGACATGGCTATAACGAGGAGGCAACCTTCCTACACCACAGTTTTCTACTATGAAATAGTAGTAGTTTTCTACTATATAATATCATATCTCTGTTATAGATCCTCTTTTAATCAATTCTATTTTTCAGACGTCCTCAAAGGAGCAGCAAACAGAAAGCACTTAACCAAGTCAAAAGATGGCTTGGAGAAGGTTCTGACAATGAGAGCAGTAATAAGAGATCTCTTGAAGATGATGACAGTGATCAATCATTTGAAAAACGATTGAAGATGGAAGAGGATTCCGATGAAAGTTATGAGGAGGAGGAGGAGGAAAAACCTAAAAAAACACCAACAGTGAAAGCACGCACTATAACCAATGGATTGGCAGGGAAAAAAATTCCACACAATGTATTAATTCCAGATGCTCAAGGAATTGTACGGATTAATCAGAAACAATTACCGTCATTGAGTTCTGGGGTCTACATCATGTCGAAAACTGCCGGTATCATAAAGTTGGATTCTCAAACATCTAAAATAGCAGCAAGTGGTGGCCAGGCAGTTGTAAAAGTTGCACCAAGAATTGGTCAAACACATATAAGGATAGTCAAGAAAGATGGAGGCACCACAAATAGAGTTATTCAGATGAGCCCTTCCAAAATGAAATCCTCAACTCCTTCTAGTACGCCAAGGGGCGCTGTTACTCACAGAGTAACGAAGGTTGTGAGGCAGGTATCTACTCCAAAAATGGTAAAGGCTGATTCTAAAGATGATGAACAGAAGAGATTTAGTACTCTGAAAGATAGGGAAGAAATCAAAGACACACAATCTGGTACGTATGATGATGAGTCTGATAGTGGACTTCCAGAACTAGAATTTCCTTCAGAAATTATTCCCCCTGAACCTGAAGAATCACCAGGTGAATTCACTCTTGATCCAACTACTGGAAAAATAGCAGGTATGGAATATCCAGATCCTGAGCCTGAACCTGAAATTTCCCCTGAAGAAAACAAAGAAAATCCCGAAAATACTCTGGATAATATTGTGAAATTAGCAGCAGCTGATATTACTGAAGCTGATTTGAAACCAGATTTGACTGAACCAATGGAAACAGATATGACACAAGAAAATGAATTGGGAATGCCAGAAGTGCAACAACCAATTGTGACAATGGGAAATAAAAAACCAGAAATAGTTCATAGAGAAGAAATGATTCGAGTGAGAAAAGAACCCACTACTGTATCCCGAGTACAGCAGAAGTTTATGATAACACCAAATGTCAAGAATTCCAATATTCTGGAAAGGACTTTACAAACTCCGAGAACCGTGGTCAAATCACCTCATAGTTATGCAAGGCAAGTGTATGCTGCTAAATCGCCACAGCGTATTCTTAATTCCGCTATGACTCCAAAATTAACCTCACCCATGAACCCCTTGGTAAGAACTGTTGTTCGGAGTGGCTATTCATCAAAACCAAAGCAGATGTTCCCTAAACAAAGAATATACATGTCATCGCCTAGTAGTAAATTCAATGAGAGTATCATTAAGCAGCCATATTCTAAATCTAATATTAATAAAAGAATTGGCAATATAGGAAGTACAACCATTTATAAAAGAGCACCTCAACAAAGACTTTCTTCATCACCGAAAGTCATGGGTAGGCCTAACATTAGAAAACCTGCACCAGTTGTAAGAACAGTTCTTCAAAAGTCGCCAAAGCCAGTTATAAGCATGCCTTCTTTAATGGATGATGATTTACCCACCCAAGCAGTTCCAGAGACGATTCAAATGATTCAGAAGGTATTGTTTTATTATCATTATATATATATATATATATATATATATATATATATATATATATATATATATATATATATATATATATATATATATATATATATATATATAAGGGGTTTACTCAACTAGCCTATATATCTGTTGAATTTAATCAAAGCGATTCTATAAAAAATATAAATCCACAACCCAGTAATTCCTGATACATACTCCTATGGTAGATGTGTTTCAATGGGGTGGATAAAGTTTGTTTTTCGAAATTCACCTAAAATTGCACATCCACCTAAAATTCGAAATAATCATTGGAAACGTCATATTTTCTTGCATTTGCATTTGCACTCCTTAAGACATTGTAGAACGAAAATTGAATAATTGCAGGCCTGTACTAAAACAACCTCATTTTCAGTATAACAGGTGTATCGGTACGAAATGAGCGCTTTTTATGAAAATGAAATACTAATTTTGAATGGGAAAGTAAAATAATTCATTCAAAGTATTGACCATTGCTTCTCACACATTTTGACCACCTTTCTGGCAATTTGTGGATACCTTGCCAATAGAAATGTTCGTCTTTTGAAACAAACCAATCAGACACCCAATTTTCAAATTCTGCGTAGGAATCGAAGTGCTGTTCAGTCAATGCGTGTCCCATCGATGAAAACAAGTGGTAATCGGAAGGAAACAAGTCTGATGAATACGGCGGGTGGAGTAGCAGCTCCACATACTTTGATTGTCGTGTAACAAAATTATTTTGCCGTGTCTTTTGACCCATTCTGGTCGTTTTCCGATCAATGCATGGTTCAAATTAATGTTTTGTTGTGTGCAGCGATTAATATTAACAGTGTCACCAGGTTTTAGAAGCTCATGATATACCACACCATTCTGATTCCACCAAACAGAGCATTCCTTCTTACCGAATCGATCTGTTTTTGAAGTCAATGTTGATGGTTGTCACGGATTAATCCATGCTTTTCTACGTTTAGGATTCTTAAAATAAATCAATTTTTCATTGCCAGTGATTATAAAGTTTCAAAATGAAGTATACTTTTTGAAAAAACAGTATCCCATGAAAAAACTTGTGGCTTATCTACACCGATGTCGATTTATTACAGTTGGAAACATTTTTTGTCTGAAAACTAAGTGGAAATTCAGTAAATCGTATAGAAATGAAAAAAACATTCTGAATTAATGGTCAACACAAGGGGGTACACCTTATTAGGGTCTTCCTTGAAGATCAGTTCGAAAAACTAAGCGGACCGTTTTTTTTTCAAATTCTGGCATCGAACCAGTGAAATATTCTCTTCCAACCTTTTTCGAATTTTCGACAGATTTTCTACGCAGAATTTTTGATATTCCATATAATATTTCTTTTCTCATTGTTCAACGAGACGCACAAGTATGCGATACAGGGAAGGTCAAATTTGCGAACAACTGAATTCTGAAAACCTCGGGACACATCGAATCGATATTTACCCAATATTTCACGTATTTTACGACTTTCAGAGAAATTCAGACTATATTAAATTTGAAAATCACTCTAGTTTTATTGTTTCTATCCCTAACAGCATAGTGGCGCTTGTTAGCATAGAAAACTGTGGAATAAATCTGAGCTCTAGATCCAAATAGCAGATCTATAATGTTTTTGTCAAAATCATTCTTCTGAATTACTTCCTAATTGTTCATTAGTATATTAATAGTTTAACATACCCATTGATTTTTCGAATGTAAATATGCTGAGTTTGTCTTTATGGATATTATGATGGGAATGGTAGAACTTTTCTAATGAATACTGAATGGGATACGTCTTTAGCAGCAATTACTTAGTATTACCGATATATCATTCAACAATTCATCACCACAACCATAATGATGGAAACGATATATCTGTTGAAACTATTCTTACTACCCTCCATGATACACAATCTTATAATCATATATGATATTTCGGAATGTTTTCTTTATACAAAACATGATTTATATGCCGACGATCTTAGAGTGTACAGTGCTATTTGGTCCTATGATGATATTTTGCGGTTTCAGAGTGATCTTGACAGACTTTTCTCTTTTTGTCAAAGTAGGTATTTTCAATTAAATATTGATAAGTGTGAGCATATAAGGTTTACAAAGAATGTCAATGTCTTCGATGCTATTTTTTCTGTTGATGGGCTTGTAATTGGGGCGGTAAACCAAATTAAGGATCTTGGTATATATCTTGATTCTAAGTTGTCCTTTGAGTATCATATTGATCATATAGTTTCTAAGGCTTTCAAAATGTTGGGTTTTGTTCTAAGAATTACTAAAAGTTTCAGTGATCCAAGGTCTTTAAAAATGCTATATTTCTCGTGGATGAGGAGTAATTTGGAATATACTGTGCCTGTTTGGTCCTCTCACTATTACAAGTATATTGACAGAATTGAATGAGTCAAGAGAAAGTTTGTCAAAAGTTTCAACTTTAGATTTTTCAGTCCTAACCACGATTATCAATTAAGTTTGCGTCATCACAAAATTTTAAGGCTGGAGCAGAGGAGAGTCCTTTTCGACACTGTAATTCTTTATCGAATTTTAAATCATTCTTTTAGTTTTCCGCTTGTTAATTATCTCACTTTCAATGTTCCCGTGTATCCTAGTCGTCGAAATGCACTCTTCTATGTTCCGAAGGCCCGTACTAGTTCATTTTTTCACTCTGTTTTCTTGCGAATTATGCGTCTGTACAATTGGCATATTGCCAGTATAGATATTTTTCATGAACCTCTTCTTTCAAAAAAAATGTTATTGCATATCTCATTAGATCTGAATCATGCTCATTGTAGTAGTTTTTAGCTTTCATGATATTTTACTTCATTCTGTAGTCTTTAATGAGTCTTTTTTTTCTCGCCTGAATTTTTATGAAAGTTATAATTTTCATTTCGTATGACAGTTTCACTTCTGTTTATTTTTTGTTATCATTTTTTGTGAACCCCGGTAGTTGGGTTTATCCTGTAGGGGTTCCTATGTTTTGTAAGAATAAATAAATAAATATGGGCTTTGCTAAACTCTGCTAAATAAATTGCTTCAATTACGTCTATATTTTAGTTACCAAATCAAACAGTTCTTCATGAACCTGAAATACACATGTTTCATATTTACAAATAATGAAACAGTGATAATATCTAAATGCTTTAGATGCACATGCGTAAAATGTCATTGTTTTCATAATACTGCCAAAGTAATGAAACCGCTAATGATTTGATACTGTTATTATTTTATCAGTTAAAGATGCAATGAAGTATTCCAAGTATTAACATTCAATAAAATTTTATAGCGTTCTTGAAAAAGTTTCTATCTTGGACGTAATTACTCCTATTTACCTCAAGAAAATTTAAAGTTGATGTCCATAAATTTTAGGTTGGAGGTATTTCCGACAACTCAGAAGCATCTGTCAGTACTGTAGCAGGTATAGCAACTACATCTGAAACAGATCTGTCTTCTTTCACATTGAGTGATGGCGAAGCTCCAATATTTATAACCGGGGATGATGGTACAGTATATCAAGTGGCTGGGCAGAATGAGCAAGGTCAAACAATTTTAATAACGCAAGGGCCTGATGGACAACAGCAATGTTTATTGGTTACTAGTGAAAACGCCGTTCAGGAAGAAAACCAACAAGAAGAAAATACACAACAAGTTGTATCAGCTGTTGAAAATGAAGAATTACCTGTACAACGAGAGGAAGCTATGGAAGAAACGCCTATTGCTGAAGAAACAAATCAGGACCCACAAGAACCGCTGTCTATAAAAACTGAACAAGATTCATCTGACCAAGTTGTTGCTCAAGTTGTAAGAGCAGAGCCTCCAAGTCCTGGTAAGTTAATTTCCATTTTCATTTTTGAATTAGAATAAATGCAATGAATAAAGTCATGAGTAATACATATTTTCAAGAAAATAGTAATATTACTTCTACTCGCTGAACAATCTTTAAACATTCTCCAAATTAGATAAGTGGGAAACCATGAGATACCTACATTTACTGATATTTGATCTAACCATTTTTTTTATAAGATTCAAACAGGTGAAAAGAGATAACATTCAGAAATTAGATTAGTAAAAGGTTTTGTTTGTCTCTTCAAAAGATTCAGAGTAGTCAAATGCGGCCATTTGTATATACTGTTGTTTTGCTAGAATTAATGATTTCATCAGGATTTTATATGACGATAAATACTTTTTGGGCTGTTTTACTGGGTTATTTAAAAATAAACATTTCCGAATATCTTATCTTTTTTTTGGCTTAATTCAAATCTTTTCACAGGAGGAACACATAAAGTTGTAGTCATGCTACCAGATGGAAATTTGATGGTAACGCAAGTGACGCCTGAGGAATATGCAAGTCTTGAATTAGATAAGTAGAGTTATCTTTTTTATAATTCTGATAAACTATAAGGTATTAATAGCTCGATATGTTATAAATATTGATTGTGAAGCATTAAATCTTTTATTTATTGAAAAAAAATTTTGGTTCCCGAAATCTGTTTTCCGTTTCAATTTCAGATGGGAGTTGCATTCAATTCGAGACATTAAATGCAATACTTTTATCAAAATTGTACATATTATATTATGTTCGTAATTTTAATTTGAATAAAGAAATAATATTTGAAAATGCTTTTCTATGAGATATTAAGTACTTTGCAATTATTTACTCGCGTTCATCAAATTCAATGTGTTGTAAGTTATTATCAATTAACATTGATGACACATATATACTGCTAATCATATGCAGGTTCAATTTGATAAACACATAAAGCAATTATTCGTTTGATATGTTTTTCTATATAATACACTACTGAAAACAAGTGATTTTCAGTTTGTCCTCTGTGTTTGGTTCATAGAAGAAGCAGTTGCTTCAAGGCAGTGCTCCTTCTGCCATTATCCAATGGTGTAAACTAACACACAACCGGCTCGGTGGCGTATGGGATATGATGCTCGTCTCCTACGCAGAGTTACCTGGGTTCAATCCCCACAAAGTCGGTGTGATTTTTCGGATTCTGGAAATCGCTTGAGTGTCCATCTTTCGGAGGAGATGTAAACCTGTCGGTCCTGTCTAACAGAGATGTGTTGGACATTAAAGATCCCTTCCCTCGACACGAGAGGGGTTCGGCAAAATTTCCGGGTTAGTGAGGTGACAGAATTCCCCGGCGTGTCATTAGCCGAAAGGCAGAAACAGAGCACGTTAAAGGAAAAACAAACAAACAACAAACTAACACACGACGAATAAGCGAGTACCGTGCATCGAGCTTATAACATACTCAGTGGTTTCAAACTACCGATTTTAGCGCTGACTTGTCTGTTTATACGTGGATTTGTTCGCCAAGTTGCTATTGATGCTTCTCACTTTATTTCTTTTGTTCTGTTTTCAAATTATTTTTCAAGAAACTATTAAGTGTATCATCTCATTTGTTGAAATTGTTCTGTGCATTGCTATTGCCTATCGAATCTTATAAGTTTTCTATATTTTCAACTATTTTTGATGAGGTGAAATCAATTCCTCATTTAGTCGACTTTGCATGCTGATAAGCAGCTGAAGTGCTCATCTTTTTGCAAGTATTTCGATGTTCATTCATTCTAAGTGACATTCAAAACTTTGCTAGTTTTCTAAATGTTTCGCCCTCTTCACGTGGTATTTAATTTTCGTGAAATACAACAAATTTAATTTTTAGAGCATTGTTTTTCAAATTTCTTACTGTCATTGTACATTTTTTCTAGAGATGAGTTAGATTTATAATGTTAGTTTTAATGTTTTCGCGGACATGGTCTATTCGTTAATTTATTTTTCGTATTTTTAGGTCTCTTAATGAATTTTCAAAAAGATTTAACGATTCTATTCTTTGTTGTAATGTGAGAATTTTAAATATAAATTTTGAAAAATTGAAAGTTTTTGAGATATTAAACGAAAATAATTGTCTGTGCTGAGACAAGAGTTCTAAATTTTTACAAATAATTATTATTAGGATTACAAAATCTGTTATAATGAAAGCGCTATTAATATTGCGCATGGTGTAATATATATTAATAAATCTATATGGGATAGCACTGTAATTTAATCGAGAGAGGCCAAGTATACTTAATGCTAGCATTGATCGTGATAATTATGGTACGCTTCAGGTTTATACCATCACTACCTAAAATTGAATTTATTGAAGAACTAAAGTGTTACTTATTGAATGAAAAAACCCCTCTTTAAATAGACGTCTTTAATATTGAAGTATTAAAGCTGGATACCAAAAGCCATGAAATTCTGAGTAATTTTCTTCTTAATAATGGTTTTACTCCTGATTTTCAAGGCATCAGAAGGCGTTGATGAAATTATTCCTAAAAAGATTAACAAATTGTATGATTTCATTATTAAACCTTCTATACACATCAATTTAAGAATAGAAAATTATGGCCTTATTGATTCTAAAAGCTGAAATTAAGCATATAAGTCTGTTTAAATGTAAACATAGATATCAAATTCTAGACCTACCTTTCCAATTTCTAATATTGCTGAAATATTTGGAAAGTAGTATTTCAACAAATTTTAAGTTTTATAAAAAAACATTATTTACTAAAAGTCAATGAGAAATGTCGATGCTTTAGCATTCTCAACAAACTTAATTCATGAGGATCTCGATAAAAATGTACAGCGGTTCCATAACCTTTCTAAATCTTGTCATAACTTTTCATCTCGATGCATTGTTGAACGAGTTATAAACTATGGAATTTAAGGTAAAGCTCACATTCCCATTTCTAGTTACCTTTGTTAAAAGTACCAAAGAGTTAAAATAAATGATTGTCAGTTAATACTCAAAACTCGAATCTGCTATACCACAAAAATATTTTGGATTTATTTTTGATTACAGAATGTATTGGAAAGAACACATTAAATATATCATTAATATAACAAAATATCTAATTTTTATTTTTTACAAAATTTTTTAATTCATATTGATTGATTAAGAATGATATCCTATGCTCTTTTCCATAGTATCATCTTGCTAAAAATCCTGTACACCACTTCACCAAAACTTTATTTCAAAACTCGACGCGCGTATCGCCAACTTAGTTGATATCAACAGGTGATGATAGTACACTATGTTAGTATGTGCCAACTGTATTGGCATCATCAGGAGATATACTATGTTAGTATACTATCATCATCACTTGGTGATGTCAACTCAGTAGACGAAACGCGCGTCGAGTTTTGAAATAAAGTTTTGGTAAAGTGGTGTTCTTAGTGTGATAAAACGCCCAAGGTTCCAGTCCCCATCTTAAATAGTATCTGTTATGGAATAATTGCATGGGTTGTTGCATATGCCAATAATGCAAGTTATTTCGAAACCATCAAGATATAATCTTGAAGATAACCCGTTCATTCTTAATTACATTAAACATCTTAATGTTAATCAATTTATTATTTAATCATTATCATCATTTATTCACCTGAATGTCTTTAATTACATATTAATGAATCAAGTAAATGTAAAAATTTTGGTAGCATTACAAAAGAGAAAATTAGTGTTTTATCTCAAAGATTTAATATTGTCATTGATGAAAGCACCTACCTTAAAATAACCGGTACAATTTAATGAAAAGGTTTTCTACTAATGAAATTATAATAATTATTAATATACATATAGTTATTTGAATTTTTATATAGCTGTTGAAATACAAGCTCAATTCATATTAACTTGGGAAGGGCTTGATTATGAATTGTTACTGAATTAGTGGTACTTTATTTTCATTTTAGTTTTAGAGAGTTTTGTAAGAAATTAAAAGTCCTAGGCACAGGTAACTGCGTTCTTTTATTTCTCTCATAGCTGGGCAGTGTTAATCGAATTATTCACTTCATTAATCGTTAATGCATTACTAGAAACGTTTACTTCGTTAAATGTTCCATTTCAGAAATTAAAGTTATATATTAACTCGTGAAGGAATTGCATTTTATATGTTGTGTAATGGTGATGTAATTTAAAAAAATGTTGGTATAGGCTATAGAATTTAAGAAAGGACATGAGAAATTCATAAAAGAAGGGTGTATTATTAGAGATGGTAATAATAATTATCTAGAGTCAACATTCAAAGAGTATTTATTTTCTGGGTACAAAGTTAACGTACTTCCCAAATGTACCCATGAATTTTTCTTCACCAAGAAATTGAATGATTTCATGTTGTACCTACATTCCACATGCTGACATTACAAAGTTTCGTTTCATGCGCCGTTCCATCTATCCCAGTGCCAAGTACACGATGCTGTCGGGCGTTTCCAACTTACTGATCAGAACGTTCTTTTCCAGGTGGGACGAGATCCGCGCGGTGTTCCTTAGGTTAGGTTAGATCAGTTTTGTGCCAAGCTCTGATTTTCATGTTATTTTATAAACGACAACCTGTTTAAATATTATCACTTATTTTTCATCTCCAGGGGACCGATTTCCGAAAACTTTGTGTGGTAATTCAAAATTTCAATCCCTTTTTCACCTTTTATCCCTTTGAGAGTTGAATTTAAATTCTTTGATCGGATTTCCATACCCTATGAGAAATCTGCTTGCCAAATTTCAAGTTAATAGTATTTAAAATTTCTTTTTTCAGTTCATTGTGTGGTGTTTTAGCTTATGTACATATAAAATAAACTTTGGATGGCTTTAATAAGAATATGTTTGTAACTTCAGAACAGAAATACATTTTACACATCATCCTCTATTTAGCACATTCAGGGGGCAATGTTCCTAAAACTTTGAATGACATATTCAAAATTGGATTCACAAAAATCCAATTTCTTTTTTACCCCTCTATTGGCCGAGTTCGCGAAAATCCTTTCTTAATGGATAGCTATTCCCTATGAAGAATCTACCTGTCAAATTTCTAATTTTTAGAATTCATATTACCTGATATGTGTGGGTCTAGAAATTACTTGAATAATTCTATCATTCATTAATATATTCATTTTAACATAAATGCGCACTGAATTCATTGATATATTCAAAATGTGGAATTATTGACCAATTATTTCCGTTTATACATTAAATGAATTATTGAATGAATACAAAAATAGAACTATGGGATTTATTTTCAATTCTTATGAAAAATTCTTCGAGAAAAACCAGGTGCACAAAGAAATATTTATTTCATGATTAATCAATCGCAGTTAATATTTGTAGCAATAACAGCTTATGTGAACAAATAGAGGGAATGGAAATGGAAGAGAAGTGGATGATGATGTATTTTTATTGCAGTGAGATACTTGGGAATATGTTCTTATTAGATGTCATTTTTTAATGAAACATGCAATAAAAAATCCTATAGAATCGGAATCATCATTTGGCCCAAATCTTTGAAGTAGCTGTAGATCTTCTGTGCTTAATGTAGTTCCGCCAAGACCAGGCGAACCAATGTGTAGTTTTGATTTAACCAGTCTTAAATTATTGAACTTTTTCAATGCCCAAGCTACTATACCCTCATTTTCATCCAATGTAATAGTACATGTACTATAAACAAGACAACCATTGATTTTTAGTAGATTCACTGCCTGAAAAGAGTTATGTTACATTTCATTTGGAAACAAAAATCATGAATGATAACATTTGCATTTACTGTGCTACACTGCTGGATATTGTACCCATTTATATATTTTGTTAAAAAACAAAAGAACTGACATTTCCAAATTGATTTGATTGACATGTGTTGTTCTAAATCTTTCGTAAATGTTCAAACTTACTTGAATAAACAGTTTCTTTTGTAGAGGTACAAAGGACAACAAAACTTTTTCAGTTATGTCATTTCTGAATTGAGGTCTTTTTCCCAAGGCACTACAGGGTGCATCAAGTAAAATCCTATCAAAGGATTCTGATAAGAATGGTGGTCCATCTTCGACTCTGTTTTGCGATGATTCGTTGAATATAAGAGTAGAGTTGCTTAGAAAAATACGAGCGTTTATGTTAAAATCTGAACAGTGTTTTCTGAGTTTCTTGATTCTTCCTGGATTTTTGTCTATTGCTACCAAAGTACCCTATAAAGAAAATGCAATTTTTTAACTTATACTTATTGGACATTAATTTTGTGATTCCAAATTAAATTGACTGAAGCAAACTTATTTATAATTGTTCAAGGATTCATCGCACGAGGATTTCGTTGAAAGTCACCAAGATTATAATTCCAACTTTTGAACTTTTACACAAGCTTCTTTAGTGTTTTTAGTTTTTCAAAATATTTATTTATGCATTTTCATAGAAAAATTTTCTGAACCAACATTATTTTGTGTTTATTCTTATTACAAAAATATTTAATTAAAGATCAAGTGTGGTTTTACTAGAAAGTTCATGTAAAACACAAATCAAATATTTCTATTATTTTCAAACAACTCCTATTATGAAGAAATTCATTATTCACCTGATTGTTCATGAGTGCCGCAATATGAGAAGTTTTATGTCCTGGTGCAGCACACATATCTAAAATGACTTCATTTGGAAGTGGGTTTAATGAATGAATGCAAATAACTGAAGGTAAGTTTTGAAGCAGAGCACTTCCCTTTGGAAATAAGTCTTCAGGAATTTGAGGACAGCCAGATATTGTTTCAGTTATTGTGATTGCAATACCCCTTAAATATGCATAAGTAGGTATATCAATAGTATAATAAATTTTTCAAAATAACTTACTGCGGATTGAGGTTTTCACCATAAAGTTCTGATCGTGTCATGTTGACTACACCTTTTGCTATTAAAATTTTATCCTTGTCATAAACTTTTTGCAGTCCTTTTTTACACTTTTTAGCTAGGTCTACGTAAATGCTCACATTATCACTTTTTTGGCATCCTAAACAAAATAGATACATTGCTTTGTGTCGAATAATTATTAATATTATTAAGTAATATTGTATTAGTAATATATTAGAATTTTTTTTTACCAATGGTCATTCCTAATACACCAGGAGCAAAAATATGAGCACCTCTTAAAACAGCTGCTGCACATGCATCATCAACAATAATTTCTTTTGGACTTATATTGTCTAAAATCTTTGGTGTATGTTCTACTATGATCACATCTTTCGTACTTTCATGAATGTAAATATTTGGAACTAGAGCATCCTCCAAAATCTGTGAACACAAATATAATTTAGCATGGTATATCAATAAATTCAACTACTAATACAATCAAAATAGAAAGTGAACTTACATATCTGAAATGATGATGCAACTTATTCAAAATATTATCAGTATTACTTAGAAGAGTATTTACACGTATGGTAGTAACTCTAGGTGGTGTACAAAGCCAATTACAAATCCGTGTGAAATTTGAAATCTGAAAATTACCGCCATTAGCATTCAAAATGCTGTATTTGAGCACCAATCATAGATTTTTATAGAACAGAGAACTAAAATTCTCACATTTATTGATGACGAATATGATGACGCACTTTCAATTCTGCTCATCAAACTTTCGTGTAATTGCAATGAGAATGGTGAATTTGGATATGGCATACTTAGATAGTAATATTATCTCTTGATAAATAATACACAAAATAAAATCATTTAAAAGCAATGAAGCTGCATTCTTTATTAATCGGAAAACGTACAGGTTAATAGGTTATACACACATGCATTTCGAACTACTCTTAGCACACGTGACCATTTTAAACCAATCGAAATACTACGCAGCCAAGACGTGGCACGAAGTACAAATTACAAATTTCTCCTTCTAGCTCCGCCATATTGACATTCGTCAACACTTTGGGAGGTTTAGTGAATGTGTGGATTTTCTTTTATTGTAGTGTGTTATTATAAAGAAGGTATGTTCAAAATGCATATGGAATATGCATATAATATTTTAAGCATACAAATAACGATATATTTTATTAAGTTCATTAGTAAAATTGACCGACTATTCGATAAAGTTTAATATTAACTGACAAGATGAGTCGGCTTCATGATTTTGATAGTCTTTCCTTACGCTTGGGGGATAAAATTATTTCACTTATATCATTGAATTGGTTTCTGTTTTTCCAAAGGAAAGGGTTGTTCAGTTCAGAGAGCCAGTCGGTGTTAATGACAATTTCGGCTGATATTAAATCAATATGTCAGTTAAAGATGGAATAGTAACCTCAGAATTTACGTTTCAAATTTTCTTTGTTCTAAAAATAAACTGGAATTTGCTTTCCAAAAAAACTTGAAATAATCATCTTTGTGATTTTCAGATACATATATTTAATTGTTAAAATGGGCAATGTTTTCGCAAACTTATTTAAAGGTCTTTTTGGAAAGAAGGAAATGAGAATATTGATGGTTGGATTAGATGCTGCTGGTAAAACAACAATTTTATATAAACTTAAATTAGGTGAAATTGTTACTACGATCCCTACTATCGGTAAGTAAATTTTTACAATTCCTAATGACACATGTGATTTCGTGATATGGTGAGATCATTTCCTTTGATGTTTGAATGAATATTTTGCATCGTTGCTTATATAGTAAGAATAAGACTAAGAGAAAGCCTTCTTTTTGTTCAAGCATTTATTGCATTTTGAAGTAACTGGTTCACCAAAACTTTATTTAGGACATTAAGAAGTATGAGGACATATTCTTCTTTTTTTGTCATTGGCATTCGTTACATTATTTTAGTTCAGCCACAACTGCACCCTGTTCATTTTACTAATTTTTAAAAATAATTCCTGACAATTCAATGCTAATCATAATTATTCTTAAAGATAGGAAATTTGTAAAAGTTAGTAGCCAGTACATTAAGACATGAGTTGTCTGTCTGATTTTGGTACAACATTCATTTATGCAGATCATTTTAGTTTCAATTAATAAGTATTGAATAAATTTTATTTGGTATCTTGAAAATAACTACGATTTGAGTTTACTAAAATTAGGGTTGGTTGTTTTAGGAAACATTTTATGTGTTTCTGTGTAAACAGAAACTTGCTTTAAGAGGGATGGTTGAAATGAGGTTCTTAGATCTTCAAGGGGATTGTTGTAAGCAAAATCTACTTCACCATCCTATTTTTATGTAGTAGGAAATATTATGCAATATAAATTTATAAGAGCAAAATCGTTTTTCTAACAATCATTTGAGTTCAACCTCTTGAGACCCAAGATTAAAGTATTTACTCCACATTTATGGTTGTTACCTTTCAATGATAAGTACCACTCATTGATACTGAAACTCAAGAAAAAAAATCCTCCCCCTTCTCAATTGATATAAGGGATGGTATCGTAGGTGATACCTCCTTGGGTTTACATTACTTCAAAACAAGATTATATTCGTATTATTCTTAATTCAAATTCACATCAAAGAATGACAAAAAAATCAAAATTGTACATTAAAAATCTATTGGGAAGTATGATAATCAAAAAAGCAGTTCCTATCAACATTAAAACAAAGAAATATTTTAAAATCAGAACATTTCACGAATGTCAAGTTCCTGCATTCTTTGTTAAAACATTTTGATCTGTTACTTTGAGCTTCCTTAGCACAAACTGGCAAATGTTTTGCTTCTTTCACTCTTTTGGCAGCGTGAGGTAAAGGCTCAACGAGTGTGTTTTCTAGTTGAAGTGGAAGGTCTTTCGTTTACTGTGGAAACAGGAGTGTCAGGAATGCTTGGACTAGCACAATGGCTTTGCTGTGGAGTACGTCACATGTGGGCTTGAAGATAGTGGCTGAGATTGACCAGGACCTGAATAAATTAATTGTTTCGCTCAGTTCAGCTTGAAGTTCTAATACTGGTTTATGTCTTTTCTACGGCATTCAGATTTCACGGAATCTAGTCGGTACTGTACCCAACCCGCTGCTGCTGCAAAGTCGAAGAAGTGAAATATTGTCCTAATAGTCCACTTACCGGTTCTTCTTCGCATGGCATATTTGCCAATAATACGATCAAGCAAGTTAATGCCTCCCATAAATTTATTATGGTTTTTTATAGCTACAGGTTGTGGCACTTCGACGTATACCTCGTTCAGTTTACTCCAGCGACGACAAGTTAAACAGCCGCATCAGTTGATGCAACATAAATTGGTTTGCTATCTAACCACTTCAGAACGGCAATCTTTTTGTCACTCCTTACAACATAATCGAAAGTACCTCTTCCAGCTTTTTGTAATGAGGCATCGGTCTTGAACAATGCCCGCGTATTTTTTTTCTTTGCATTTTGCCGTTGATATTCAGACACCCGATTTTTTATTAATGTTCCAGTTGCCTTGATTTCTCTTTCTAATAAATTGTCAAGAAGTGAAATAGATGTGAAATAACGGTCTATACAAATTGAAGAACCTGGGAGTATCCACAAGTTTGAGCACAAAACGCCCACCGAGATCCAGTTTGTCAGGTGTTGGGTACAAAGCCGATTCAATTGTTGTGCTTTTCCCTTGATATAAGTATAAATCAAGTGGAATACCATTAGGATTAGCCATAAGAAATAAAAATTTTATGCCTTTTGGATTTGGTTTGCGTTTTACGACCTGCTTTTGTTTACACTTACCAGTGAAAGGAATTATTTGCTCATCGATGGCGACTCGCTTATCTCTTTTATTTTCACGGCAGCTTTTTTCTATCGCTCAAACAATGGGACGTATTTTCCAAAATTTGTCGTTTTGTCTGGCATTTTGTGAAATTAATTAATCGTCCACAACTTTTAAATTTGTCCTTGAAAATAGCGATCACGAATCATAGTGTTCGGTATGTAGTATACTTTTGTTTCCAATGCCCAATACATCCTAATTCGTGGCAGACCAAGCACACTCATGGCCATTGAAATTCCAAAGCATTGTCTCAGTTCGTCAGGAGTCGTATTAATGATTTTCCTGTCCTTAATATGCTGGAAACAATTGTACAATCGGCCATTACAAACCGTTGTCAATATAATGAGCAAAATAATCTAAGCAGCTTTTGACAGTTACGTTAGGGTCGAATGACACGTCCAAATCATCTTCGTTCGGAGTAAAATCGAAGATTTCGGTGTGTTTCCATCGTGAGTTTAAGTTCCTAGATGATTGAAGAAGTATGCGAAAAGATGAAAGGGGTTCGTCGTCCGATTCATTCCATTTCGCCTCATTTGCGAGAGGAGCTTCATCCCTGGGGACTTCCTCTCGGCATGCTTGAAGGTCATTTTCACCATCACTGTTTTCTTCTTCCATACCTGACTCATCGTAATTGATCGCCCGTTCTATGTCTCTATCAGATAGAGAACCTGAAAATTATTAAAAAAATAATGAGGAATGCCAAGGTATCACGTATGATGATACTAGGAGAAAAACTTCGAATTTGTAATAAATAGTTAGACTTGTTTACGAAGCGTTTACTCGAAATGTTAAATTACAATCAAAACTATAAGATTTCAACGAAAAAACACAAAGATTATAACAAAAGTTAATATTTACCTTTCCGTGAATTCGCCTTGTCGGTTATGAAAAATGTTCAAACTTGCACTGACCTTAAACTGTTTAATTTTGACAGCTAGCAAGTAAAATAACGGGTGAGAAAACAAAAGAAACTCTATGACATCTATTAATCAACGTAATTCTTCAGTAATCCGATAGGTAACGTTGTAAAAATTTTAATGAAAGGTAACGCTAGTGATATCTGTGGTCTCAATAGGTTATGCAAGCCTAATTCTATTAATGATCTTGAAATTTGAATATTAAAATATAATTTTTCAAATGGTTGTGAATGTATGTATAACCACATATGTTGAAGTCTATTGCATAACATTCTATAGTTTAGTTTCCTCCAAAACTTGTTTCATTTAAATGCTGCAGAATAATCATTATGATTTATATATTTTACCTACATTTTCCAATAGGAAAAACCTATGAAAGTATAAGGTGCTAAGGATAAGCTAAGTGAACATCTATCAAAGAATTTTCTCAAAATGGATAATTTGATTTTATGGTGTACTTTTATTCACAAAAATAGTATTTAAATAAATAAGACTTTTTGTGGTACCTTCTTCAGTAAGTATGCTCTCAGTTATTCCAAGAGATGACAAGAAGAATTTGCGGGGATCTATTGTGATGATTTATATTCAGTTACATCTTTCAGTTATTCATCAAGAACATCAAAAGTACATCTATCTTATAAATGGAATTGTAGACTTGTTCTAAGATCTATGCTGCATACCAAAATTGAACTTTTGAATAAAAAACAAATCTAGAAAGTAATGGGTATGCAATTTTTCATTATATTTGTTAGCAAACATTCTGATGACTGCATCAAAAATAAATTTTACACAAAAAAATTCTTATTTCCAAAAAGAAAAATTTTCAATAAAGATGACAATCGTTGAGCAAAAAGCTGAAGGAGGTATATTTATTGTCAAAAAAATTTCCAGAGATGAAGGAATCTTATCGGTATTTAAGAAGACAAATCTGATAGAATCTAGCAAAGAAATACTACCAAAATAGAATTATTTTGGCAGATAATTTAAACAAGGCGTCGTGAAATATTGTAAAAGAATTGAGTAATACAGGGACAAGTCAAGTTTAACATCCAAATATAAAAAGTGATAATATCATTTGTGACCCATTGGGAGTGGCTAGTGAGTTTAATGAATTATTTTGTAGATGTTCGAAATGAACCATCAAAACAAATTCCTTTTATGGATTACAATGATATAAAAACAAATAATAGAACTATGTGTTTGTTTCCATATGTTGAGGAGCAATTGTTCTTGTTTGTAAACAGAAGATTAAAACCATCTAAAACCTTGCCGCCTTGATGACTTTCTGGGATTCCTTTTAAAAAATATTCCTCACAGGAGTCATCATTCCTTAGACTTTCTTGGAAAATTTGTCATTATTGGATGGTGAATTTTACAGAGTTGATGGTTGCTAAGGTGATCCCTCCTCCCCTTTATATAAGGGTGATGCTGAATCTATGGACAACTATCGTCCTGTCTCTCCTGAGCTGTCCAAGGTCTATGAATATTGTTGTCTTGATAGGCTTTCGAACTTTCAGGTCTGGTCTGGGAACAGTGGATGCAGCGTATCCATCATCAATCCTCTCTCTTCAAAAGAATATATATATATATATATATATATATATATATATATATATATATATATATATATATATATATATATATATATAACCTTTATTGAAGTTAATAAAATGAAGTTCAGCATATCCAAAACATTGATTTCAGATTTACGAAAGGCGTGCACAAATTGACTGACAACCAAAAATTCAACATTCAACATCAAGTTAGACAGCGCCTAACTAGAGTGTTGCCAATTTCGAAAACGTGTATAACTATCATAAAAATGACAACTTATTAGAGAATCGATTAAAATTTCTCGATCGAGTTTTACATTTGTCGGCTCTGAAATTCGAGAGAAATTGAATAATTTATATTCATCGTTCGAAATCTGCGTCTCGTCAAACGTTTCAATTGAAATTAATCATAACAGTAACATTTCATGTAACGAATGAGGTGGAACAAATGTGATATTTCATGTATATCTGGAGACGAGGAGAATATTCATGGAAAACTTTTTGTTCCAGAAATATTTTCGTTGTGTTTAATATTCAAATCATTGGGAACGATATTTTGATATGGTTTTCCATTCCTTTACAGAATTTTTGGGGATAGGAAAAATGAGGATAAGGAAATATTTTCGATGCATTCAAAACTCATTTTAAATATGGTCATTGTTATATTAAATTGAAATTGTTTATTGAAAGTCTAGATTTGCTAATATTTACAGGAAAAATGTGTCCCAGAACTCTCCAGAAGAATATACACATCCATCGCCTTTTTAGTCTCTATTCAAAAATAGTATCTGTAAGAACATTTAATATCACACGAAAATTCCAAACACAACGAAAGTTTGTATTTCAACAAAAATCAACTTCCTTCCCTCAGCATCACCTAAGTCGAAATTGATTATAGGGAAAGTGGGTTGAGTGGTATACCTTTGGAAAGGTATTTCAATTCTCTATTAAATGTGTTATCTTTATGATCATCTAATATTATACAGACAGTTGAAACACAACGAAAGTTATGTATTTCAACGAAAATTTGACAATGCCATACAATGATGCAAACGATTCTCGAAATCTCTTCTAACATTACAAAGAACTTCTGGTGTAAGAAGTCTGCATTCGATGACGATTCTTTTCCCCAGCTCTCCAAAGTGTCCAAGTTGTGTAGCATAAACTCTCGATTTAAGATAACCCTATAAGAAGAAATCTAAAAGACTCAAATCAGGTGTCCTGGCTGGCCACTGAGCTATTCCTCTTCTGCCAACCCATCAACCTGGGAAATTTGCAATCAAATATTATCGAGCACGAACATCAATATATGTAGGAACCTCATCTTGCTGAGAACGTATCTCATTGTCTGAAAGAGTTTTATTTTCCAAAGTTTCTTGAGACTCAAATTTATTAATTCTTCTAACAACTGCGAATAAGTGTCTTCATTGACATTACCTTCGATGAAGAATGGACCTCCAATAGGGTTTCCATAAGTTCCACTCCGAATATTTAAATTCTGAGTGGTTTGTGTGTATGCCTGTGTGAACCAATGAGGATTCTGGATATCCATATATCGGCAATTATGCCTATCCACTTCACCATTTAGAGTAAGGGTCTCTCGTCAGAAAAACAGGTAGTAATAGAATATGTAGATTATTGTTAATATGTTCACTTGAAATTTCACAAAATTGTAAGCGGCGATCAAGATCGTCTTCGTTCATTTCATGAACTAGTTCAATTGTTTCATTCCGTATAGGCCGATGTTAAACTGTTCAACTGTTGTGCTTTTCCCTTGATATAAGTACAAATCAAGTGGAATACCATTAGGATTAGCCATAAGAAAAAAAAATTTTATACCTTCTGGATTTGGTTTGCCTTTTACGACCTGCTTTTGTTCACACTTACCAGTGAAAGGAATTATTTGCTCATCGATGGCGACTCGCTTATCTCTTTTATTTTCACGACAGCTTTTTTCTATCGCTGAAACAATGGGACGCATTTTCCAAAATTTGTCGTTTTGTCTGGCATTTTGTGAAATTAATCCATCGTCCACAACTGTCCTTAGTTGAAAATAGCGATCATGAGTCATAGTGTTCGGTATGTAGTATACTTTTGTTTCCAATGCCCAATACATCCTAATTCTGTACTGTATTTTGTTAGCCACCGAACTCGCAATTAAAAATTTATTCATCAAATATAAAACATACCGTTGTTGAACCTGTTTTTCAGGCCTGACAAGAGCTGCCTGCCTGCTATGCACGCAGCCGTCAAGAGTCACAATAGTGAAATTAAGCAGGATGCCGAAAAACGAAGCGGCAGACTGCAGTTTTGTCCTTATTAGGAACTCATCAGTGTCGCATATCGCTTCTCAGTCCTAACCAACCACATCGGAATCTTTAGGGGTGCTACTAAAGAGCCGAATTATTTCAATTTTTCCTCATAGAGTCAATTGCTTTTTGATTCTAATGATTACTGAAAAGTTTATGTCATTGACGCTTAACGCTAGTGTCAATTAATTACTTTCATGGCACTCTTATTATTCAATTATATAATCAAATAATATTTCCATGTGAGACCAAAACATTGAAAACAGAAATTTTGTTATGAAATTTGAATAAGATTCTTTTCTCTCATAATTTTTTTCAATATGTTTTTTATTAAGGAAAATATAGACAATTGTTCCTGCTTATCAATTCTTGGTAGGCTAAGCTTGAAATTCAGACTTCAGTCGAGTATCTTATAAAATGTGACTCATCAACCTGTAGGACTGTCAGAATTTTAAATCCTCATCCTGCGAAGACTGGGGTGTCTTCATCTTGAATGGGATAAACCGTAGAATATGTCCACATTCATAATAATATCTTCTTTGTTCTCTTCAGTATCGTAACAACTGAATAAATTCTTTTTGAAACATGACCAAGAGTTAAAATAGTGACATTAAACTTCACACAATTTGGCACTGAAGACTTCTGGTTTCAACAAGTGCCATCTGCCACGTCACATTCTGCCTGTGTTGATGCAAAATTCTGCAAGGGATCTTTCCTGATATCTTGCGAGATATTCTATGAGCGCCTCGCTGTCCGGTTTTCAAAAGATTGATTTTGAACCCTGCAAGAGGACGTGCTGCAAGATATGCACGGAAGAGTGGACGAGAACTCGCTCAATATGTATGCTGCTCGCCAAAGAGACTGCTCAGATTTTATATTTTTTAAAACTGATGAAAAAAATCTCGTTATATATCCTTCTCCCACTGTTTTTTTGCATAGTATCATCTTGGTTTCCCTCTTCGTTTTCGATTGAATTTGTGATTATTAATTTTCATAAATGAATAATTTTCCTGCTTCGTTGTCCATAACTTTCTATACTGAACGCGTTCTCTAAGTCTGTATTTCAATTATCTATAATTAGCCAAAACGCCGTGGCACTCTTGTAATCCAACTATAAAATCAACTTGTAATATTTTTATGAAAGACCAAAATGATGAAAAACTGAGAACTTTGTCAAAAAATTCGGTTTGTGGGGTTTGAACAAGTTTCTGAAAAACTTTTTCTCTTCAGTATGATGCAAAATATGGACAATTGCTCTCATGTTCATCAATTCATAGTAGGCTTGAAGTTCAGAATTTAGTAGAGTATATTAAAAAAAAATGTGACTCATCAAACTGTAGGAATTTTCGGGTCCCCATTCCTTCAAATAATGAAGAAATGGGTGTCTCCATTTTTAATGGAATACACTGTAGAACATGTCCACATTTTCAATAATATTTTCTTTATAATCTTCAGTATCGTTACATCTGAATAAATTATTCATGAAACACGCGTAAGAGTTGATAAAATGCCATTAAACTTCACATCATTGGAAAGAATTGCATTTTAGCATGAATCTAATTTTTGTAGTATTAAGCTCATGAGCGCCTTACTATCACAGGTTGCTTTTAAAACCTAACATCTATTATCCTAATGGGCTTTCCCGAAAGAATGAGAGGCTTAGGCATAGTTGTTAATGGGATATCTAGATCTTTCCCGAAAGAATGAGGCTTAGGCATAATTGTTGATGGGATACCTAGATCGTAGCTTGGTGAATCTAATTTCTGTGCAATTTACAGAATTTGAAAAAACGGTACAAAAGTTTTCTTGAATATATTGAAAATTTTATAAGCAAAGTTATCTGGTTGACCAGTTTAAGAAATCTTTCTCAGCAAAAAATCTTGTTTTGAACATCATGAAACCTGAATGATTCGAAAACTATATAACTTTCACATGTTCATTTGAATAACATTTATGTTTTGAAATTTATGCAATCTTTTCTTTTTGTAGGGTTCAACGTTGAAACTGTAGAATATAAGAACATTAGTTTTACGGTGTGGGATGTTGGTGGTCAGGACAAAATTAGGCCGTTATGGAGACACTATTTCCAGAACACACAAGTAAGTTTGAAAGAAATAGAAATTGTAACCATTTCTCGTTATAATAACTATAATAAGAGCACCATTTTTCGACCCAATACTATTTTTTTCGTTAAAAAGATTTTTCTAATGATAAATTAAAGTTAGTTATTAAGTTTTTCAAAATCTTTGATATTCAATATCTCCTTACTCAGGAATTATTCCTATATTCTGCGGAAATTTTTGAATAGAATTAAACAGCCTGCAGCTTTTATGTCTAGAGGTATTTAAGGTATAATGTAAACATGTCATTTGAATGTAAACCGTAGGTATTTTTTCTCTTCAAAAATATGTATAATGTGCATTAGGTTTTCCTATACTCGACTTGTTTTAATTAATAGGCGAAAATTTCCCAACATTTTCCCAATTTCATCTAGTGGTTTTTTTTTCAGTTTACACAGCAATAAGTGAAATCTCTTTTATTGTGTTATTCTCATTGTTTAAGTCTACCTAGCGATCGATGCCTTAATATATCTATTACTTCAATCGTATATTTTATTCCTTGTTGCTTACAATAAACTACTATCAATGAGAGTTTTCTTAGTGCAGGTAATTGGTTTCATGTGGTTGTCTTCAATAGATACCCGATTAGAATATGTTGGTTCTTCTACATCCGCTTCAATCTATTTTTCTAATATTCAATATCATCCTATTTTTTGAAGTATTTCGTACTGCATCACCAGTTTTGTAACTTTAAACATTACTATACACACAAGTATTGTTATAGTGAGAGTACCAACATAGAGTAAAAGTAATTTCAATGACTACTGTATGAACTGATATAGAACATACTAAGTGAAATTGGGAAAATTGTATTTTGAAACCGTTTGACAAAAAATTTTTTGTCCAAAAAATCGAGTATCGTCAACATTTCAACTCTAAAATTGGAAAATCTAGCTCAAATTTGTTTGTGGCAATTTGTTTTGATGAATTTTAACAACATTTTTAAATTCTTTTTCTTTAATACTAACAATGAACGGTTATGTAATTAGAAAATTGGGCTTCTTCAACTATATATCGCATGTCATATCCTTATAGTGTCTGATTTCATTCATTTTGAAAAATTAATTGTGGGCCGATATCGAACTTTATATAATTATTTAATGCTGACAAGGTAAATACCTAGATTAGTAGAAAAAATACTAAAAGATATGGACACTCAAGAAACAATATTTTGATCTTAAAACTTTGGAGGCATTAAATTACTGTTTTAATTTCTAGAAGTAATGATTTATGCGGTATTAGATTGAGTGAATATTGATTGAATTAAACAAATCAGGTTTGCAAGGTTTTTGGAGAAGGTAGAACTGTTAGGGATACAAACTGTCATCAATTCTTTCCATCAGTATGACCTCTTCATACAAAAAGGGAAACATGAGGTATTGCTCCTTGAGCGTCAATATAACTGTAGAATTGAGGAACTTATTTATTTTTGTAATCACAGAATGGAAACGAAATGAATTGTTCAATATCAGCATATCATGAATAATTTTTATTAATAAATTTTTGAAATATATAAATGTATACATAACCTTATATTGTTAATATCCTTTAACTACCCACATGGTCTGTCTCTAACACATGTTAGGCCTGGGTGGCAGCATATACAACATTAAAAAATCGTTGTGTTTAATTATGGTTTATATTATTATTATTACTATCGAATTTACCCTAAGGTGTTTTGCACTCCCTTTAAGGTGAACATTCACTGATCCCAGATATCTTCGATATCAAAAGGATTCAGCTCTGATGTGACCCTTTCCAGGTTATCAGGTCATGGTGGCGTAGTTGGGTGTTGAGTTTCCCATATACTTCCTGACGGTTGTAGCTGTCGCCAACAGTACCGCTTTCTGCATGGGTTTGTACAGATGTTTGTTCAGTCCCAGTTCCTTGAGGTTCCTTTATAAATTCTTCAGTATAATTCCAGTTGTAGACATTATCATTGGAAGTGTTTGAACAGATTTCATTCTCCACTGTTTTCTTATGCTTACTTCCAGATCTCGATACTTCGCAATTTTCTCGGCATGTTTCAGCTCCAAATTGTAGTTGGGAATTGCGACATCTATCAAAGTTGCTTTGCTGCCCTGGAAATTTTATTTATAAGTATGATCTCAGGTCTATTGTGCGCGACTCGTTGATCGGTGAGAAATGTTCGGTTCTAGTACAGTCTATAGTTTTCATTTTCAAGAATTAGGTATGGGATGTATTTGTAGTATGGATGGAACCTTAGTTGCTTCCGTGAGCTTATGCTTTTGTGTCAATTCCTGGTGTACGATTTTGGCCATCGCGTCGTGTCTCCTTATATTCTGTCGACGCGAACATCTGACATCCACCTGTTATGTGTTGTATCGTCTCCGAAGTCTGGCATCCGTATCTGCATGTCTGTGGCTACAGATGCGTCTTTGGCGATGAATTTTAGATAGTTTCTAGTTGAAATAACTTGGTCTTGTATTGCTAAAAGCAACCTTTCCGTCTCAGGAAACATCTGTCCGGAGGTCAACCAGTAGTTCGACGCAAATTTGTCGATATGTGCCCTATCGGCATCGATGGGATGTCTCCCGTGTAGCGGTTTTTCCTTCCACATCTGTAGTTTTTCATCGTTGGTTTTGTGACGAGTCCTATGTTCGTGTTCGTTTAGACGTGAAGGAGTTGAGTCATCTATTTCGCAGATAGTTCTATGAAAAATGGAAGTATTAGCTTTTTGTTGGAAATAGTCTCGCAAGTTAGATATCTGCTGATCCAACTGCTTCGTGATATCAGCTAGTCCTCTGCCTCCTTGAGGTTTCGGCAATGTAGTTCTTTCAATAGCGCACCTTTCGTTGTAGATTATCGATATCGGTGTTGCTCCAGGCCATTATTCCAAAGAAATAATTCAGGATTGAGCATGCATAAGTGTTGATTGCCTTAAACATTTTATTGCTGTAAATATTCGTACGAGGTAATTGTCTAACTCTCTTAATGAATTCGTTGGTTAAGTCTTTTGTCATTTTTTTGAGATCTATTCGTAGTGCTTGTCTTATGCCCAGATTTTTTTTAGGTCTCTCCTTCGATCATTGCGGTAATATTTTGATTCTCTCCTATCTCATCTGCGGTTCCCTGTACTTTTTCTCTAATTGTACTAAGGCTGCGACATTTGTCGGTAGGGGAGTCAGCGAACCCCCCTGAGTTATTATTATTATTATTATTCTTCAAGGTGTTTTAGAAAGACGCTGGTTGTAAGTAGGTAAACATTGTTAACCACCAGACGTCACAGGTGCATTAATTCTTCAATTTAGTCCTTAGTTTCCTGTAAACTCACTTTTTTTGACCTTTGTTCAAACGAAAAAAATTAAGATTGAAAAAGAATAAATTAAAGATGCGATGTTCGTAAGGTCTGAGAGGCTGCGTAATTTTTAAAATCAACACAACTGTCCAAAATCGTGTTCGCCAGCTCTACTATCTGAACTAATTGTCTCAGTGCAAGTAAACTAACATTTATTGAAAGCACACAATCTCTCCTGCATGTGAAAGGGCAAATTGACAAATCAACACAGCCGCTTAGCCCCTACGCTAAAAACAAATATACAGGTTTGTTTTATAACACAAAATTATTAAAGCAAAAATATATTCAGTATTATATGTATTTATGTCCTATTTCGAATATCAAATTTTGGGAAGGGACGAATATATTAACCACACTATCTGAAGTTTTTGTGATACGGCTGTGCAAAAACATTTATGATTAATTGAACATTGAACAATAAGCATTTTCCGTAATGGTTATTAATTTCAAGTTATAAATTGTTCTATTTTACATTTTTCTATTTGCAGGGTCTAATATTCGTAGTTGATAGCAACGATAGAGAACGTATAGGCGAAGCAAAAGATGAACTTATGCGTATGTTAGCTGAAGATGAACTCAGAGATGCTGTACTACTTATTTTCGCTAACAAACAAGATTTGCCAAACGCGATGAACGCAGCCGAAATAACTGACAAACTGGGACTCCACTCATTGAGAAATCGCAATTGGTATATTCAGGCAACCTGTGCGACTAGTGGAGATGGGCTCTACGAAGGTTTGGATTGGCTGTCCAATCAGCTCAAAAATGCCCACCATTAGTACAGTGTTTCGTATCAGTCACCCAGATGTGATTGTGTATCAGACTTTAAGTGTTACTTTACCATATGTTGCAACATTTCGACTGTTTTCTTCTGCCCAGTCAGTCTCCTATTTCCTTACTGTTTGCCAACATACTATCCTTGGTCAATAAATTTATTAACGTAAGTTAGGTCTTTTTTTATCAGTTAGTGCATGTGTATGTGGTCAAACAGTATGCTTAGAATAACTTAAGTATTATTCACTCTCATATTTTATATTTATTTCGGTATTACAGATCTACGTTGTACATCTTAGGTTTTGTAAAAGGCACTTGTACAGTCTATTTGTGTTAATAAAAATAATTGAAAAAGGTAGTTTGTAACATATGGTAGGTTCCCTGTTTTCCACAGGTGACAAATTCAATACATGTTTGATTCTAAATAACTCCGTCTTTTTAAAGGTTCAAATATTTGATTTCATTTACTGAACACCATTATGTTTTAAATACTTTCAGATGAGATTGAAGATGCAGGTACATATTGTTTTTCATTTCATCTAATATATTTCGAGTATTTGGTTGAATAAGCACTACCTCAGAATATTAGGTTTAAAAATTCTGAATGTCTGCAGGATAATTATTCCTAATTTTTGATTTATCCTAATGAAAAGAATTGTACTTACATCATCTCATTTTAAATTCTTTTGTGAATGAAATTATTCAGAGTTATTTAAAATAATTATGTATAAAAATTTTGCAACAAGTTTGAGCTTAGCTCGAGCATAAGATTTTTATTGTTCAAATTTGCAGATAATTTTATTTGGACAACTTAGTAGTACCCTCTGATTTTTGAACCAACAATTGATCACTCCTAAATCTAAGTAACTTTTTGGTGGAGCAAGTTAAAATTTTCACTTGTATCTTTCGGCTAATTGATTTTCGTTGACATTCCCGTTTATCATGCTGTATATCAAATAAATTTATACTATTGAAATTATTGTCTATAATTTATATTATGCATAATTAAATTGTATCCGAGAATATCCATCCCTTTATTGAGTTAACCCATAGAATGGTGCAGTTGTATGAGAGATGAGTTCTCTTCATATCATTGTTAATGTCATTTCAATTCATTACCTCAGAAAACAAATTTGTTTTGTTCATTTCAATCACCCGTCAATATGCAGTGATTATACAGAAACAGGTTTCCACCTAAGTGTATATAATAAAAAAATTCACATTAAGAATATACTTGACTTCACTAAAATTATGTCGTTCTGGAGAACTCTAGAAAGCCAGCCACAATTTTCAATTTTAGATTACCTTGGCGCTTGAGGTAGTAGCGATTTATATTTGAAGGCTTGTATTTCATTCACCAATGTATCAGGTTAAGTTCAGGCAAAACTTTGCAGTTATTTTGTTTTCACTGGTGGACTATAACGTGGTGACTAATATAGTGAATGTAAAAATTATTTGAAAATTTTATATTGGATGGCAAGAATTCCAAGAAAACTTAATTTCTATTGGTTTAGATCATAAAAACAAAGATTATGAACAATCTTTCAATTCCTACTCTACTGCTGTTATAATTCATAAATAAGAAAGTCAGTTTGGCACAACACCAGCTAAGTCCTAAAAAGAGCTCTACTTGTGTAATTTAGTGATGACCCATAAGCTTGTTTTGGGGAGGCCATTGTTTCTGTTTCCACAAACGTTTTACTAGCTGTTTCTCTAATCTATAGGCAGCTGTGATGTATATGTATATGTATATAAAATCCTGAAGTAGCAAGATCAATAATAATAAGTTGATGGTGGAATGTGATTTTCGTCGAGTTAGATTGGCTTCATTTGAAAACATTGTATCCAGTTAGTGTTTGAAAAATGAAACTACTTATTTTCTAAATTTTTATAGTTCTGTGTTAATGTCGTGTGCTCTGAGTCTAGGCTAGTTGAAAGATAGAGCGAGATTTGGGGTATTTGATGTCAAGCCAATCTTGAACATTTTGGTGAATCTGCAGGCAAAAAAAGATAATACTTATCAGAAGAAACAGGAATAGAAGTTTACTATGGAGATGCACGCATGAAGTGTACAGCGGATGGCGGAGGATGGTCGTAGAACGGTGGGCTTCCATCTCTTCAAAAGAACCTGTGACTGTTTTCTAGTTGAAGCTCCTAAAAGCACCTTATATTAGACTGATTTTTAGTGAAACTCGCAGGAGTTGGTCATGGGGATGAGCGCAGAGTGTCATGAATATCGTGAGGGTCTGGGTGAACGCCAGAAGTTGGAAGTGTTGGTTTTTCTTAAAAAAAGAGGTCCTTCAATATGTATGGTTTCACACTTTTCATCGCGGAAAAGATTTTTTGAAATTACTCAATACATCGAGTATATATTACAAAATTTGAACCTGCATAGGGGCTTTTTATAACTGACGAGACTTGAATCAAAAAGTCTATTTGCGTGCATTCCAACTTGTAATGAAGCCTGTTGGAACACGTGTATCGTGGCAACGGTCAGGCGGACTTCTTTTTACGTTGCGATAAGAAGTAGAGACAGTAAGTGCTTCGTTGTCATAGGCCAAATACATCAATAGCAAAGTATCTTGAACTATACAATACGAATTCGCTAAGGAACGCCAGTCAGTATTTTTTTAAAGAACAAATGAACCGACATAGCACCTAATAAGTACGAGACCGATAAAGTTTAATAGTATTACCAAAATAGTGCGGAAACTGCAATATCATCTGATGAAGCTACATTTTTTATGTGAGAGGCGATTGGCTTCGTCTTGCACTATTTCAAGTGAAATATGGTATAAAGTTATTTCACTAAATTATCACCATCTTACATATAGAATGTTACATAAGGAGGCAGTCCTTTAGATCTACCTTTATGGTAGACCATATGGACATAGAAGAATTTAAATGTTGAGGAATTGACGTATTTTTTGTTTACCACAAATGTATGTTGTGATTTCGGAAATTCGAGCATAGATGATCCTACGATAATCGTAGGATTGCAAGATATATCCGACTTCTATTTTTCCGTTCCTCTTCTAACAATACTTTGTTCTCCTTCCATTCCATTCTCGGTGAAATTGACTTTTTTCCAAATTGAGACAAAACATGGAAAATTTTATAGAAATTATCTTGATTTAAAAGAATTCAATAATCAATCATTTCATCATGTCTTGGAACTCAAATGATTTTTTCAAAATAATCCAGAGGGGCTACCGAAAACCGAAAGTATAAAATCGTATGAAAGCTCCAATCTATTTTATTAATAAACGATATGATGAAACGTGCATTTTCAGGTACGTAACTTTGAAATCTTAATGGCTTCGAATTATTCACAAAATTTTCCATTTTCGTATTCCATATAATATGAAATTTGAAAGGAAACCTATATCTACGTTGAAGATTGCACTTCACTAATTTTCTTCATCTATAAAACAATTGATATTTTCTATCCATAATCAATCTGACAACACTGCGTGTTTAGTCTGACGCCTCTGGCGGTGCCCGAAAGCAGGCACCAGCTGCAAGTTACGGACAACAATCATCGTTCGCCGGTCGCCGGGTTGGCGTGGTGACACTAGATTGTAGAAAGAAAACAAACACTAAAAACTCTATTGTTCAAGTGGGCGAAATATTGGGCTTACCAAGATTTGCTTCAATACAGGGAATCGTGGCCACAGTTTTTAGGGTTAACCGTTTCGAAGGGTTTTTTAATGAATAATTTTATGCATTTGAAGTAGTTTACAGTTCAGAAACTGAAATTATATCTTATGAGAACCTAGAAGATTACAACACTATCGTAGGTATTTAATAAATATTTCGATGGAAAACTATTCATTGAATGTTACTTTTCTTATATCAAAATTGTCTTGTAGTTATTGTTTCAAATGCTATGGCATAACCATTCTTACTGGTTGCAACTCCACTATTTCAAGACTGAGGGCGCCGTCACTATGATGTATGCCAGTAAGACCCTTTTTCTACACATGGTTTAGTATTGAAGGAGTTGAAAGTCTTCACAATTATCGAAAAGGCGAATCCAAGAATGTCTGCAGTTGACTATAAGTGGAATTCGAAGATGTCATTCGAAACGATAGGTGCAGTCTAGTTGACTCATAAAACGAAAAGACAATTATTTTGTCGTAATGGCCAGATAAAGAAACGATTGCATAATAATATTGGATTTGATAAGATGAAAACTTAGTATGTGGAAGATACTATGGTGTTTGAAAGCATTAAGGTACCTTTTGATACTCCTTTTTCGTGAAATCTGGACCCACCCATGAAAAGGGGGTTTCAGCTGCAAAATATATCGATTGTTCCTCATTTAAGGCTAAAACAGTTAACTGATGAAAGTGAAATATATTTTTTATTGATTTGGTATCATTTCTGGAATCTTTAGTGTTTGTATGTTGCGAAATTCTTTTGTCAAAACCTCAAAACCTCTAACTTTGTTGTTCGAGCATCGAAAGGTAATATGGCGTAATAACCAGACGACTAAAAATAGAGACATAGTCATTTCGTACCGAAGAAAACTCTTTTTTTTAGACAAACAGGAGGAAAATCTTCAAAAAGATGCACCCCGGAAACGGGGCCAATGTCGGATTTTTAACGACTAAAAACCTCCTCTTGGGGTTCCAGCCCGAAGGCTATAGTCCCCATGTAGAAAGAAAAGTGGCGGAAGAAAAAGGTAAACTCGGATGGGATGTCCGAGGGGAAGGCTGGGCGTGGAAGCCCGATCCGCAAGCGTAGCCGATAGATAATTCAAAATATTCGTACTGTTTCAATCAACAATGGCTGGGCAAGGAATATTATCTCCACAAAAAATAAATTATTGGAAAGAACTATTGATGGTGTTTCACTTATTTATGATTCAGTAGAAGCTCATAATTCTGAACAACTAAAAAGGTGGCTCAAATGTCATGGGCATCCGCAAAAAGGAAAAAAAGTTAACTGATTGGGGGGTAAAGCGTCAACGTTTGTTTACTATCTAGAAACTTATAAACGAAATTAATATTTGCTATCGATAATATCAATTCATTTGTAGTAATTGAAAATTGAAAATTTTGAGTAATATTTATGGAAGTAATTAATATTTTAAGGCTATATATGACATTGATTAGGCAAACGTAAATACTGAATTGAATATGTCTCATAGTTTTTATCATGAATTAAATGTTTAAAATTGGACAATATATAAAAAATCATGATATATACAGAGTCAAAAAATGCAATTAGGAATAATGTATCAGTGGACCAAACAGTTGACAAAGAGACACACCCAATCAAAGTCCAAATGTATTGAGTCAAATAATAAATTATCCAAAGATTTGGCAATTTGATGTGATTTGATTATTTTTCTTCGATATTCCAGACAAGGCTTTTGAAAATTCATTAAATAGTATGTTTGGTTTTGTATCGTGTATTACTTTTACACACTCCATAACAACACCGTTTTGTTGTACCTTTTCGTACAGGCAACATAATTATGTTATGTTGACTTAGTACTTTATTTTTTCACTTTTTCTAAAATTATTCAACTTGAAGTATTATTTCAATTTCTGACACACGAGGAGCGGGCACTGCAACACAGGTTGTTTAAAAAAAAACAGTATGAAAAAGATGTCTGATGCTAACGCATGCGCACAAAGAAAGGGTGTCTATTGGCAACTCTTGAGAACCGAAAATATAAATTGGTCACCTGTCTCTTCTAGCGTCTGCCGCTATAAAGTTCAGAGTTTTTTTTCTTTCTAGCGTTAAAGCTGAGAATCACGCGACCTTCCGAAACCGCATAAAAATGCTCTAATGAAAAGGATCCTTCAGAGTTATCAAAGTTCGACCAAAAACGGTTGTTTCATCTTCGTAGATTTTCTCGAACAATTGGAGAACAAGTATGGATTTCCATAAATTGCAATAGTATCGCAACATCCAGAGTGTTTATAAGCATTAGATGTAAAGCCTAAGGGCGCCACTTTATTCTCGAATTCAAGAATTCTAGTATAGTCTAATCCGATGAGAGACCAACTTAGACACAAACGCCTGAAATTTATATGCCAGACTTAAATAAGATATAGAAATGTTCTGTTAGAACGATAATTATTCAAAATCAATTTCATTATTTCATTCAACGACAATAACCAACAAAAAAATTGCTCTATATGTTTAGGTGATAAGTGTGACATTTAATGTTGCACAACACGTTTCATATATTTTATTTACACCATTTTGAAGAACACTTTTATTACAGTGGCATTTTATGAATTATTGGTCCCAAACTTCTCATCAACTAATCTTTCTTAGAGACAGCTCATCATAGAACACATCTTTGAAATTAATAAATTTCTCTTTGCATTATCGTATCTTGTTCCTAGCAAATAGTATGCTTATTATTGGGTGTTATGTCTCTATCCAAATAAATCATCAAGAGTTTGGTCTTGTTTTATGCCTGAAAAATTTCTAATGCTTTTCTTTGGCTTTATCAAATCTTGAAATATGTACAGCCAGAGTTTTTTCAACGTGATATGAAACTGTATAAATCGACATTCCATGAATTTGCTATAATCGCTCGGTAAAACTAGGCAAAGTCCGAAAAAGCATAGTTTGCTTTTGACGTTTGGTTGAAAAGTTATAGATACTTACTTCTAGGTTTGCCTAAAAAAACGTCATTCAAAGAAAGAAATTAGAATTCGTTTCGAAGCTTGTTGAAATTCGTTCTTCAAACCCAGGATAAACTAGTCAAACCGCGAAGACGCTTCAAATCGAGCTTTGGCATAGACATATAGACCTCTACGGTTAAGATGAGATCTAGGCTTGCCGCAAATTGAACCCAATTCTCGCATAGCACATGCCAAACAATGACTTAAAATCAGAGTCATAAATGAAGAGAAAGAACAAAAAAAAATTTGGATTCAGCTAGAATGAGTACTCGAGAAGTTCAACCTGTTTCAAGGTGTTTGCGATAGTGATTTCAGGCATACTTTTTCTTCAGCAGAGAAAAGTTTATTGAAGTACGCGAACTGATATAAAATAATATCACACTTAGCGAATGCAATGCCCAAAAACATATTGGAAGTGAAGAAAGTCCTGAAAATCAATCATCAAAACGTATATTTATATTATTTGTATATTTAGCAGTGGTTTGATTCAAAATTGAATATTAAAGCTTATTTTATTACTTGAGTAGGTATTCAAAGTTTTCACCACTTAATCATCGAAATAATCAATTAGGCGTCAAAATACATACTTACTAAAGTAATTAATTGATATTATTGGTGTCAACCTTCAAAATTCTCCAATAAAATTTGATAACTCAAAGATCTCCGATAGATTCCGCAAATCCATATGTCATTTGTGTAAATCTTCCATATCTGTGGACATCATTGTCGCTGTTTCTTTATTTCGTCTCAACTTATCACATGAATTATTATACTTACAATTCTTTAACTTTGGAAATCTACTCAATCGCGGTGTAAATTGACACATTTTATGTTGCTTCCTGAATAAAAGTCGTATTCAATGTGTTTACACACATAGCGGTAAATTTTGAGCAATATCTTATATTGAGATATAATGTACATCTGGATTAGTATACAATTGTGTACTGGAGTGTCACTTGATTTTGTTCACAGCATCGAGTAGGCACAGTGAGGCTTTAAACGTTCTTTTCATTTACATCTACCTTTTGTCTTCGTTTCCCAGTCTTCTGTATCAGTTCCTTGAAGGCTGCCACACCTATTTGTACATATATACTGTAACGATATCCAATCGTCCCTGAAGCCGACCCTGTCACTGCCCGGCAGAATGGCGCGTTTTCGGGAGATATCGAGAAAGATTTAAAGGTTTCAGCGCGCCGTATTACGAAGAAATCAGTGTTGCCGTTTCCGGAAGGTTCTCGAGCGAAGATCTGGAACAGAGCCGAAGTTATGAAAATGTTCTAGAACAATTCTTACTTGTATATAAGAAGAGAGCTCGAAGCACAGAAAATTCAGTTTGAATACAGAGCGCGAATAAGTGGACAAAGTGTTAGAGATAAATTAAGAAGTATTGATTGTGTTATATAAATTAGTCATTTAGTTTAGTGTTATAATTGTTCAGTCTACGTGTAAATAAACTAGTTAGAGTTTTGTAACGTTGAAGTGTTTGATTTGAACCCACAAATAATTTCAAGAACTAAGAAACGTTACAATACATATGCTTGGCATCTTCCAACGAATTGATACGAGTATTAGTAGTTTGGCTTGTTGTGAATGGGTATGCAACACTGACGAGCTCCAACGTGAATAAAATTTGTCTAATGCTCGTATTTAGTACATACGAATGGATTGCACCACTACTATTGTGGCTCTGGTCGACGATGATTATGATGAGTAGGGGGAGGGGGGGCACTTTGATACACAAAAATTCAATCTCTTTTTTGAGGACCATAAACCATTATATTTAAATATTTGTTTTGATGTGTGCATTGGCTGATATGTCAGCTTATATTTTGGCTACGCAAAAACCGCAAAAACTGGCAACGTATAGAGATAAACTCATTTTAAGAAAAAATCATTTTTGTATCATTCTGCCCCACCAGTGGGGCACTTTGATACACGGGGATGGGGCAGTTTGATACGTATTTTAGATCCATATGAAATGCAAATTTAAACTGACTAATAACCCAATATAAACTGTATTTTTACTTAAAATTAAGAAATAAAACAATTTTATTGATTGAGATCGCAAAATACTTTTTATTCAGAGTGCACATTAGCCATAATCAGTCTCTTAAGTTACTTAAGGAATAAAATCACAAAAAACAATATTGTCATCATACAACAAAACTAAATTCTCTGTTATTTTCTTAATTATATAATCAGTTATATACTTACTAAGTAATCAGACTTTAACATTGAATATTGTTAATGAAAATATAATATTAAAACCTTCTATCGTAATTAACAATGTTTTTCTTAAAAATTAAACAAACATAAAAATTTAACAAAAATAATCATAAAACTCTCATATTAAAATTACAAAACAATCTACTGGACATTATATCGAGTTAAACCTACCGAAAATGAATAAAGCGACGATGTTCGAGATGTGCCTTTGGAGAAAGTTGGTTTTGGTAATTGCAAAACTACATCTCTAACATCCACACTTGCTTTGTCTTCCACAATTGGAAATATAAACTTAGAAGACCCTGCTTTTTTCTGAGATATAATACTTCATATTCTGTCACACTATACTTAAATACAACTTTGGCTATGTAGTGAATCACAGTTTTCTTCTTCTCAAATTTAATTAGCAGAAAATCTCCAATATTTATGTGTTCAGGATTAACTGGTTCTTCATTAATTACCTCTTCTTCCGATTCCGACGGCATTTCAATGTCTTCACTATCACTCGTCATCACGACTTCATCTTGACTAGAATCGGAATCTATTTCTGAAGGCAAAGAAGTCACTCTCGTTTTCTTTTTTGGCTCAGTTAATCCCAACAGATTTTTCGCTGTTTTCAATTCTTTTGCATGCTGTTTTGCTTTTTGTAATTCACTTTTCCTGTTCTTTTCATTACGTAAGCTTTCTAATCTATTTTTTCTGGTGTTTCAGTGTATATTCTTGATCGTCCCTTTTTCTTCCTTTTCTTTTTAAGACACTGTCAGTAATCGCCTTTTTGGATAAGGTCTAACTACTTCAGGAGTAAGAATAGCCTTTGATGAAGAAACATGTAAAGGATCGTCAGCATCAGACACTGAAACTGGGTCGGCATCCAAAGTAGGAGTTTTATTTTGTTCTCTATCAACAACCTCATTATTTTGACTTGCTTCTGAGTCTACAAAATGTAAATCTTGTGTGTTGTGAGTGTTCTCATCTGTCAAATCGTGATAACCTGTGCTGAAAATGTCTATCGGTGCAAAGTCGTCGTCGCCAAATACCAGTTTATTAATTGGCCATATTCCAGGTTTGGAAAACCACCTATGATATTCTTTGGTGTAAATGATTCCAAATATGCTAATTTGGACAGTTCAGCAATGTTGTATATGGTCAAAGTTTTTCCAACATTTTGAATGTGCCAGTCGTTGAAAGCTATCTTCAATTTGCCTTTGAAGGGTCCGAACACACTGACATCAAGCGGTTGCAATTTGTGCGACGTGTGTGGGGGAAGACTCAAATAAACAATACCGTTGTCACGACAGTAGTTAACAGCTTCTATTGAAATGTGAGATTCGTGGTTATCACAAATGATTAGGATTGGGTTATCCTTATTGCTCGAAGTAAGGCGTTGAATGTGTTTCAAAACTCTTATAAACAATTCTGAAGTCATCCAGCCGCTTCTGTTTGCCAACCCTAGACTTCCATCAGGAGCACCATTTAGGAAGTGATCTTTATAGTGAACTCTTGGAAAGACATATACTGGAGGAAGGGAAGAACCAGTTGCAGTAATAATACCACAGAAAGTAACTAACTGTCCGCGTTCTGCAGAAACTATTTGTCCCACTTGTCTTTGTTTTCTTCCAGCAATAACTTTAGGAGTAGAAAGGACTGTGCTTATGCCTGTTTCGTCTAAGTTTATTATTCGATCAGGTGTAAAATTGTATTGTCTCATTATGCGTTCGTAATTATCATGAAATTGAGCTACAGCAGATTTATTGAAGGCAAAGCTTCTTGCTGCGCTTGTGTTTTCTGGTTTTCGTAGACTCAATTCTGGGTTTCTCTTCCTGAAGCCAGCTGCCCAATCTTTTCCACCGCATTTGTTTTCTTTCCAGGATTTTGGATAATTACACCCTGAGGATTCTGCGTACTCGTATGCCAAAGTCAAAAGCTGTTTCAATGAAAGGCCGTAGTGCATTTTACTGCAATTCAATAAATATTGAGTCAATGCCTTTTCTTGTTCGGTTGAAAAAACTTGTGCAACGCTATACTTGGAACCATATATGTTTGACGAAGTAGCTGTAGCAGTGTGTGGTGATAAAGCTGCAGTAGTAGTGTGTGCTGAAGATGATGCTATTTGTGCCATCTCCATAGATGGTGCTATTTGTGATGAAGATGGACCTGCTTGTGATAAAGAAGATTCTGCTTGTAATGAAGAGGATGCTTCAATTGTAGATAATGGTCTGGTAGCTTCAAATGATTTTCGGGCCTTTTCGATGCGATGTTGTAGGGTTGCAGTTTTGATGCCATATTTGTCGGCTGCTTTGCGTATAGATAAAGTTTTTGACAATACTTCACGTATTGCATCTTCAATGCTTTCTTCATTGATATTTTTCTATCAGTTTTGGGTTTGTAAGTGCGCACCATTTTCTGAAAAAAGAAAAAAACAATGAAATAAACTATTATTTTTGACGGGGCACTATAATACACTAGAGGGCAGATTGATACGTATCATTGTACCCGCACATTACCGTATCAAAGTGCCCCAAAGGACTTTTTCCACAAACAATTAATTTTATCAAATATATAATAATCTTGCAATAAAAACATTTTAAAATACAATAATAACTATATTTACTTACCTTTAGTATCAAATAATAACAAAAACAACTAAGAGTGCCCTCCTGAGACACAATTACATTTCACGTATTTTTTTTGTAGGCAGCCGCGCACGCCACTTCCAACACGTTAGTGACCGTTGAGGCCCAACGGCAAACTGGCGGCGAGCGACGTCACAACTGTCATTCTTGTGAATGTCCTTGAGCATTCTAGTGATGTGCCGGACTGTGTAGCGTTTATCGGTTTTGAGATATAGATACTGTACCAATGTGCCCCGTGAATCAATGTGCCCCCCCTCCCCCTAGAGATGAGTAGATGGGTGAGCCAGCTTCTTCAGTGGAGGATATTCAACTATAAAAGATTCAATATTGCTATTGAATCAAAGTCGTCTTCAACCTAAGTATTTGGCATCAATCTCAATCTGATAACTTTACGCGTTCCTGGGAAAATGCGAATAAGTTTATTATTGCAAAAAAAAATGTCTATATGTAATTATAAATTTACAGTTTTCGGATTTGTTACCTAACGGGAATATGCAACATGAACGACCGTATTTTTAGACTTGAATATTAGAATTCAATTTTAACTCTACATCTTTTATGTGTTTCTGAGAAGAGATTGTGAAACGGACAATAAAGTGATCCTATAAGGGTTCCGTTTTTAGATACCACAAAGGGAACCCTCATGGGATCACTTTTTTGTTCGTCTATCTGTCAAGATACATCTCTCAAGAACAAGAGTAGGTAGATAGTTGATATTGAGACAGATTATTTGAGTCGTCAATCTTCTGGAGTGGTAAAAATATCAAACTTTGTGAACGCAATCGGAAAATACGGCTCCTCTTGTCACATTCTCCAGCATATTTGAAGGCAAGAAAGGGAATCACAAACTATATTTCCCGTTTAATTTGAATCATGAAATTTTGCAGGAAGTAATGTCATATATTCCAAGTTGGAAAAATAGGAAAAATGTAGATTTTTATTTACATTACAAAAAAATTGTGATAATGAACTTCTTTCACATTTTTTCGAGAACGCCTAGGACCATCAAGTTGAAATTAATTAATTATTCCTGTTCTACTAGAACATGCGAATATGCAAGTAATGTTTGAAAGCATAAGTGAAGGGAAAATCCGAAAGCCTTTAATTAGTAGTGACAAAATAGAAATCAATAAAATGTGAACGAAAACTCCTCATTCGATAGTGATAATAATGGTCCAAATTATGCGGCTATTCAGGGGATATCCAAGGTGAGAAATTGTAAATATAATAACAGAAAGCCATGTGATAAATTACGTCTTGAAACAATAATTCAACTCCGCACGTTTGCCACAAATTGTTCTGGAAAAAGGGGTTTTTCTTGTTCGAAACAATTAAAGAATTACCGGTCTTGATTATATCAATATATATATATATATATATATATATATATATATATATATATATATATATATATATATATATATATATATATATATATATATATATATATATATATATATATATATATATATATATATATATATATATATATATATATATATATATATAGTAGATCTCAGGAAGAAAAAATTTTTGATAAGTAGTAAGTAAACTAAGCCACAAAATTTTATTACGTAATAAAATAACACTCTGCTAGCGGCAAAAGGCGGCTTTATCAAAGGAACGCGCGATACTAATCAAAGAAAAGCCGCGTTTTTTATTCTTGCCGCTTTTCTAGAAATTTCGGGCGTCGCGTTTGACGGGAATATTCGAGACTTTCGTTCACGCCGATATAAATGTTGCGTCTGCAGGAATTGGAGTCATTCTTAATTGTAACTTGAAGGCAATACTACGTCGTTACAAAGTATATTATTAAATAGTACAAAATGAGTGCAGCGAAGAAATCTAAAACCTATCATTTTAATAACGATTGGGAGGAAGAATTTTTCTTTTGTATGGTGAAGAATAAGTGCATTTGTCTTATTTGTCGTGCGTCAGTTGCAATACCTAAGCGTGGTAACTTAGAGAGGCATCATAAAACGGTTCATAAAAACTATGAAAAGGATTTTCCGCCACAGAGTGAATTAAGAAAACGAAAAGTACGTAATTTGTTATCTTGTTTGAAAAAAGAACAAACCATGTTCATAATCATTCCTCTGAAGGGGAATACCCGTGGCGAAGATATATATGTCGTTTTCTTCAATTTTGTAAAAAACTACAAGCTGTGTGCATTACAAACAATGGAGCAGCAGCAATGACTGGAAACAAAAACGGTTTTGTGGCATTGTGTCGAGCTAATGAAGATTTCCCTTAATTTTTTTCACTCCATTTCATTATACATCAACAAGTTTTGTGTTCAAAAGTTTTAAACACAGAGGAAATTATGGGCATTGCAACAAAAATTGTGAATTCCATCCGTGCACGTAGCTTGCAACGGCGGCTCTTTAAGTTGCAGTTGGAATATAGGGAATCAGCTGAACAGTGATGTAGTTCTTCACACGAACATCAGGTGGTTGAGTCGCGGAAAATTCCATTCCTAGAAAGGTTCCAAGAATTATTGCCTGAAATAACAGATTTCTAGGCGAAAGAGGTGATGATACTCAGATGTTGAAAAACAAAAAATTGCTGACCGATTTGGCATTTTTGACTGACATCACAATGCACTCAAACACCATTAACTTGAAGCTTCAAGGTAAAGGAAAAACTATTATGAAGATGATAAGCTCAGTAAATGCATTCAAAAGAAAATTGCAACTAATGATAGATCAACTGAAAACAAAGAATCTGAAACATTTTCCGTCTTTGAAAGCAAGGATTCCTCAGTTGAATAATGATACGTTTGGGGCTGAATTACCAAATACTTTGGGAAAATTCGAAATGCGTTTTTATGATTCCAGTAAATTGGCAAATATAGCATAATTTATGAGTTATCCTTTTCATGTAAAAACATTGAGGAATTAGCTACTGACATAGCAAGTCAGTTCAATATGATTTCATGTTCTGTTGAAAATGAGTTGGTGCAGATTATATCAGATATACATCTCAAAGCTACAGCATCTGGTTGATTGAATTTCTGGTATTTTATATCTGAAGATAAATATCAGAATATAAGGCAAATCGCCCTTCAACTGACAGCAATGTTTGGGTCAACTTACTTGTGCGAGTCTGCATTTTCTGAAAGGAGACAATTACAAATTTCTGGCGTTTCATATCTGAAGGTAAATATCCGAATCTAGGGCAAATCGCAAATCGCCCAAACATTGACGACAATGACGACAATGTTTGGGTCAACTTACTTGTGCTAGTCTGCATTTTCTGAAATGAAGATAAATAAGTCAAAATATCGCAATCGACTGACGATCATATGCTTGCGATTAGCATTCAGTGGTTACGTACCATCTTATGAAAAGTATGCTGAGGACATGCAATGCCACGCTTCAACATCCAAAGTCACTCGTTAGTTAAGTTTAACACCATATGTAACTCTTTTGTTTTGTAACAACCAATAAACTCGCAATTTTGACTAACTATGAGTTTTTTCATTGATATTATAGAGAATAACCTAACCTCAACTTCGACTAAAATAATGTATATTTTGCGGAAAGCTGATATCTATATATGCTACGATACACCCTACCTAGGTAGGTAGGTTAGATGTATGTACGACAACCTTGCATGACAAATACTTGCAGCCTCAGAGTCGATCGTAAGTAGTCTAAAAATATTGAGGTAGATCGCCATGAGTTCAAGTTTGAGCACCCCTGCCATAGATTATGTCGATGTAATAGATGATTGTGCCAATAAAAAATTCCGGTAAAAAAGGTGTAAATCTTGTTTCATGACACTTTTTTTTTAATGACTATAGCATTGACATTTATTTCATTTCACTCTTCAATACCACCTACTCCAGTTATATATTTACATAAATTTCAAATTTTTGAATACTCTGTTGAGAAGTGGTGTAGGTTTCATTTCCATAAAATTTAAACGAAATTTTTGCTAAAAGTCGATTTATTATGTTTTAATTAATAATATTGTGTTTGTTTCAATAAATAATATTGGTAATTTTAATTGGTACCTAATGAAAAAATTATTTCTCGAATATGTAGAAGTACCTAAAGATTAGCTTTCGATTATCTAATGAGTAATATTGATGCTTTATTTATTTTATGGAAATTCATTTTCAACGAAGATGAAATAAAATATATTTTTTACTTTCCACAGTTTTATTTTCACAAACACGACCGGTTTTGACCGTCAAGTTATTTTCAAGTGGTCAACTACAGGAAACGAACTTACTTATATCCGCCTCGGTAGCAGCACGGTTAGTGAGCAAGTATGTAGGAATATACTTAGCCAAGGTGCCTGGTTCGAATCCGGGTTAAAGTTATGGATGTTGTCTTTGAAAAAAAAAGTGATACTTGGAAAGAGTCGCCTAAAGGAGGCATAAATTTCCGAAGACCAGATAACTTGTAATCCTTGTGGTGGCAGTTATCATTGCACGGTCTAGGAGAGTGGTTCGGATTCCCCTATAAGCTGTAGGTCCACTGTGTAAATGGGCTAAGTTCCCGAGCACATCTTCAAAAGATGAAACAAACAAACTTACTTACTTACTAGCCTAATTTCATATTAAGTATTGAAGAGATATTATTGTCTAGCTGGCTAGATCACTAACCTTACTTTAAAACGCTTATTACTAACTTTCATCGTTTCGACTAAGCCGTATAAAAGGGAGACTTCTAAAGGTTTATGGAATAAAATATTTATATGTGTTCTACTTATTTATTACAATAATCATCTGTTAACATATTTATGAGTTTTTATTTACCAAAATCACATTTTAATCCCTGACAGTCTTTCAAATGAGATCAGACTTTTACTCATTTGAACATTTTAAAATTTTTTTAAATGCTTAAATCTTATGAACTAGTAAAACAGAATTAAAAAAATATTGAAATTAAGTAATAAAATCAACAAAAGAAAGAAACTTTTTAGAAAAAACAATTAGTTAATACATTTGTGACAAATGTCAAGTATGTTTTTGACGACTCATGGTGGCTGGAACGGCGCATACAGGGCCACTACACAAAAAACATACACGTACGCCACGCAGTCTTCAGGTCGACTGCACAGAACAGACCCTAATGAGAAATATAAACTCAGTGCTCCGACAAAGGAAATAATATGGCCGTCTCTGCATAGAAACTAGCGCTATACGTGCCATTATGGAAAACTAAACCGAAAGGCGCCGTTTTTGAATTCTAGATTTTCCATGATCGAATTTAACTTGACTGAAATGGGGTATATGAACTAGTCTAATCGATGCAGATCATTTCTGCCTCAATTAGACTGTTCAAAAATTGAGGAATTAATAAGTATTTTTCACAATAACACTTTTATTTTAAAATAACAAAAATCTCTTAAACCATATATACAGAAAACATTTCCAAAAATAAAATAAATTCTTAACACATGTAAATCAAAAATATAAATCACATATCAAAGAAAACAGGTACATTCTAATATTCAAAATAAAAAAGAAATTCTGAAATATTTTTGTCAGCCATAATATTGGTCCTCCATTGCTACCAGTGGTCCCCCGTAGTGGGGTAAACTGCCTTCACTGTCATCTTCATGGCAGTTACCCCATACTGCTTTCGAAAATAAAAAAAAACGCAGTAATAACGGTCTCAAGAAGTTTTCATTTAAAAGAATTTGACATCATTCAAAATTGTTGAATATGGTAAAAATAGGTAATTTCATTACTAATCTTGGAAACTAGGGTTGCATTAATATTTCTGATGTGTTCAATTGATAGGTTCATAGTAAAATTATAAACCAAATATATAAGGTTCTGTCCGCAGAACCTAATGTGTAAGCAGGGTGTAAAAAGCCCATTGTAACAGAAAAAACAATATATACTCAGAGTAAAAAGAACTCAGAAAATTGAATTAATAATAACAATGTGTATATCACAAAATAAACATGAATTATAGATAAAAAGGGAATGTAGGGTGTAAAGGACCCAAAAATTCAATTATTTGGTCACAGATCAATTTCTTTCCCCATTAGTGTAAAATATGCATGTAGAAAATAAATAATATCACAGACTAGAAAACATATTTGTAAATTATACAAGGGTATAAAAGCCCAGAAAAAACAACATGTATAGTACCACCGACTGTATAAGATCGATGGTAAATAAATAACACGCACATAGTAGGGTGAGGATAACCCGCTCTTTAAAATTACAGTAAACACCTATAATTGAACCCATCAAAGATTGCTGTCCTACTTGCTTGTGAATTTTGGATTTGCTATCAGTCCCAGAAGTAACAGTTTCCTTCTTTTTATCCTTAATGAATTTAAAATAAGAAGATGAGTAGCCCTTTAAAAAATTTCATCTTTCACCGAATGTAATTGACAAAAATCGAATTGAGAAAAATGAGACTTGTAAATATCTTTGAATCTGAAAGCAAGATTTTCCTGATGCCCCTGACTATTCAGGAAAAAGTAAAGTTTATTGTGAATGTCTTTTAAGAATTGAGAAACTTTTACTGAAGGATACGTTAACTTAGACTTATTATCACAAAATTCCTTGAATGTAATAAAGGTGTGTTGTTGTTGGGGCATTTCGCAAAAAAGTTCTTCATCACATACTTGACATTTTGGGACTGTAATTTTTCACAAAAGGTATCCTGCCACATCATAGTTAGCGTAATTGTCAGTTATAGGAGTTGGTAGATTTCCAAAGATCTCATTATATTCTTCAGGAACAGAAGGTTCTGAATCCTCAGAATCAGTGATTATGTTCTGTGAGTTAACTTCTGTTATAAATGGCTTAACATCGCCCATAATTAATGGAAATTGTAAAAGAGATGACTGTGAGAATTTGAATGATTTGTCTTCTTTCTTGCAGACTATTTCCATTAATTATGGGCGATGTTAAGACATTTATAATAGAAGTTTTTGAAGCAGCAAAAAACTGGTGGCAAGTAGGGTTTGTGTTCCCTACACCATGTTGTCTAATAATACAAAATAAATTTTCTAAAGGATCCTGGTTGAAGGACCGTAATGAAAAATACTTGAACCCTACCTTCTCCAACCGATGCCAAAGATATATAATGGATCTAATAGTTATCTGCCAGCCCTTAATGAAGTGGAATTGATTTGTGACATCTTTCTTATTTCTCTTGTCAATCAGTTTCCAATCTCGAAGTTCCAACAACATCTTGGACCAATATTCAATATGAGGTGAGTCTCGTTTTAAAACACCCTTCAGAGGTTTACCTTCAGGTACAGAGAAGCTGTACCCATTCAAAGAGTCAAATAATGAATCAACTTTTTGAACGAATTCAGCTGTGTATACAGCTTCAGATGGTAAATTCCCTGAAGCATTGGTAGCATCTTAGAAGTGCGTTTTTGTTGGTCTAAATTGAAGGCGTATTCTATGTGATCAAAGTTAGCCATTTTATTCTCACTATACTGACAGAAGCATCGAAGCAGAGCATTGCGGGTGTTTTTCATTAAATAAGGTACGTCAAAAATTATGCAAACAGGCTGACCCTGTACTCTAAAATAGAAAGTAGCTTCACCTTGGTTGCCTTCCTCTGATAATGCCGTAAGGGCTGCTCTATTTGTAGACCCTTGATCACAAATAGTCGCAACAACTTTCAGATCAATCTGCAGCATGTGTTCAATCACAAAAATCACGAGCTTTTTAAGGCATAAAGTGGAAACTGTTTTCGAAGTGAAATAATACGCAATAGCCTGTTTCCAATTCTTTCTAATGCCTCTAACTAAAAACACCAATGCATGGCCTGCTACTTTTTCACTTCTACCCAACTGGCCAAGATCTTCATATCCAGAAATGTGCCCTTTATGGGGTTCATAATGGAGACCACTTGATAAAGATATTTCATCAAGAAGAAAAACACAGTGGCGATCAAGTTCATGCATTTTTCCAACTTGAAGTTTGAGCTGATCCATTATTGTTCTATTGATCCCTGTTTCAAATGAAATTTTTGACAGCACTTGTTTTAGAGTTGCTATAGATGGCAATTGAAAAAAAATCATTAAATAACGATACAATCTGGGGCTACGCATATACATTGACAAAGAAAAAGTTTTATCTTGAACAGTCCACCGCTTTCCCCGGGGACCCCTTTCTACATTTCTAAGTTGGGAATTGATGAACTCTTTAGTTACGTTATTGAGATTTTCCTGAATAAAATCAAATCTACTCTCATCACACGCCTGTTTTTATATTTTGATTGTATCTCGTTTGTGTTTTAACATTTGCCTTAATTTGAAAAGTTTACTTAGTGTTGTTCTATGAACTCTATACATAATTTCTTCTGATGGAGATAAAGTTTTTTTCGTCAGACCAGCTGAACGAAGAATACCTTTAGTTCCAATCCAGTTTGAGTTTTGATCAATACTATTTGCAGAGGAAATGGTTGAAGGATCATCGCCACTAAAATCGTTTGATATTTCATTTTCATCATCTAGTAAAAAAGTGAAATCATTAGGAGATTATCAGTCGAATTTTGTTCTTTATTAGTGCATAGATACTTCTCGATGATTTTATCAATATCAGTGCTGTCATTGATCAGTTCATCATCTTGACTACTTATTTATTGAATTGGTTCAACATTTGAGTGATCTTCCAAAATACTTAGAATTGAACAGGATGCTTCACTAGGAGATGCTGTTACAATTGAAGATTCGGGCAAAGACGGTAAACTGCCAATATATGAGTGATCTCCCATAACTGCAGAAACCGAAGAAGATTTATTCGGAGATGGCATATTAGCAATGTTTGAAGGGTGCCCTATGTTAGAAATCGAACAAGATGGTTCATTGGGAGTCTCTGGCAAAGATGATCTACCACCAACATTCGAGTGATCATTTGATAAAAAAAATGATATTGCTCGTTGAGAGCTCCTGGCCAAGAAGAAATACTTCCTACTTTTGACTGACCCTCTTTATTATAAGAACAAGATGGTTCATTATTAGAAATAGAAAGAGATGGTATAACGCCATGGTTTAATCTTTTTTGATTTGCATTAACAAAGTCGTCTTCTTTGAAGTGATCACTACATAAGAAAAAATTAGTAGTGTCGACAGTTTCACTTATAGAACAAAACTCTTTCCACTTCAAACAAGTTGATGGATCTTGTTGAGGGAAAACATGGAACCTGATATTTTCAGCTCGGAAGACGTACTTGTTGGGGCATGTGGGAAATTTGCAACGATATTTACTTCCTAGCGAAGTCATCCTGACAAATTCGAGAGTTGAGAACCTCAAAAAAATTTATATAATTCAAATTAACTTTTCAGAGCTCGAAAAAAGGCTTCCTCGGCTACTTTTATTTCCTCGCCATTCACCGAGGTCCTCTTGTATGGTATACTCCTTTCCCGCCGCACACCAAAGGGGTGAACCTCAAAATTAACAAGAAAACCGATAAGAATTGGATATAATCCAATTTAGGTACCGTAGAATCAAACAAAGCTCAAGCTGCACAAAATATCGGTTAAAACTTCACAAATTCAATTTACTTACCATCAATTTTCAAGAGAATTACCAAACTTGAGTCCAAGACACCAGTAACGGAAACACATTAAAAGAAAATGATTTTGGAGCACAAAACGTAAAAATAAAAGGGTTTAGCGGGAAACTGAAAACTTTGACATTGACAGACATTTGACAATTTATTTATTGGCGATTGAAGTTTGATCGACAGAGTTTGACAATTGACGTGGTTAAATTAGTGCCATCTATATCTATTATGGGAGTACTAGATAGATAGGTGAGGGGTCATGAGGGGCTGTTGAATGTTTTGGTCGGTGAGTCGACCTTCTTATTGGATCTTTTCTCTGGTCGACTGAGATTAGCCGGATTCTGAAATGCGTGCGACGACGCACTCAAAATTTATACTAATTTTTTGGGACCGCGTCGTCTTTTCGATGCACGTTAGTTAGTTAGTTAAGGGTGATTTCACTTAGGTTTTTACAAAGTTTATTGATTTTCAAACATTCCAACAAATTCATTTTCTTTCCTTTGTCGATATTATGAAGAATTTTGATATAATCTAATGTTATTGAATGTTTTGTGGTTTTTATATGTTCAATCATGTGGAAAGAAAAAGAACTCTGTCATTTATAACATCGAGGATAAAATGGAGAAATACTCATAGATGACAGGAAAGTAATTGAAATATGGAAGCAATATTTTCAAGAGCTATTTGGGAGCGGAAGAAACGGATAAGAGGATAGTGAAGTTTGCATAGAAGAAGATAGAGACCAAGAAAAGATAACAAAACAGGAATTACAGGAAGCTATAAAATGCTCAAAAAATGGAAAAGCCCCAGGCTATGACTAGATTACGACTGAAATGATCAAAAATATGGGACAATATGGAGAAGACGTGCTTTTGAAAATATATAATAGGGTATGGCAAGAAGAACAAATCCCGGAGGACTGGCAGATTTCAATGATAATCCCAATTTACAAATCAGGTGACAAATATGAAAGTAGCAACTACGTTATTATGCACTGCTACGAAAATACATTCCCCACAAAAATTGTCGAATACGACAATACTATATAAACTTTTAGGTTGGTCATTCAAGAGTCGCTTGGTAACTTTCAGAAGTATAAAATAAGAAGATATCATTGAAAAGAGATGACTTTATGATGGAAATCATTTTCAAAAACGACTGTTTCCTACCCAGGCCCTAATTACTGCCAGTATACATCTCGGAAGCCCCACAAACACATTTTGGATGTACTCTTGAGTCACTGAGTTCCAAATTTCACGAAGCAGGTTTTCTAGCTGTTGGAGTGTTTTACAAGGCATTCTACGTTGCTGAATTTGCCACTCCATGTTGTCCCAAAAATGTTCTATGGAATTCAAGTCGGGACTTCTGGCTGGCCATCTTAAAATATCATTTTCGGCATTTTGCAGAAATTCTGTAACTACTCTATTTGCATGAGGCCGAGCATTATCATGCATATAAATGAAGTTTTCGCCAATCAATGGGCCAAAGGGTACAACATGGGGTTCAAGGATATCTGCGATGTATCTAGCCACTGTCATTCTTCCATTATTCACTAGGACTAACTCCGTTCGACCATGGAAAGAAATTCCTCCCCATACCATTACTGAGCCCCCTCCGAAGTTTTCGGTTAGCAGGATATTGCATTGCTGTCTGTATATAGGCATGCGTCTATCATTTGATACTAGACAGAACCTGAACTCGTCGGAAAAGAGAAAATTCGACCATTCTGGAATACTCCAATTTGCATGTTCCCTCGCAAACTGAAGTCTTGCAACTCCATGATCGCTGGTGAGACGCGGGCCGGTAGAAGCCACCCTTGGTCTGATATCGTCTTCTCTGAGCCTGTTCCTAAAAGTTTGCAATGAAATATGCACATTTCTGGAAAGTGCCGAACTCTTAGTGCAGTTAAACGAAGCCAACGATCATCAACTGGTGTTGTTATCCGATTTCTTCCCTGTCCGGCCCTTCTCCCATATTCCCCTGTTTCGTGGTACCGATTAATTGCTTTTGAAATAGTGCTTTGGTTAACATTCAACAAGTTAGTCATGTAACGTTGGCTTCGCTTCTCCTCTAGAAGTGGATTCTTACAACTCTTACCACTTCATGATCACTCAAATGGCGTCCAGGACGTTCAGCAGCCATTACAATAAATTCAAAGATTCGAAAATCAACAAGAAACACAGAAAGCTTGCATTAATTTAGCGTGGAAACTGAAGAGAAATTGAATGAATACTGATTCAAATAAACTCATTCTTGTTTCAGACATGTTTGTGATCATATGGAAACAAATGTTACAACATAGATAAGATTTTTTTCCCCTCATATGTCCAAAAACATATGTTGCGATCGAGCTGCTTAATAGATTGTGGAATTCAGAATACCAGGTGATGCGATAATTTTTGTGGTGTGTGTATATGAACAAATAATAGATATGAAGCTGAGGCCAATTATTGAAAGAACATTGGGAGAGACACAACGTGGATTTCGAAAAGGAAGAAGTCTCCAAAATCATATATTCAGCATAAAGATATTGATGGAAAAATCTAACAGGATGAAGAAGAAAATATACCTAGCGTTCATGGACTTGGAAAATGTTTTTATAGGGCGCCTAGACGAAGATTATGCGAAATACTACGTAGAATCAAAGCAAAAATTATAAGACTGATAATAAATATATATGAAAGTAATAGAAATTGCATTATAAGCGGAAACAGGAGGTCGGAGTATTTCAAGACAGGGTATGGGCTTAGTCCTCTGTTGTTTATAATCTTTATGGATGAAATAATAAAAAATTGCTCTACAGAAGTGAGGAAAATCTAGATTGGATATAGAAACTTACAGCAAGTAGAAGTATCAGAAGGGCATACGCGGATGATATAATGATAATGGCCAGCAATGAAAAAGATCTTCAGCAAAACTTGAATATATGTAACAGAGAATTAGAAAAGAGTGGTATGAAAATAAACAAAGAAAAAACTAAGGTAATGGTGATTGGAATAGAAAAGGAAGACATAAATATACAGGATAGAGGGGACAAAAATAGAACAAGTGGAAAAATATTAGTACTTAGGAGTTGAACTCGAAGAATCAGGAAAGCAAGAAGCTGAAATCAATGATAGGATTGAAAAGACCATGAAGGCATATTATGCCATCAGCAACAATTTCATGAATAAGAAAGAAGTGTCAAGAGCCACAAAAATTAAAGTATTCACATCTATCTATAGGCAAATACTGACATGTGGATGTGAGTCGAGGGTTCTAGATAAAAACCTAAAAAGTAAAATTCAAGCTGTCGAAATGAAATATCTTAGAAGGGTAAGAGGAGTCACAAAGAGAGATAAGTTAAAGAACATTGACATACGAAAGGAATTAGGAATTGAATCAACTTTGAAATTTATAGAGAAAAGGCAGCTTAGCTGGTGGGGACCTCTTCAGAGAATGGATAATACACGGCTAGTCAAACGTATATGGGAAACAAAGACTAACGGTAAGATGAAAATTGTCATATTGTCCCAATATTTCCTCTATTACTCCATCCCATGTTTGTCGTGGTCTCTTTTCATATTACCGTTAGTCTTTGTTGCCAATTTATTAATTAATAGATTTGAACTTGAATTGAGACAAACACTATGTGTATAGATTACATCCGAACAAATGGCAAACATACATCAATATAAACACAAAACAGTCAGAATAGGAGTAAAAAACAAAAACAATCAGAACATGATATAAATATAGAGACAATCAGAGTGAGGCATCAATACAGAACGGTAAGGATAATTTATTAAAAAAAACAGATCGAAACATGAATATAAAAACAATCCGTAATCGGCACAAAAACACTATGAAAGCCTCAAGAATTCATCTACTGAGTAAAGACAGATATTCCTGAAATATTTCTTGCCGTTTTTTAAACTTATGAACTGAAAACTGTCTCCACTTTGCCGGGAGTTTATTGTATAATTTTAGATTTAGAGAGTTTTTTGCAGATCTGAACAGTCTGTAGCGTGGGATTACCAAGTCTGTTCTATTTCTACTATTATAATTGTGATGATCACTGTTTGTCAATAGACTACCCGAACCAACATGTATCTCTGTGACAGTAGTATAAAAAAACAGCGATGGGAAACTCATGATTTTATTCGCAACAAACAGTGGCTTACAGTGATCATCATACTGCGCACCTGTAATTACTCTAACAGCTTTTTTTTTGAAGTTTAAAAATTTTGGTAGCATTTGTACAATTTCCCCATAGGATAACTCCATACTAGAGTATAGAATGGAATAGACCAAAGTATGTAGTAAATCAGAAACAATAGAGGGCCCAAAACCGAACCCTGATGGACACTACAATTCACTGGTAGATATCCAGATGAACCTCCCGCAATGTAAACACACTGACATCTACCCCCAAGATAAGACCGTAGAAAGTCATACGACAATCCCCTGAAACTACTACACGCGGCTTTCGTCAACAAAAACACATGCGAAACTAGGTCGACGGCCCTCGATAGATCGCACAACATTAAGGATGGACACCGCTTCATTTCCAAACCCCGAACCACCCACCCCACGACCCCCATAACTGCACCCGTTGTCGATTTCCCCGCTCTAAAACCGCACTGCGCTTCTGTGATAATTCCATATAATTCCATTTTTCTCCAAGAAGGGATAAATTCGATCCTTCAGCAGATGTTCAAAAATTTTTGCCAGAATAGGAATTATGGAGATTGGTCTGTATTTACTAGGATCATCTGGATCACCCATTTTGTAGACCGGCAAAACCTTTGTAACCTTGAAGGCTCTCGGGAACACTCCTCTCTCCAGGCATTGATTGTGAAGACAACAGAGACAACAGAGAGGGGCTTTAGTAATCTGAATTGTGTGCTTCACCATTTTGCTGTTCATTTCATATACGTCTTGGCAAGTCTCCTAACATCTGCTTCCAGTTCATCCACGGCAATAGGTTTTAAAAATAAAGATGAACTCACCGATCTGACATGTCTCAGCAGATTATCACCTGAGTTTATGGGCGAATGAGTCATCATTTCTGCAACGGTTTTTTCGCCTATTGTTGAAAAATATGCATTCAACATCTCCGGGGACATATTACCCATTGTGGTTGTTTTCTTTCTCTTATTTTTTTCATTATTGATGAGCCTCCAAGAATAACGAGCTAAATTATTTGACTTTTGCAAAAAACAATTCCTGGCATAGGACTTTGTCCTTCTCAATTGCTGTCTGTAGTGTCTTCTGTGTTGAAGAAACCGTGCCCTGCTGTCAGGTTGACCGAATAAATTTGATATTAGCCTCAGGACATCTAATTGTTCCCTTAACTCATGGAGTTCCTCTGCAAACCAGGTGAAAGGGTTCGACTCAGAGGCACAGATTCTTTCTGGAAAATTCTTAATCATGTTTCTCCGGTATATCTCAATTAGTCTCTCCGACACTATTTCTACATCGTCCTCCTGCGCAAAAGACCAGTCTGTGTTCTTCAAGTCCTCTACAAAGAAGGCGGCTAAACCTTTTCTATTAAACTTTCTTCTTATCACTGCCTTTTCCCATCAGATATCCTCCTAGATACCCTTAAAAACATTTCCTGTGCATAATGATCTGATATACCCAGTGCCATAACTCTCGTATGTAAACAACTAGAAGGTATATTACATTACATTACATTCGTGAGGGTCGATTGACTTTGCAAGCCTTTCCGAACTGCGACCAAATTGATCTCTTGTTCGTAACCCTTCTTATTCATTACCCTGTAGATCTAGATCCCTTACAAAATTAAGAATCTCCTTGGGAGCTTTCGCTTTTATTTCGTGCGGCTCTAGTTTGTCGCTACCGAAGTGTATATGTCTTTGACGGACAGTTGCGATGCAATTGCAAAGAATATGTTCGGCAGTTTCATCGCCCTCTTAACACATTCTGCATCTTGCCGTTTTCGATTTGCCCATTTTATTGAGATGGTATCTCAGTGGGCAGTGACCAGTAAGGAGGCCTGTTATGATCCTCAACTCGTCCCTAGAGAGATCGAGAAGCTGTTTTGTCTTCTTTGGCGAATAGTCAAGAACTTTTTCACTTGCCTTTGGCCTGGAGTTTTCCTCCAGTATTCTTTTTTGCTAAATTCTTCCCATCGTTCCAGTTCCTGTCGTCTGTGCGGCTTACTTAGACCGCAGAACGGTTCAGGTCCGGTGGGTGGGATTTCAGCAGCTGATTTGGCCAGTTCGTCAGCGGCTTCATTTCCTTGTATGCCTTCGTGGCCAGGCACCCACCACAGGAAAAGTTTGTTCCCCTCAGCAAGTTGCTTCAAGGATTGACGGCATTCCCAGACAGAGATGCTCCGATAACTGTAAGAGTTTAGAGCTTTTATCACTGCCTGACTGTCTGTTAAAATGTAGATCTTTGCCCCTTTGAGTTTTCTTTGTAGTCCCTCCTGGCAGCAAAGGTTTACAGCAAGTGTTTCTGCTTGCATGATTGTGGGAGTAGAGCCCAGAGGCACTGATGAAAAGTACTTGGGTCCATATATGCCTGCTCCTGTTCAATCAATCGTTTTTGATCCGTCCGTGTACCAACTGGAGGATTTTTGGTCCAATTGATTTATTTTTCCCTTTACGATGGTGCGGTCTTCTATGACCACTTCGAAGGGTGTGTGAAGATCAAACTTAAGCGGCATTATATCCGATGGTTGTGATAAGATTTCCTGGCGCTATGTAGCCCAGAATCCCCAGGTGTCCCTTCAGATCACCAGGTAATAGTTTTTTTGTGTCTTGGAGCCGTAATGCCGCCATCAACGCCTCCTTTTTCAATTTTATATGAAGAGGAGGGAGATTTAGGATTACCTCCAGGGCAATAGTCGGGGTGCTTCTCATAGCACCTGTTATGCCCAAGCATGCAAGCCGCTACAGTTTTTGCAGCTTGTTTTGCTTAGTTATTTCTGATGTTTTCGTCCACCATACTAACGATGCATATGTGACAATGGGTCTTATAACCGGTGTGTATAACCAGTAGGTTATTTTTGGCTGTAGTCCCCAGGTCTTTCCGAAGAGTCTACGGAATGCCCATAGGCACGATGTAGCCCTGGAAAGAGTTTTGTCAATGTGTAAATTCCAGTTGAGTCTCTGATCTAGGGTTAAACCTAGATACTTAGCCTGTTCCGAAAATTTCAGAGTATGCCCATTCAGAAAGGGGGACTTTAAGTTCAACTTTCAACGTCTTGTGAATGGAATTAGAATGGTTTTGTCTGGATGGATGCTGAGTCCCTCTTTAGCACACCATTCATTAACGATGTTAGGGGCATTTTGCATCAGATTCGATAAGATTCCATCATGCTTTCCCCTAATGATGATAACTAGATCATCAGCATAGCCTTGTGCGTTGAAGCCAGCGTTGTTCAGTCTTTCTAAGAGGCCATCAACAACTACTGACCATAGTAGCGACGATAGGACACCTCCTTGAGGGCATCCTTTCACTGCTGACACCGATATTTCGGTGTCTCCAAAAGTGGCCGTTATGATCCGGCCTTTGAGCATTTCTTTGATCCATTTGATGGTGGGTGTTTTGACACCCTTATTGTTTGCACCATTGGTAATGGATGTATAGGAGGTATTATCAAAGGCTCCTTCAATGTCTCCAAGTCTCCAAATAGAACTAAGGCTATTTCTTTAGCCTCTAGTGCTCCTTCCACTTCTTTGACTAGATCGTGTAGGGCATCAATTGTGGACTTGCCCGGTTGGTAGGCAAATTGTTTTTTATGAAGTTTTATGAAACTTCTCATATGGTTGTCGAGAATTTTCTCCATTGATTTTAGGAGAAAGGAGGTTAAGCTTATCGGGCGATATGATTTAGGCTCATCTGGAGACCTCTTGCCCATTTTCGGTATAAATAATACTTTGACTTTCCTCCATGACTGGGGTATGTAGCCCAGTGAGTAGCTGGCTTTGTATATAGCACTCAGACACGGGGCTGTATATGTGTTGCCTCTTTGCAACATGACCGGATAGATTCCGTCTGCCCCTGGTGATTTGTAGGGTTTGAAGCTTTTGGTGGCCCACTTTACCCTATCTAGGGTGAAGATTCGGCCCGCTAGATTTCTGCTTTCCCTACTGGAGCTATACAGATCTAGCTCCTGTTGTTGGGTGTTGTTGATGAGGAGTATTTTCGAGTCCGGGATATTTAGAAGTTCCCTCAAGCTTCAGAATACTCTCCTCCAGGCTCCTTAATGAGACCAAGTGCATTCGAATGGTCTTTGGCTAAAACCTTTTGAATTCTTTGTTGTACTTAGTTAAAACTTCTCGGTAGGCGTCCCATTCACCTGTTCTTTTCGCTCTATTGGATGCTTTTCTGGCTCTAGCTTTGAGTTGAGCAAGCTCCTTGTTCCACCAAGGCGTATCCCTTGAGAAGTGTTTTTTCCTCATTGGGCAGCTCTCCTCAAATGCTAATATTAGTGTTTGGATTAGGTGAGTAGAAGCATTTTCCAATTCTTCTACTGTGGTTATGTTATATTCGAGACCATCTAGTTCAGACTTCAACCTCTCTTCAAAGAAATCCCAGTCCGTCCTTCTTGGTGCTCTATATCCCACTTTTTGAATCTAATCTGAGTCAATTTCGAAACCAATCATTTGGTGGTCCGACATAGATATTTCATCCATGACGCGCCACTTCTTAATTGATTGTAATATAAATGGCGAGGCAAGGGTGAGATCCAGGACCTATTTTCTAACCGCATTTATGAAAGTTGGTTTATTACCCCTATTTACAATGTCTATGTTATTAGAATAGATATATTCTAAAAGATATTTACCGTTTTCATTGACGTCTGTACTGCCCCATGGTGGTGAGCGTTCTCATCACAGCTCAGGATCAAATTTTTGTTTTCCTTATGGCACCAGCTTACGAGTTTTTGTACCTCTCCTGGTGGTGGGGAAGATGTTTCTCCTGGGAAGTATGCTGAGGCCATGATGATGCGCCTCTTACCCCCTATCATTGGCACCTCTACTAGAGCTGTTGCTAGATCTCTAGTGATGAATTCTGGAACAGAAGCAAATTTTATATTCTTACTGAGCATTAGTGCTGCTCTTGGATTTACACACCTGCTGATGTAGACTATTTAATATGAATTAGTTGGGAGACCTCTAATTTTTCCCCCATTAATCCAGGGCTCTTGAATAAGCCCTACTCGTATTTGCCTTGTTGTGGCCAATCTGCAGTGGATGCTTGAAGCAGCCTTTGCATGATGCAGGTTGACCTGAAGGCATTCGAATTTGTTAGCCATTAGGATGAGCTTTCTCCACCGGCAGTTGTATTGGAGTTCCCTTGGAGCGGTGTGCTCTTAGTTCCCCCCTCTAACTGCTTCGATGAGGTCGTCCCCTCCGGTTGGCTAACTATGGTTGAGCTCACCAAGGTTGAGGCCTCTGTTTTATCGGGTTTGCTCTTGAGTAGGAACTGAATATTTCCGAATCTGTAGCTAACCCGATAGCCCGTATTCTTCAGCTTTTCAAAAGATTGTATATCTGCCGAAATGGTTACTTATATGGAGTTTCCCACAGGATTTTTCCTGAGAATCCTCCATCTAGTTGCTGTGAGGTCATTTTGGGCCTCAATTAGTCCCAGGATTTTCTCGTTAGAGTAGTCCTGGCTTCCTGGTAGGTACCCTATGAGGATTTCTGGGTGAGGCAATTCTGCCTCATTTACCACTCTTAGGCTAGCACGGATCCAGGGTTTCAACTGCGACTCGATGCTCTTCAGCCACTGTGCAGTTGTCTCATCGGCGCACGTGAGTCCGAGCCATCCTGGTCTACAGTGGCGCTGAAGGAATTTAGGCTTCAGTTCCGCCTTCAATCCCTCCTCTACCACTTTATCCAAGATGAACTCCTCCAGGGACGTATCTTGGTCCCCAGTTAAGAGTTCACTCGGGAAATTTTTATGCAGGATTCCTACCTTTATTCCAGCTACCGCTTGACTAAACGAATCCTCCTGCATATTTTTTGGAGCAACGGGTGCTTCCTTTTTGGGGCGTTTTTGCTCCCTTCCTTTTGGCGTACTGCCATCGGATCGAGCTCTTTTTTCTCCCTTATCTTGGGGATTCATTGGCTGTAAGGCTTTAATTCTAGCCTCTTCTGCCGTCATCCCCATTTTTATGAGGAATTTCATCCTCTTACGAGCAGCTCCGCCGAGTTTAGTCCTCGGCTTTTCTTTGGGTGCCTCTGGATTTTCCCCTTCAGAGCTGCTTTCGAGTAGGGCGTTTTCAGTTTCTATGTCTGGCATTTTTTCCTGTTCCAGTTCCATAGGTTCTTTATCGCCTTTTGAATTTGGTCGTTTTGGGGCAGGACCTACTCTTGTTTTTTTGTTTTCGTAACTCATCTTGTTCCGGAGAAATAACGGTCATCTGCGGCAGAGCCCCGCATTACTGTAGTAAGGCAAAATTGAAACCGGAGGGCGCCTGGTATTCGGAGTTCGCATACTATCGACTAGTCCTCCCATTAGCCACACAGCCATCGGAGTATGCTGTTTTACCTTGGCTGGGCGGTTAAGCCGAGACCCTCCGCCTATCGTTGCCGACAGGTGTGGTATGGCAGTTTGGTGAGGCTCTTAAAAACCTCTCTAAAACTGGCATCGTTATACTCCGTGCAAGCCCTAAGCCACGATACGACAGCCGGGCGGAGTGGATTCTTCTTAGTTAAATCTCCCCCAGGACCTTTCCGGCATGGATGACCCTGCCAGTAATAAATTACGGCCGGCATATCTCCTGGGTTCATCAACAAAGCCCCCTCACCACGACAAGATGAGAATCCCCGAGGGGGTAGAAGGTATATTGGTCAAGATGTTGTCGATGCAAGAGGATGTGGTCGCGGTAACTCTTGTGTAATCATCTATTGTAGTTCTTATATCAAATGTTTGAAGAACAGTAAGCAAGTCACTTCGTTCTTTCGTCTCGCCTTTAAAATTGACCTCGAAGTCTCCCAAAAGCACAACCTCATCGAATTGACCACAGCAAAAATTCAAAAGGCCTTCCAACTTACTCAGAAATCTATCGAATTTGCCTGACGTCGCCCTGTATACTGCCACCATTACATAATTTATTTTTTTAATCTTAATGGCACAGAACTCCGCGTTCAATTCCTCCGAGAATTTGCAAATCAACACTACAGCATTCGTCCTTAAGGTATGTCCTTATATGCCTGCTTCTTGAGAAGTACGATGGTAATTCATAATCGACAATATTGGTTACTTTTAAATTACCCTCGGTCAGCCAATGCTCAGACAACGCTATCACATCATACCTCGCACTACTCAGATAGAGTGAGAGTACATCTACCTTAATACTTAAGCATTGTATATCAAGATGACAAACCCCAAAATCTAGCAGCTGATCGTGAGCGAATGAGTGAGGCCTCTCAGGCACTATCCCCGATCTGTTTTGCCTCCTCGCTGCGAAAAATTTTGTCAGACATTTACGAAATTATTAACCGATATACCTGTTGGCCAAAGTTCCGTGCTCAAAATTAGGTCTTTTTATTCCAATGTTATAATCAGTTTGAAAGAGCTCTTTTTTCCGTCTCTCCTCGTTTTCATTTTGAAACACTCCGTGTCATTTCCTATTTCATTATCTTTTAGGAATTCCAAAATATCCTCAGGAGAAACAGCATACCCATTCACAACATCAGGCCAGAGTTCCACCTTCTCATTTCAATTGCGTTGGAGCGCAACAAAACATGTTTGCGCCCTCCAACGAACTGACACAGAGGCCACTCACCATCGCCACCGGGAAACCGGGAGGTTTTCTGTTTATCTAACCTTTGTTTTCATTGTTGTGGCGATGGTGAGTGGCCTCTGTGTCAGTTCGTTGGAGGGCGCAAACATGTTTTGTTGCGCTTCAACGGATTGCGATGAGAAGGTGGAAGTCTGGCCTGATGTTGTGTATGGGTATTCAATACTGACGAGGTTAAATGAGACCGAAACTGCAGTTTATTGCGACTATCCATGATATCTGACGGAGCTGTACCGATGTGTGACCCTGGTTGACGATGATCATGAAGGGTGGATCGGAAAACCAGCTCCTTCAGGTAAGGACATTTAACATTCTACTCACAGGTTGGTCGGCAAGAGCGGAGTCTGTAAAAGTCTAAGGGATTCCTAGAATGAAGTATTGAGATTTTCAAGATGATTAAAAATGACGCAGCCGGCAAACCACGATATGAAGGTAATTCGTCTCAAATTAGAAGAACCACAAACTACATTTATGGTCGAAATTCTGTAATACTATTTCAGAAATATCATTTGTAGATGTAATAACTTTCTAATTCTGTTTAAAACTGCTATTAAATATATAAATCATGTAAATATGAGTTTCCAGAAGGATTTTAAATACTCGACAAAAGTGAGAACGAACTATTCATATATCTACAAGCTTTTACGGAACCTTCAATCCGCGAGTCGTACTCACACAGTAAGACAGTAAGTAGCATGCCTGAAAATGCTTTTTTCTGATCAACGAAAACCATGTCCACCAAAATTGCGGCGAGAGCAAACTTGTCCACTCGAGGAACGTAATAATCTAAGATCCCGCTGCAGAGCGAAAAAACTAGGATAATTTCGAAGAACATGCAATTAATATGAGCTCAATTAAACGATACTTGGGCGATGCTAGAGACTAAGAGGCAACCTAAGAGAAGAAAATTTACAGACGAAACATCAAATGATGAGACTGAAACAATCTCTGGAGAACTTTAATTATTTCGGAGAACGTGAAATTATTATGAGTTCAATTAAACAACATCAGGAAGATGCTAAAGACTAAGAGGCAACCTAAGAGAATAAAATGAGGAGACTAAAACAACCTCTGGAGACTCTTTCAGGGTGAACACCTTTTTGGTCAGCATTGATCGGCTAAGAGTTGAATTAAAGAAGAGACATGATACGTAAAGTTCAAAGAAAACGTTTCAATTTTGACTCGAATGTGTTAATATTCAGTAAAAGTTCCTTCTAACTAGACTGTAGATAAATCTGTATAAACATCTTTAATGAGTCTATCTACATTTTTGAAGAACCAATACCTGGGCAATGTTTACCCAAACTTGGAAATAGATCTCCGTATTGAACTCTGCACTCCAGCCATAAATTATTCTGAAGAAAGGGGTTTTTTGTTCGAAACAAGTAAAGAATTACCGGAGGTCGTCATTATCTCAACAAAAACTAAATTCTTTGACTCTTCTACATTTAGAGGCCGACATAATCAACACATTAGATTATGTCGATGTAATAGATGATTGTACCAATGAAAAATCCCGTAAAAAAGTGTAAATTTTTCATATAACTTTTTTATTCTATGACTATAATTGATTATTTTATTTCACTCTTCAATACCACCTTCCCCACCCACTTATATACTTACATAAAATGGTTTGTTACCTAATAAAGGTCTAGGTAGTTAGTTACCACGAGAAAGGGGCAGCACTAAGTGAAGAGACTTCTACTCAAGAAAAGTATAAATAAGGCAGTGGAGTACACCGCTATGTATTCCGCACATATTTGTCCCATTATCACATATTTGACCGCGCAAATCATAGACAGTGCGTTCCAATGAAAACGAACCACTGGTTTGATTATGAAATCTAACCAACCCACAAGTGTAGGGGTTTCTGTGAATCACAGTTTAGTATGAGTTGCAACATATACTATACAATCCACGGCTATTCCATTTAGTTATAGTATGAGATCCCGCTGCTAAATTATTTCATAAATAATGTAGATAATCAGATTTAAAAACTACGTATCTTCTTTCTGATAATAATTTCCGAATATGTGAACAAATATGAACCACAAAACATTCAAAAACATTAGATAATATCAAAATTCTTCATAAGAGAGACGAAGGACAGAAGAATATGTTGAAATGTTTGGAAATCCATAAACTTTGTGAAAACCCAAGTGAAATCACCCTTAGTAGCCAGCTAGACATTAATATCTCTCTACTACTTAATATAAAATTAGGCTAGTATTTATATAAGTAAGTTATATAGGTCAACCTGTAGTTGACCAAACTTCACGGTCGAAACCGGTCGTGTTTGTGAAAATAAAATAGTAAAAAGTATGAAATATATTTATTTCGTTGATACTGAATTTCCATAAAATAAATAAAGCATCAATATTAATCATTATAACAGGTTGTCGGGCAGAATTGATGACTAAGTATTATAGACTACAGATGAAATATAACACGGTTTCATGAAACCTATGGTTTAACAAAGAGTGCTTGAAACGCGAAGTGATCCCTTATCACATCAAGTTAAAATTTTCTTTCGAGAATGGAACAACCAACAGAATTAAAACCAAAATCGAAGGAATTTGGTTGAAGAAAGAACTAAAAATGCTGTATAAAGTACGTGACAATATCAAAATCTATATTAAAGCTGTACAAAATGAATTATTCCACACCCTACATAATATCGAGTTTGATTGTCTCGAAAATAAAATCAATATGGAAATTAGCCAGAGGTCCAAAGAGAAATATGACAATTTGCAAACAAAACTTTCTAGCTTAGAAAATAAGAAAAAGTCCAACCAAAACACCCAGCAACCAGTCACCGATTCAGCCTTACCCGAAACAATGGATACAACATTTTCCCAAAGATTCGGCAATATATCAAACAGTAATTTCAATGAAAACTAGATAGCTTTCTTAGAGAAAGGGCCAAAATTCACTCCAGAACAATTGAATTAAATCAACTAAAGTGATGATGATTGAAGTCCAAGCCGAACTGAATTTTCAGATGCACAAAAACATAAAATTGCTGAAATAATTAAAGAATCCAACATTCGGCCCTAGAAGCAAAATTACACGAAAACCATAAAATCCATATCGTCAGAAATCCAAGAAGAAGATCTCATTTTAACAAAAGCTGATAAATTCAATAGCATCGTAAGTCTCAGTAAGGACAAATATAAAGAAGAAATACAAGATTTATTATAAACACTGAATATAATGGAAATATCTAAGGATCCAACCAAATCCTTCATAACAAACATAAAACAAGGATTGGAACATACCTAGCATATACAGAATGGGAAAAAAAGAAAACTGATTCCAATGAACGCTCACTCTCCAAAGTTATACGCACTAATAAAACTACACGAAGAAGAAAAATCAGCTAGACCAGTAGTATCATATATAAATACATCTTCAAGTAAATTAGCAAAGTAGTTTAATGAGAAATTAATTGAGCTCACAAAATACCGTTCTATTTTGAACTCTATTGATCTTATACGAAAACTTTTAAAGCTCGAAAGCACATAAAATCTTAAATTAGTTTTATTCGACTCAAAGAACATGTACCCAAATATTCCAACAGATGAATACCCTCCGATTGTCAGAGAAATATTTACCAGAAATAAGACGCTACCACACGTTGCTAATGAGTTTGATGAGATCAAGTGCATTCGAATGGTCTTTGGCTGGAACCTTTTGAATTCGTGCAGCTGGGGCAAGATCATTGATCCACTCGCAATAGGATTTCCATGATTGCCGTTTGGATTTCCTGAGTTCTTTGTTGTACTTAGTTAGAGCTTCTCGGTAGGCGTCCCATTCACCTGTTCTTTTCGCTCTATTGAATGCTTTTCTGGCTCTAGCATTGAGTTGAGCAAGCTCCTTGTTCCACGTCTCCCTTGAGAAGTGTTTTTTCCTCATTGGGCAGCTCTCCTCAAATGCTAAAATTAGTGTTTGGATTAGGTGAGTAGAAGCATTTTCCAGTTCTTCTACTGTGGTTATGTTATATTCGAGACCATCCAGTTCAGACTTCAACCTCTCTTCAAAGAGATCCCAGTCCGCCCTTTTTGGTGCTCTATATTCCACTTTTTGAATCTTATCTGAGTCAATTTCGAAACCAATCATTTGGTGGTCCGACATAGATATTTCGTCCATGACGCGCCACTTCTTAATTGATTCTAGTATAAATGGCGAGGCAAGGGTGAGATCCAGGACCTCTTTTCTAACCGCATTCATGAAAGTTGGTTTATTACCCCTATTCACAATGTCTATGTTATTAGAACAGATATATTCTAAAAGATATTTACCTCTTTCATTGACGTCTGTACTGCCCCATACGGTGTGGTGAGCGTTCGCATCGCAGCTCAGGATCAAATGTTTGTTTTTTTGTGGCACCAGCTTACGAGTTTCTGTACCTCTCCTGGTGGTGTGGAGGATGCTTCTCCTGGGAAGTATGCTGAGGCCATGATGATGTGCCTCTTACCCCTTATCATTGGCACCTCTACTAGAGCTGTTGCTAGATCTCTAGTGATGAATTCTGGAACAGAAGCAAATTTTATATTCTTACTGAGCATTAGTGCTGCTCTTGGATTTACACACCTGCTATTGTAGACTAATTTATATGAATTAGTTGGGAGACCTCTAATTTTCCCCCCATTAATCCAGGGGTCTTGAATAAGCCCTACTCGTATTTGCCTTGTTGTGGCCAATCTGCAGAGGATGCTTGAAGCAGCCTTTGCATGATGCAGGTTGACCTGAAGGCATTCGAATTTGTTAGCCATTAGGATGAGCTTTCCCCACTGGCAGCTGTATTGGAGTTCCTCCGGTTGGCTAACTATGGTTGAGGTCGCGGTTGGGGCCTCTGTTTTATCGGGTTTGCTCTTGAGTCGGAACTGAATATTTCCGAATCTGTTGTTGTAAAGTCGCCTTTACACCCTGTATATAGAACTCGTATATTATTCATATTCTATTATATTATTTCATCATACATTGTTCTAGCACGGTGTCGCAATTCCACATATTGTCACCCGAAACTAAGTTGCAAATTCCAAGAATTAATAACAACATTTACGGTCACAGACCTGAGTACTTTCTTCTGATTGGTGGAAATATGTGGTATGATTCTATGTAATACATAATGTAATACATAAGGATTCACACTTTGGTACCATTTTTATGTGAAATATAATAGAGAAGTCTGATTTTTACCGTTGAACCGGAAACTTGTGCTCGCAACTTAATCAATTAAACCTTGTTAAATCGGAAATCTGTCTTTCTTTACCAAACCAACGACCACTCCATAACATTTTTGGTGTCAGGTGTGGGGTTGTTCGTGATTATTCGGCAAAAAAATTCCGTATAACAAATCCGGAGCCGAACGAACCTCCAATTTTTGTTCGTGGAAGTGACTTGTTGTAGTTGGTGAAAGTGAACCAAGGTTCAAGATTCAAAAGGCGAATAGGATTACCGTTTCATACTACAAGGTCGACTGTGAGTAAAATTTTTCCTTACAATTCTTCGATGGTGAATACTAGACTTCAGACTCAACAAAATCAACCACAAAATCCGGCTCAGCCGACACTAATCCAAAATCAACCTCAAAATCCGGCTCAGCCTCCACCAAATCCAGCTCAGCCGCCACTAAATCAAAATCCAAATCAAGTAAATCCTCATCAAATTCATCAAAATATTGCTGGAATGGATATCAACGTAGCGCTAAGAATTATTCCCGAATTTAACGGGATTCGTCGGGATCTACATAAGTTCATAACTTGCTGTGATGAAATGGCAGACACTTGTACGACAAATGACGATAGGAAAATGTTACTTAATGTCATAAAAAGCAAGCTATCCTCTACAGCCTATGATATCGTAAAGTATAAAGCTTTTGCAAATTGGGACGAACTTAAACTCATTCTTCAAAATCAATTTCTTGAGAGGCGAACGACGGGCCAAATGCAATACGAATTAAGCACAGTCAAGCAAAATTTCAATGAAGATGTTAGGTCATACGCAAATCGTGTTGAAAAACTCCTTATTGATCTTAATGAAGCGATGGTTACTCATGAAGGCGTTGCTTCAGCACCTTTAATCATTTAACATCATTCGTAGATGGATTGTCATCATCACTCAAACTTATAATCAAAGCATGTCGATTTGACGATTTTCATGAAGCTGTAGAAGCAGCTGTTGATGAAGAGAGAAGTCTTCGAACGCATATTCCAAGAAATCTTTCTTCACGGCAAAATTCAAATTCGCAGCGTTCAACACATAATTATAATTCTCAATCACAATCAAGACCGTCATTTGATTTTATTCGTCCTCGTTATCCAAATCCTCTAAATCCATCTGTAAAGCAAGAAAGAGTCAACAACATTACTTCAGTTACTTGCAGGTATTGTAAGCGAACTGGACATTCAATTGAAGAGAGTCGAAAGCGGCAATATGCTAATAGACGTCAAAATTCTTCTTTCCAAGGAACTAATACTAATCCTAATCCTAATCAGCCAACAACTCCTATATTGCTTTCACAGCCTTCTTTCCAGAACCAACCATCAACTTCATCTCAAAATTTTCAGTCTCCTCTTCCGGGAAACGACACAGGCACGAGCGCAGAATTAGGCTATGCGACTCGGGCCGCAAATATGAAGAATGCCTACACACAGTAGAATCCCAATCCTTTAATTCATATCCACGAAATCCTTTACAAAATCTCACGAATCGTTTCACACCATATACTGAACAATCATTCAGTCTAAATCCTCAAAATAATCGACAAATTCAATTAAATGATTCTCATACTCTATACAATGCGAGTAATGTAATACCTCAGACGGATCAAATTACCATCAACCCTCCAATTCTTATCTTCCCTGATTTCAGTAAACCATTCCTTCTGACAACTGACGCGAGCAATACAAGCATAGCTGCTGTTTTGTCGCAAGGAGAAGTTGGAAAGGACTTGCCAGTGGCGTACGCCTCCCGTACGCTCAACAAAGCGGAATCAAACTATAGTACGGTCGAACGTGAGCTTCTCGCAATCGTCTGGGGGTGCCAGCATTACCGCCCCTATCTATTTGGGCGTAGATTCTTTATCTACACCGATCAGAGAAGTCTTGTCTATATCAATTCCATTTCTAATCCCTCGTCAAGATTAATGCGTCTAAAAATCAAACTCGAAGAATTTGACTTCGAAGTTATTTATAAACCAGGTAAACAAAATACTAACGCCGACTGTCTACCACGAATTCATCTCACCCAATCCTCAACTCACACAAACGACTATGAAGTATACTTAAAAACTATAAATAAAAAGGTCATCTCAAATCCAAATATCATTGATGTCAGTGAAAACCTAAATCATGCTAGTTACGACGAAAATATACTCTATTTCACAGACGAACAATTCGATTCAAACATAGAATATCACGACAGCGTAAATGAACTCAAAACCCAAAATGCTAAGTTAGGAGAAATAGCCAATCTAAAATCTGATAATCGATATTTTATTTACCTAATAGTTAAAAAGCAACCCTCCGATCTGGTAGAATATGAAACCATCTTCAAATCTCTTCAGAATCTGAAAGCTTTCTGTTTAAAGAAGAAAATTAACGAATTATCATTTTCAAAATCAAATAGTGATCGAAATCGTTTGAAGTACGAAACTATACGGACAATGCTACGGTATATTTTCAAGGATGTTCCAATAAAAATTAATCTTTTCACTGAGAACGTAAATCAGAGTCTGTCTCGAGAAGAAATCGACAACATTTTGAAGGAATACCATTGCTCTCCTGTAGGCGGTCATCAAGGTGTGAATCGAACACTCAAAAGAATCAAAGAGAAGTACGAGTGGAAACACATGTATAAAGACATAAAACGTTTCATTCGGTCATGTGACATTTGTCAAAAAACTAAAATCTCAAAGCGAACAAAGGTTCCTATGATAGTCACCACAACTTCGACTCGACCCTTCGAGAAACTTTTCGTCGACGTAGTAGGACCTCTCAACGAAACCGACAATCGAAATAAATACATACTCACGGCACAGGATGACCTAAGCAAATTTTCTTTCGCTATTCCAATGACAGACCAGACAGCACAAACGACAGCTTATCATTTTGTCACGAAAATAATTTGTTCGTTTGGAACACCAGAAATCGTTCTTAGCGATCAAGGAACGAATTTCCTCAGTGAAGTATTTAAAGAGACGTGCAAAATATTAAAAATTAAACAAATTCAGTCAACAAGTTTCCACCCTCAAACAAATGGTGCTCTTGAACGATCGCATCGCACACTGGTGGAATATCTTCGAAATTTCATAAACAGGGACATGGACAATTGGGACGAATTCATGCCCTTCGCCATGTTCACCTATAATACTACTCCCCATAGCATAACAGGGTATTGCCCTTACGAATTACTTTTCGGTAGAAAACCTAACTTACCTTCTAGCATAACACGTTCACCCGAACTAATCTATAATTACGATGACTATTATAACGAGCTAAAATCTCGAATGCAACATTCACAAGAAATTGCTCGTAATAGTATCATACAACGCAAAGAAAAGTCAAAAGTTTATTATGATCGAAATTCGAAGAATTTCGACATAGCTGTAGGAGACAAGGTTCTTCTTAAGAATGAATCTGTTGTCCCCGGTAAAACGAAAAAACTGCAACAGTTATTTAAAGGTCCTTTTGAAGTCATATCTGTTGACTCTGATGTCAATTGCACAATCCTTGTCAATAGGAAACCTCTAAAGGTTCATGTAAATAGACTAAAACCTTATAATAATAATCCATGAATAGATTATCCATCGATCTTTCCTCACGCATAAACTATTGTTTCAGGTACCCATCCATCCTCTAATTGCTCTACCACGTGTAAACCTCCAGAAAAATGCTCAGACCCTTCTTTTTGCTGTCCACACTTTGTGAATGCATTTCTGTCATTTTTGAAAATAAGCCCTTGAATTTCACATCCGGAATATTTTACGAAGAAATTGGCTCTCTCAAACTTTGGAACGATGAATGGAAACTGATAACTTACCTAGATCTTGAGAATTATTACGATGAACACAAACTTATTAAATTGTATTCGAATGATGTTAAACAGGCTTGTACATTCGCAACGCAACGTCACATAATGGTTACAGATTGCGAAAACATAAATCAAACCTTGTCGCATTCTCTAGTTCACATTGAAGAGAAAAATGCTTTAATTTCCGAACTTTTAGGCTTAAGGTCAAAATCCGTAGGTAGATCAAAAAGGGGTTTATTCAACGCAATAGGCAGGATTTCAAAAACACTTTTCGGTACGTTAGACGATACCGACCAAACATACTACAATGCACAAATAGAAACACTTAAACATAATCAATCGTACACCCATTTTTTGAGAAATCAAATCTCTATATTGGAAAATACTGTTCACTTAGTAAATTCAACATCAGGAAAGGCTCAGTTTTCTCTCAATAATTTGGAAAAGAAAGTAAACAGGCTCATTAAATTCGCAACTTCAGCGAATTTAAATGACACTAGATTCAAGGAAAGAGAATATCTTGCTTCAAGAGTTATTGAACTCATAACTCTTTTTAACAATATTTTAATGACTTTTAGTTTTAATCAAAATAATTTGTTAGATATAATTATGTTTGCTTACAAGGGAATGCTTCATCCACTAGTTTTAAGCCCTGATAAGTTAGTTCACGAATTGTCTAGTTTACAAAATTTCTTAAATGGCTTAGAATTTCCTGTTCGAATATGCTTAGAAAATATTCACCTCTTATATAATGCCATAACAACCAATGTTTTCTTTTCAGACAACAAACTTACCTTTTCAGTTTTAATTCCTTTAGTGAGTTCGCGAGTGTATAGTGTTGAAAAGCTATCCAGTGTACCGGTTTCAGTGCCAAATTCCGATTCGTTCATATTCATCATTCCTCAAAGTCCATATCTTATTATAGATAAAGTGAAACAGCATTATTTCTTGATGAATGAGATAGAATTAGCAGAATGCCGTTATATCAAACCTTTTCATCTTTGTCAACAAAGTAGTCCTATTTTTCTAGTTCACTTACACGGAGGCTGCGAAGCGAGTTTATTCATACCAACACCAAATATACCTCTAACTTGCGATAAAAGAATAGCAAAGATTAATCAACCTTTATTTATTCAATTGATTCAATCAAATACTTGGCTTTATTTCACGCCAAAAGAAGAAAATTTGGATGTGACTTGTAGAAGTTCTAATGTGAGAGAATCAGTCAAAATTCACTCTTCTGGAGTATTTCATTTGAATGAAAACTGCTCAGCTTACGGTCAATCCATAATTCTAACATCTCATTCTACATTCATCAGAGAAGTAAGAGTAAATTTCACTCCTGAAATTGACCTCAGGAAAAGCCTTGATTTAAACCTGTCATTTTTAAACACTGTCGATATTCAACCTTTAGCTCGTAGCTCTGTAATCATAGGTCCTAATGACTTTGATACTCTAAGAAAAATAAGTTCCGATTTAAACAATTTAAAGGATGAAACTTCTAGATTCCACTCGATAACCAAATGGTTAGACTATCATAATATTGTAACATACTTTTTGTTCATTGTTATTTTTATCCTGATTATTTACCTAGAATCCGCCAAACTCAAGAAATGCTTACGTCCAGTAGATAAACCACAGAGTAATCCGTTAGATATTCCAAATTCACAAACTCAAAATTCTGAAAATCCGAATTCCACCACCGAAAGTAGTGTAATTGAAAATGATAACTTCGTACCTCGATATCATTTTCAAAAATAGGGGGGAGGTGTTGTAAAGTCGCCTTTACACCCTGTATATAGAACTCGTATATTATTCATATTCTATTATATTATTTCATCATGCATTGTTCTAGCACGGTGTCGCAATTCCACATATTGTCACCCGAAACTAAGTTGCAAATTCCAAGAATTAATAACAACATTTACGGTCACAGACCTGAGTACTTTCTTCTGATTGGTGGAAATATGTGGTATGATTTTATGTAATACATAAGGATTCACACTTTGGTACCATTTTTATGTGAAATATAATAGAGAAGTCTGATTTTTACCGTTGAACCGGAAACTTGTGCTCGCAACTTAATCAATTAAACCTTGTTAAATCGGAAATCTGTCTTTCTTTACCAAACCAACGACCACTCCATAACACTGTAGCTAACCCAATAACCAGTATTCTTCAGCTTTTCAACAATTTGTATATCTGCTGAAATGGTTACTTCTAGGGAGTTTCCGACAGGATTTTTCCTGAGAATCCTCCATCTAGTTGCTGTGAGGTCATTTTGGACCTCAATTAGTTCCAGGATTTTCTCGTTAGAGAAGTCCTGGCTTCCTGGTAGGGACCCTATGAGGATTTCTGGGTAAGGCAATTCTGCCTCATTTACCATTCTTAGGCTAGCATCGATCCAGGGTTTCAACTGCGACTCGATGCTTTTCAGCCACTGTGCAGTGGTCTCATCGGCGCACGTGAGTCCGAGCCATCCTGGTCTACTAAGGCGCTGAAGAAATTTAGGCTTCAGTTCCGCCTTCAATCCCTCCTCTACCACTTTATCCAAGATGAACTCCTCCAGGGACGTATCTTGGTCCCCAGTTAAGAGTTCACTCGGGAAATTTTTATGCAGGATTCCTACCTTTATTCCAGCTACCGCTTGACTAAACGAAGCCTCTTGCATATTTTTTGGAGCAACGGGTGCTTCCTTTTCGGGGCGTTTTTGCTCCCTTTCTTTTGGCGTACTGCCATCGGATCGATCTCTTTTCGCTCCCTTATCTTGGGGATTCAATGTCTGTAAGGCTTTAATTGTAGCCTCTTCTGCCGTCATCCCCATCTTTATGAATAACTTCATCCTCTTACGAGCAGATCCGCCGAGTTTACTCCTTGGCTTCTCTTTGGGTGCCTTTGGATTTTCCCCTTCAGAGCTGCTTTCGAATAGGGCGTTTTCAGTTTCTATGTCTGGCATTTTTTCCTGTTCCAGTTCCATAGATTCTTCATCGCCTTTTGGATTTGGTCCTTTTGGGGCAGGACCTGCCGTTGTTTTTTTGTTTTTGTTACTCATTTTGTTCCCACGAGTAGCGGAGAAATAACGGTCACCTGCGGCAGAGCCCCGCATTACCGCAGTAAGGCAAATTGAAACGGAGGGCTCCTGGTATCCGGAGTTCGCATACTATCGACTAGTCCTCCCACTAGCCACGCAGCCATCGGCGTATGCTGTTTCATCTTGGCTTGGGGGAGTTTTTATTGTGCTCTCCATGTACTTAGTCTGGGCGGTTAAGCCGAAACCCCCCGCCTATCGTTGCCGACAGGTGTGGTATGGCGGTTTGGTGAGGCTGTTAAAAACCTCTCTAAAACTGGCATCGTTATACTCCGTGCAAGCCCTAAGCCACGATACGTCAGCCGGGCGGAAAGGATTCTTCTTAGTTAAGTCTCCCCAGGACCTTTTCGGCATGGGTGACCCTGCCAGTAAACAATTACGGCCGGCATAGCTCCTGGGTTCATCAACAAAGCCCCCTCACCACGACAAGGTGAGAATCCCCGAGGGGGTAGTTTTGAAATACACAGTAATTAAAAGAGAATAAAATGGTTGAAGGGTTTTCTAAAATAATCTACGATACTGCTATTAGATACTGAATGAATTAAAAATGTAAGTATTACCTGTAATAACAAAAATACTTCACTTACCTTGTTTATTTTCTTCAAGAATCGACTATATTAAATCGGTTTATCGGTTTTTATACAAATAATGTTGTTTATAATATCTAATAATAAAACACTTTGCACTAGACGTTCACACGTTCACGTAAGCGAATATTGAAATGAATGCGGTCGGAAACAAAAGAAATGGCCCAATCCACAATACAAGTGAGGAGCGCTATATCGAGGGAATCCCCTGACTAGCGTTGGTTATGCGCGAACGCGGTATCAAATTTTAGGGGAATCCCTGATCGATTGACACTGTGCACATGGTTTTTTTTAAATATCAATTATTATGCTCGTGGTACGATATTATAATTACCTAGATAATTTTATTAGTGGCGGTTATGCTCTCTGCCACAGATTTACGATTTTTTATAGGTAGAAAGAATTATAACTGATGGTCATAGTCGGGCTCGGGTGTCACCCCTAAACAAGTGACACCCGGGGCGGGCCGCCCCCGCCGCCCCCTTAGCTACGCCACTGATAGATGTTCAAGAATTATTATGAACCCTATAATTTGGGTTGACATCGCCCTTATATTATTTCTTTGTGGATCTTGTTTAATTTAAAGAAGAATTTGCGATGATTATGAAGGTTGGATCGGAAAACCAGCTCCTTCAGGGAAGGATATTCAACATTCTACAGAAGGTTGAATATTGTTTCTTGAATAAAAATTCTTCAATGTGTCTACACATGTAGCGATAATTTGGCAAGTTTTCATTGATGAGCAAACATAGAGTGTTCTGGTACCGATATTTAGATGATATTTTGGTAAGTGGCTCAGACAGGCAAACTGAAAATTTTCTGTAATATCTCAATGGAGATCATACGAAAGGAAGGATATTTAACATTCTACCGAAGGTTGAATATTGTTCATTGAATATAATTCTTCGATGAGTCTATAATATGTTTTTCTGCTAAGTGGCTATTTAATATTTCTGTTCTTTTTGAGTTATCCATGAGTATATCGGGTAAAAGGGGGCTAAGAGGTGATCGTATGTGAAGTCCTGATGCTTGTTGATAAAATTTTGATTGAAACTGTAGATAATTTTGACATCGGCAGGTTTTTAGAAGGTTATGAAACTTATTAGCAACGTGTGGCAGCGTCTTATTTTTGGTAAATATTTCTCTGACAATCAGAGGGTATTTATCTGTTGGAATATTTGGGTCCATGTTCTTTGAGTCGAATGAAACTAATTTAAGATTTTATGTGCTTTCGAGCTTTGAAAGTTTTCGTATAAGATCAATAGAGTTCAAAATAGAACGGTATTTTGTGAGTTCAATAAATTTCTCATTAAAAAACTTTGCTAATTTACCTGAAGGTGTATTTATATATGATACCACTGGTCTAGCTGATTTTTCTTCTTTGTGCAGTTTTATTAGTCCGTATAACTTTGGCGATTGAGCGTTCATTGGAATCAGTTTTCTTTTTCCATTCTGTATGTGCTAGGTAATCTGTATGTTCCAATCCACGTTTTATGTCTGTTATGAAGAATTTGGTTGGATCCTTAGGTATTTCCATTATGTTCAGTGTTTCTAATAAATCTTGTATTTCTTCTTTATATTTGTCCTTACTGAGACTTACGATGCTTTTGAATTTATCAGCTTTTGTTAAAATGAGATCTTCTTCTTGGATTTCTGACGATATGGATTTTATGGTTTTCGTGTAATTTTGCTTCTAGGGCCGAATGTTGGATTCTTTAATTATTTCAGCAATCTTATGTTCATGGGAAATGGGATTGTTGATGATGTTTTTGTGCTTCTGAAAATTCAGTTCGGCTTGGACTCAAATAATTTTTTTAGTTGATTTAATTCAATTGTTCTCTGGGGTGAATTTTGTCACTTTCTCTAAGAAAGCTTTATTTTTCTTTATTGAAATTACAGTCACAATCGTTGACTGTTTGCTAGGTGTTTTGGTTGAACTATTTCTTATTTTCTAAGCTAGAAAGTGGACATCTGGCTAATTTCCATATTGATTTTATTTTCGAGACAATCAAACTCGATATAATGTAGGGTATGGAATAATTCATTTCGTACAGCTTTAATATAAGTTTTGGTATTGTCAAGTACTTTATGCAGTATTTTTAGTTGTTCCTTTAACCAAATTCATTCGATTCTTGGTTTTATTCTGTCCGTTGTTCCATTATCGAAAGAAAATTTTAACTTGATATGATTAGGGATCACTTCGCGTTACAAGCACTCCTTGTTAAACCATAGGTTAAATGAAAAAAAAATTTAAAAATTTCATCTATAGTCTATAATACTTAGTCATCAATTCTGCCCGACAACCTGTTATAATGATTAATATTGATGCTTTATTTATTTTATGGAAATTCATTATCAACGAATTAAATATATTTTATACTTTTTACTCTTTTATTTTCACAAACACGACCGGTTTCGACCGTCAAGTCTGGTCAATTACATGTAACAAACTTACTTATAAAGGGTGCTTCAACGACAACTAAACGGAGGCTATATCTACCAAGATATTCATTTCTGATTAAAACGCAAAAACTGGTCAATTTTTGTTTCAAGGGGGACATCTTTTGGGATACAATACTTGCCTGAAATATCATCCCCCTAAGCGGGGTTGCAATCCTTGAACATTTTGAATAGGGAAAATGGGTCGAGTGATGACTTAAAAGAAAGGTGGTATCTTTGTATACATTGCCTTGAACGAATTTCTATTTTTGATTGAAAACTGTAAAAGATACAGGGCAAGTATTGTACCCCAAAAGATGTCCCCCTTGAAACAAAAATTGACCTGTTTTTGCGTTTTGATAAAAAATGAATATCTTGGTAGATATAGCCTCTGTTTAGTTTTCGTTGAAGCACCCTGTATATTTTATACTTTTTACAATTTTATTTTAACAAACACGACCGGTTTCGACCGTAAAGTCTGGTCGACTGCAGGTAACGAACTTACTTATGTAGATACTAGCCTAATTTCATATAAAGTAGTGGAGAGGTATTAATGTCTAGCTGGCTATTAAGGGTGATTTCACTTGGGTTTTTACAAAGTTTATTGATTTCCAAATATTCCAATAGAATCTTCCTTTCTTTGTCTCTGTTATGAAGAATTTTGATATTATCTAATGTTATTGAATGTTTTGTTTATATATGTTCACATGTTCGGTAATTATTATCAGAGGATACGTGTTCTTTAAATCTGATTATCTACATTATTTAAGAACTAATTTGGCAGCGGGATCTCATACTATTAGTCGAAAACTAAAAACCACTAAACCTACCAATTTTTCCTAGCAAGATCAATCGCTATGAAACTTTATGCATTCGTTTTGAAAAAGAATCAGAAAAGTTTGTGGACTTAATCGGGAGTGGTAATATGAAAATTGCACTTTCTGCATAAGAAAAATACATTTTCCAAAGTGCATGTAATATGAAAATTTTGCAACTCAGAAAATATCCACAAAAATGACTTCCAATTTGTTACTCGGGGTTTTCGAGGTCGCTGAACACGAATATGATAGATGCGATGGTCATCGAGCTACCTGGTGCCCAGGGTGCACCTCGACTCTTGGAGTTTTGTGTTATTTTCATTAGAAATTAGTTAAAAGTCATTACTCGAGAGTTTTCGAGGTCGCTGAATACGAATATGATAACGGCGAAGGTCTTTGAGCTACCTGGTGCCCAGGGTGCACCTCGTCTCCTGGAGTTTTGTGTTATTTTCATTAGAAATTAGTCGAAAGTCATTACTCGAGAGTTTTCGAGGTCGCTGAATACGAATATGATAACGGCGAAGGTCTTTGAGCTACCTGGTGCCCAGGGTGCACCTCGTCTCCTGGAGTTTTGTGTTATTTTCATTAGAAATTAGTCGAAAGTCATTACTCGGGAGTTTTCGAGGTCGCTGAATACGAATATGATAACGGCGTTGGTCCTCGAGCTACCTGGTGCCCAGGGTGCACCTCGTCTCCTGGAGTTTTGTGTTATTTTCATTAGAAATTAGTCGAAAGTCATTACTCGGGTGTTTAAGAAGTCACTGAATACGAATATGATATCGGCGATGGTCTTCGAGCTACCTGGTGCCCAGGGTGCACGTCGTCTCCTGGAGTTTTGTGTTACTATTATTCGAAATCAATATAAAATCATTTATCGTGGGTTTTGGGGTACTCAACACTAAAAATAGAAATAATCTGATTAAAATGTTACGACGTTAATTGACCGATGTAAGCAGTAAATCCATACAATGTGCAGCAGATAGAACTATTGTTACAACTGCCATAGAAATAGCAGAAGATAGGAACAAAATAGTAGTAGTTGTGTCAGAAGATACCGATGTTCTAGTACTAGTATCTGCTCTCCCTTCATCTACTTTTAAAATATTCTTTCTGAAACCGGCTCGACCAAACAAAGCCGAAGAAGTATATTCTTATAAAAGTTTAAGTCACATACCATCTATTTTGGAGAATATTTTATTTTTGCACTCGTTCACAGGTTGCGATACAGTTTCTGCCACCTTCTTTCAAGGTAAAATCAATTTTTTAAAACATTTGAAAATAATCCCAACCTTGCCCAGGAAGCACAATATTTCAAGGAAGCAGGTCTGTCAGTTGAAAAACTTGTTGAGCATGGCCCACAATTATTTTGAGCAATGTATGGGGCATCACTCACATTCAGAAAACCAAATATACCTAATGAATTTAGACCATCAAGTATTCAGTTGGCTGAAACGTATCGATACAGAATGTATCTTATGGCCGTTACAAAAAATAAAAAAGCATCGATTGCCAACATTCTACCAACGGTAGATGCTTTCACATAACATATGAAAAGAGTTTATTTACTAGTTCAGACTTGGTTGTACGGAGAAGGAATTTTGAATGTTACAGACTGGGGATGGAAGCTCAAATAAAACTCCTATCATCCAAAGAAGATGACACAGCTTCCTAGTGCACCAAGTGTCCTTGAGCTTATTATTTTGCAGCTTCGAAAAAGACTGTGCCACCTCATGTGGATGTAGGAATAATGGCTTAGTTTGCAATTTGGCATGCAAAAATTGGGCTGGGTCCAATTGCACGAATATGGAAAACTTTGAAGAAAATCAATCTGATGCAGAAAAGGATGAAGAAGAACCAAGTCTGAATGATACGACTATTTGTTAACCATATTGTTTTAATTAATGAAAAATTTATCTGTATTTATACTCAAGAAATCATATTTCAACTATTATTTGATACCACACTTTCGTTAAAACCTAAAATATCAAATAAACATAAAACTCCAGGAGACGAGGTGCACCGTAGGCAGCAGGTAGCTCGAGGATCATCGCCGTTATCATATTCGTGTTCAGCAACCTCAAAAACCCCCGAGTAATGACTTTCGACTGATTTCTTATGAAAATAACACAAAACTCCAGAGGACGAGGTGCACCCTGGGCACCAGTTAGCTCGAGGACCATTGCCTTTATCATATTCGTGTTCAGCGACCTCAAAAATCCCCGAGTAATGACTTTCGACTGATTTCGAATGAAAATAATACAAAACTCTAGGAGACGAGGTGCACCTTGTGCACCAGGTAGCTCGATGACCATGGCCGTTATTATATTCGTGTTCAGCGACTCGAAAACCCCCGAGTAACAAATTGGAACTCATTTCTGTTGATATTTTTCGAGTTGCAAATTTTTCATATTATATGCACTTTGGAAAATGCATTTTTTCTATGCAGGAAATGCAATTTTCATATTACCACTCCCGATTAAGTTCACAAACTTTTCTGATGCTTTTTCAAAACGAATGCAAAAAGTTTCATAGCGATTGATCTTGCTAGGAAAAATTGGTAGGTTTAATGCTTTCCTCGACTATACAGGGTGCTTCAACCAAAATTAAACAGAGGCTATATCTACCAAGATACTCATTTCTGATCCAAGTGCAAAAACAGATCAATTTTTGGTTTAAGGGAGACATGTTTTGGGGTACAAAACTTGCCTAAAATATCAACCCCCTAAGCGGGGGTTGCAATCCTTGAACATTTTAAATAGGGAAGATGGGTCGAGTGATGACTCAAAAGAAAGGTGGTATCTTTGTCTATATTGCCTTGGACGAATTTCTATTTTTAATTGGAAACTGTAAAAGATACAGGGTGAGCAACTGAAAGATAGGGAAGACTATTTCCCTGAGACTATTCAAGTTTCAGTGAGGTTAAATGGAACAGATCCATGCTGATCAATGGCAGTCATCATCAAGTACCATCCTCATCTCGAATTTCAACCCCTAGAGCAAGGGGGACCACCCTTGAAAATTTGGAAGAAGGTAGATGGATTGAGTGATACCTCGAGAGAAAGGTATTATCTTTGTCTGCATCCCCGTGAACGAATTTTCATTTTTGATTGAAAACTGTAGAAGATATAGAGTGAGCTACTGAAAAATAGAGGAGACTATCTATCGCCCTGAGCTATTCAAGTATTAGTGCAAAAAAATGGAACAGATTCATTCCAGATTAAAGGCTGTCATCTTTGATACTCCAATAGTCTTGGGGTGATAGTCTTCTCTATTTTTAAGTGGCTCACTCTGTATCTTCTACAGTTTTCAATCAAAAATAAAAATGTTTTCACGGGAATGCAGACAAAGATAATACCTTTCTTCCGAGTTATCACTCGACCCATCTACCCTCTTCCAAATTTTCAAGGGTTGTCACCCCTGCTCCAGGGGTTGAAATTCCAGATGAGGATGGTACTTGATGATGACTGCCATTGATCAGCATGGATGTGTTCCATTTTACCTCACTGAAACTTGAATAGTCTCAGGGAAATAGTCTTTCCTATCTTTCAGTTGCTCACCCTGTATCTTTTACAGTTTCCAATTAAAAATGGAAATTCGTTTAAGGCAATGTAGACAAAGATACCACCTTTCTTTTGAGTCATCACTCGACCCATCTTCCGTATTCAAAATGGTCAAGGATTGCAACCCCCGCTTAGGGGGTTGATATTTTAGGCAAGTATTGTACCCCAAAAGATGTCCCCCTTGAAACAAAAATTGACCTGTTTTTGCGTTTTGATCAGAAATGAATATCTTGGTAAATATAGCCTCTGTTTAGTTTTCGTTGAAGCACCCTGTATAACTAAATGGGATAGCCGTGGATTGTATAGTATATGTTGCAACTCATACTGAGCTGTGATTTACAGAAACCCCCATACTTGTGGGAAGGTTAGGTTTCATAATCAAACCATCCGAGCTATTCATTGTGGTTCGTTTTCATTGGAACGCACTGTGTATGATTTGCGCGGTCAAATATGTGATAATGGGACAAATATTTATACTTTTCTTAAGTATAGGTCCCTTCACTTAGTGCTGCCCCTTTTTCGTGGTAACTAACTACCTAGGCCTTATTAGGAAACAAACCATGTTATGTAAGTATATGAGTGGGTGGGGTAGGTGGTATTGAAGTGTTAAATGAAATAATTAATTATAGTATGTAGAGTACAATACGGAGATCTATTTCCAAGTTTGGGTTAACAGTGATTCCGATTTATCTACAATCTAGTTAGAAGGAACTTTTACTGAAAATTAACACATTCTAATCAAAATTGAAAAGCATTCTTTGAAGCTTACGCATCATGTTTTTTCTCTAATTCAACTCTTAGCCGATCAATGATGACCAAAAAGGTGTTTACTCTGAAAGAGTCTCCAGAGATTGTTTTAGTCTCTTCATTTGATGTTTTGTCTGTAAATTTTATTCTCTTAGTCTTGCCTCTTAGTCGTCCTGATGTTGTTTAATTGAGCTCATAATAATTTCACGTTCTCCGAAATAATTAAAGTTTTCTCGATCTGCTGTCACAAACCTGAGAAGGTATCCATAAAGATCAGATACCTTTATTACATCTACAGATGGAGTCTGAATTTGACAACTTACTTTATTGAGCCTTTCTAAAATGACAGAATTTCGACCATTTGTATTTGAAAACTGGACCAAAATAATTTAGTCGGTTCTCGAATACATTTTGTGAACTCAATTAATTTCGACGTTTCCAAATTCTGCTGTAGTCAAACGCTTATTTCTAAGCTGCCAGTATTTGAAGCAATAAGGTTAGGTCTTTCTCGAACTTAAACAAAAATTGAGATAACCTTTTTGAGATCGATAAAAGTAGTTCAAGGTTCTTCTAATTCAATACGAATTCTCTTTGCTTTATATCGTGGTTTGTCGGCTGTGTCATTTTTAATCATCTTCAAAACTCTAAGTACTTCATTCCAGCTATCCCTTAGACTTGACAGGCTCTGATCCTGCCGAACAACCTGTGAGATTCATCCTCTTGCGTGTCTTGCCTTTTCCTATTTCATAAATCTATTTTTCCAACATTCTGGGGAGTTTACGGAAGAAAATTATACCTCTTCCAGCAACACGAAGAAGTGGCAAGCTTCTGTACAAGACTTGGCAGCCGAAATTCCCACCAAATTTAATGAACAAGCTGCAAAAGGGACGAACATAGCAAGTGTTGCCTGTTCTTCAATTTTGGCTTGTAAACCGTTGTAAATTCCAGATATGTTCGAGGCATTATCATGCGACTGATCACAACCTTTTTAATTTTATTTGACTTTTTAACACTAAAGTAATGGCACCGAACATTTCTCGAGCGGTGTGTCCTACAAAAGGTAAGAAATTAAGAAATCTCTCACATGGATGTCCATTATCTAAAACATATCGAATCAGAAATGTGAGTTGATCCAGTTTAGAGTCCACAAGTAAAGAAAAGTACTTTGTTTTCTTCATTTCACCATCAATGCATTATAATTCTTTCTCAGCCATTAATGGAATGAATTCATCGCAGATAGTTTCTGATAGGTAGCTAGTATCTCCAGATCCTTGGTTTGCCTATCTTTTAATATGCTTCGCTAAAAAGATCAAACTCAGCTATTAATTAAGTAACATCATGTTATTTCCACTGTGGTATTCACCAAATATTTCATTGCTTCCTCTGAAGCGAAACCTTTTCAAGCCAATCCTTTAACTACAGCAACAACCCTCTTAAAAATGTACATCCAGTAAGTAATTTCATCGTTTATTTGGCCAATCAGTGAAGACTGAATACAACCGTGAATTAAATCTTTAACTGGAATGGCGAGGATACAGGACTTGGATGATTTGGAGAGTTTTCCTGTTGACCTACTCGAACTTCTGCATTTTCCAAGCTCAAAACTTTGATGTTGAAATTGTGTCCTGTTCTCAGAAGATCCAAAGGCCAAATAGAATCCACAGAACTGGGGCTTTAATTTCCGAATTGATAAGCAAGCTCCTTCATTTCACTTTGTTATTGTGAATTTCTCTGATGAACAGGTTTTTTGTAGATAACGTCGATGGTCGGAAAAAATTCTTGCACTTTTTGTGGAATAACACGATTTGTTTTGTTCAAAACCATTTGTAACAATAATATCTCTCGTCTTATTGTTTATTTCTCATAATGCCACTTGTTGAAGGTATTTCATTGTCCGAATGAGAGGGGCTACAAGGTTTTATTTATCTGATTGTTTGAGCTGATGCATAGTCATTAGCTCAACCGAAGCACCAGTACCTTGTCCCCATAGATCTCCCTTATTAATAGTCCCCGAATTCCCTTATGCGGTACTTAATGTTTCGTTGCTGCCTTTACTTCTAAAAAAACTTTCTATTTTCTTGGTCTTGTCAAGAGCACGTTATAGTTCATCTTTTTTTAATTTGGCATTCATTCTATACTCGGCACCTTACGTCGCACATTGTTGTCTGTATTTGAACATGAAATCTGTGTAACGAAAAAAAGGAGAATTGAACTATCGGCCTCAAAAGGTTTCGATCAAGATTATGCTGTATTAAAGCCCCAGACACCCCGTAATTTTCATGCTCTTGAAACGTATGTCATGTTTAGCCGAGCGTATTAATAGACATGTTTGATATAGTATTTAGTATCACTGCTCGCAAATTGCAATAGGAACCATAGCATTCAATTTATCCGAATGAAATTCAACTTCTAGAAACTTCTTATCCACAAGTGACTTGTTTGAGTATTGTTATATTTATAATCGCACAAGAATTTGATGGTTTCCGAAAGCGTTTGAAAACCCTCGAAAATGCATCTGCCACCCCCAGGCTGCAACCTATACGGCCTATTGACAAATCCATTGCTGCTGTACTGGGACAAATCCTAAATAAAACTTGAATATTTTTTGTTTCTTGTTCAGCGAACTCAATGAATTTAGTTGTTAATGATGCTGCTGAAATATTTTTTGAGGTGCCGGGATTCTTTGATATTGTTCAACAGATATATGAGTTGTTTATGTCTCAACAAAACGCAGGTCAGTTTTAAAAACCTGCTTTTCAGATATAATTTTAAAACCATTATCTGATACACGCTGGTCGAATAGAATGGACGCTATAAAAAACTTAAGATAACAGTATGGTCAAGTTTATGATGGTCTCTTCAGAGTAATCCGAATCTTCAAAATATATTAGTACCTCATGCCGACCTCAATTGCTAGTAACAAACATTCAGAACTATATATTTTTGAGCTCTCTAGTAATTTGGTACAATATATATCTCGAAATTAAGTCACTGAGTAAATTAATGCAAAATCAGAATAAAAATCTGAAAACTTGTTTAGACATACACGAAATAGTAACTTTCTTTTATTGATTTCATAAAAGATGAGCGTTTTGATGAAATTCTTGTCGACACAAGAAAATTAGCAAGACATTTAGAAATTGGGCCTAATTTTCTATCTACACAATCTGTTCTTCGAATAAAATCGATAAAACTGATTACGAAAGTGATGGCGAACTAATAATAGACCTGAAAATTTATTATAAAATGAACGTATTCTTCTTCATATTAGATGCAATCTTATCATCTCTTGATGTAAGAGGGCTTGGAGCAATTAAATGATGTTTTTGAAATCATTTCTAAAATTTTAGCTGCACTGAAGAAGAATTGGGAAAATCGTGTGAAAATTTATATTTGAAAACTGGACCAAAATAATTCAGTCGGTCCTCGAATACATTTTCTGAACTCAATTAATTTCGACGTTTCCAAATTCTGCTGTAGCAAAACGCTTATTTCTAAGCTGCCAGTATTTGAAGCAATAAGGTTAGGTCTTTCTCGAACTTGAAACAAAAATTGAGATAACCTTTTTGAGATCGAGTATGGAACAGAAGAGTCTTAGTATTTTTGCAATTATGCTTATAAAAAGTCAATTCATGAATTCTGTTTCTTAACTTAAATATTTTGCCGATAAAAAAGCAACAATACAATATAGATATAGAAGTACCGCTGATCTCTTCATGGAACAAGTTCACCAAATAATTAAACAAATGAAGAAAAAACACTAGGTTTAAATTCCATAAAATATAAAGAAAAAAAATATGTTTGACATCTGTTTCGGGTCTTATACCTTTTTAAAAACTAAGAGCAAATTGAAATATTAAACTGTCATTTATACTTAGCCCTGGTGTATGGACATGCTTTTTCGCGCCAGTGGCAGGAAAGTGTCTGTCAGACGCCAATATATTAAATCAATTTCCTGATTATTTTGAACAAACTTCATTGGGTGGTACAATCGAGTTTTATAATATAATGTACTGTTAAGGTCTTCAAGTTAGATATTTGATAGGAAAAATGGTTCTTCATATTATTGAATTATTTGAAAAGGGGAAAAAACAAAAAGTTGGCTTTACGTTGAACAAAAGTTTTTAATTCAAAAATATGATATATGCACAAAATATTTGTATCACCTACATAAACCAAATAAAGAGATATAAGCGAAAAAAGGTAGGAACTCGCAGTGTAAAGTAAAGACTTAAAAAATCACAGCATTCAGGAAAAAAATGACTCGAAAAAAGTAACTCATTAGAAGAAAACAAATACTTCTGGTCGTTTTTCTTCAGGCAAGTTATACAAAGTTTTTGCAGAGCACTCCAAACAGGCAGGGTTCGTACATTGTACGCACATTAAGCTAGTAGTACGAAGAAATGTCTAAATTTTTTTTCAAACACAATTATTTAGACTTAGTACAGAAATAACCATATGTTATAGGCAAAATCATCCCCTTCAAATCAGTGTCTTTTGACATTAAGATATGTATCCAAACACTCCAGGAGATTTTGGATACATATATTAAATTTCCTTGACAATAATCGCATAAATCCATTAGTTTGCTCAGAAATTCACAATCGCTTCGAAACTTGTCTGGAACAAAATTTTTTCAGATATAATTCAAAATTTTATTGTCAAAATTTTGTTTTTCCAATGGGTTCACCACTCAGTTTTCTCTTAGCAGATATCTTTATGAACCATTTAGAAAACAAAAAAATTCTGAATAAGGACCTGGCTAAAAAACATAAAATCTTCTAGTTTAGATACGTGGATGATATTCCAGTTGGGTTTCAAGGAACGGGTCAGAGAATACAACAATTTTTAAATTTCTTAAGCACTATCCATAAAAAAATTGAATTCACTTCCGAAATTGAATCGAACGGTTCTATTAACTTTCTAGATTTAACCATATCTAAAATCAATAATGAAATCTGTTTTCAAAAATATTCAGAAAAGACACATTCACACATGCCATAATCCCTTTTGATGCATTTAGTCCCGTAAATCATAAACTTGCATCCTTCAACTCCATGATCCACAGAGCGTTTACAGTACCAATATTGGAGAATAACTTCAAGTCAGAAATTAATTCAATCGAACAAATAGCCATAAACAATCATTTTTCAACACAATTAATTGAAAAACTAAATTAAAAAACATAATAGACAAAGAAACAGCCAAATATATCGCTCTGAGTCATAAGGGACATTGATCCACTAAAATAAAGAATTATTTTTCCAAATTTAATATAAACACTGCCGTCACCAGCTCACCTAACCTAGGAAAATTAAATTATTATTCAATTCGAAAGCCGACCTGAATAAATTTAACAATCTGGGGTGTACAAATATCGAATGCAGTGAATGTATTGAATGTTATGTAGACTAAACCGGTAGAGACTTCCAGACTCGTATCGAAGAGTACACACATACAGACACAAATTCCTGCGTTTTCAAACATATCCTTAATACAAATCCTGTTATAAATTCTGAAAAACCTAAAAAACTACATATTTGTAGTAA